>OW240920.1:143953127-143966152 GCA_933207985.1 Pelobates cultripes | reverse complement strand
ACCCTGGAAATACACACCTTTAGAAAAATACTACGGTTTTATTTGCTTGGTTTTTAAACCTATGTATGGACTTCTAATTGATATTGTACATGGATTTAGGATGTCCCATGGCTGTTTTGGTGTATCTGTCATTTTTCTGCTGAGATTGCTACACAAATCTGGTCCACTTCTGCGGTCCATGGTCCACATTGTTTTAGTATATAATACAGAAATAGGGATGGAATTTCATTCATAGACCCCTAAACCCTAGTACTACATGTACACCTACCCTCGATAAATGAACAGGTGGCATTAAGGATAGAGTGGATGACACAATGGGCTGGACAGAATGGGCAATGGCAATGGCTATGGGTGCAGCAAAGATTGAGCAGGGCCACGTATATTCTATGTCCAACTAAAAGCAATGATGCTCTATGCAACTGCCTAGGGGTGAGGGTCCACGTGGCTGTAGCCCATTTTCTAACAACTGCATAGAGTGGAGTTGTGAAGGATTCCATCCTATCATTACATTCCCAATGCTCCAGTATCCGCATTAAAAAGACAACAGTAATAATGTATCATCCCTCGCAGTGATCGTCGGTGGTAACTTTAAATATCAACAGATTTACTGGTGTCTCAGAACCCAATGGTGCATCTCTGACTGTTTGCAGGTGAAGGAAACAAACTTGGATTGGTTCCTAGATGATTGGAATACATACTGTTCACATAGAGGACGTATTTTTTAAAAATATTCTTTTTATTTTTCAGTTTTCTTCTGTTTGGCAATTATTACAAATAAAACAATACATCCGACATGTCCCAGATCCTACTTTGTGAGATTTGTTTTAATAATATTAATATTACTGATAACATTTATTTATTCTTAACACCATCAACATATCATTAGTGATACTGTAACCGAGTAAACTTGCAGAAGCCAGACACAGAGAGATGGATGCAGGTTTTCAGGAAGTAAGAGGTCTTTATTAACATACCGATCGGGTCTCAGATGAACTAACGTTCCACAACAGGTCTGAGGGCCGAACACACAGAGTACATGCTTTATATAGAACTAAAACTCCTCCCATTAATAGCTCCACCCGCACATACCCTTAACCAATCAGTAGACAGGATTTGGATTTCCTTATATGGGCAGACCACATGGCTCATCCAAAACAAAGGAGAAAGGAGTGTGATTTCAGTTCCTGCATTCCTGCACATGCTCAGTACATTGATGACAGTATCTTAGCTATGTGTAACTAACTAACTGATACAACATACACATATGCCACGTGGAAATCTCGGCCTACTAAATTTCCATTTCACCAAAATTCCATCACATTCCCCCCTTTGATGCCTCTGATCCAAATTATTCCAGGTGCATCACCAATCATAGTTTACCAAAACCTCTCAAGTATCCATGGACCAGAGCAGACCTTGTAAGCATCTCAGCATCATCACAAACTCCTTCAGCATTCCTCATCTTGGATATGTTCTCTCTGGGCTAGGGATTCATATCTATAGACAGCCATTACATGAGCAGCTGTCTTTCTTTCTATAGTACTCTCTATGATTCTACGTATAGATCTGACCACTAATGTCATTAGGCAGGGCAGAAAGAGACTTAAGAATATAATGTATATTACTCCTCCAACTAACGCCTTAATCCCTCCAAGCTGCTCATACCAACTTCCAAACCAACTACTAGGATTATACCCATTCCAAACCTGAGTAGGTACATACGTCAGTTTAACCATGTGGCTTGTAAGTTCAGCCACTGCCCGCCCTTCATCATCTATGTGCAGACAACAGTTGCTGAGATTAAACTTTCCGCATACACCTCCCTCTACTGCTAATAGGTAGTCCAGAGCTAATCTATTTTGATAGATGGCTGATCTCATTCGAGTATTTTGCTTAGCTAGAAGATTAAGTGCTTGATCTGTCTCATTAGTGATCATCTCAACCACCGCCTGTAGTCTTATAATACGGTTGAGCATATATATTGGGGTTCTATATCCATAAGTACCATCTTCTGCCCAAGTAGCAGGTCCATAATAATTAATAATGCGTTGGGGAGGCCACTCATCTTCCCAGCTACCTATATTCAAGGATGCTCGCTTCTTTTTATGATTTACATCATAAACCGTAACTCCCAAGGTCTCTCCTGTCTCAATTGGCAACAGGAAGGTTTTCAGGAAGTAAGAGGTCTTTATTAACATACCGATCGGGCCTCAGGTGAACTAACGTTCCAAAACAGGTCTGAGGGTCGAACACATGGAGTACATGCTTTTTATAGAACTATAACTCCTTCCATTAATAGCTCCACCCGCACATACCCTTAACCAATCAGTGCACAGGATTTCCTCATATGGGCAGACCACATGGCTCATCCGAAACAAAGGAGAAAGGAATGTAATTTCAGTTCCTGCATTCCTGCACATGCTCAGTACATTGATGACAGTATCTTAGCTACGTGTAACTAACTAACTGATACAACATACACATATGCCACGTGGAAATCTCAGCCTACTAAATTTACATTTTACCGAAATTCCATCACAATACAAAATTAAAATTAGATCATAAACTATTCAATTACCTTCAACTTTGTTTCTGCAGCTTTGTTCACCTATTGGAGGAAAGGTACAGGAATAGGCTCACAAATAACAGTACTACATTCCAGCAACCATTGCATGGAAAAATGAGAGGTTGAAGGAATACGTCACGACATGTATGCAAACTTAAAGAGGCATTATAGTGTCTGGAACACAAACGTGCATTAATGACACTACAGTTCTAAAACACTATTTAGGTGGTTGGCCCCCCTTATCCGTTACCAGTCTGTATAACCAATATACATTGTTATAAATTACATTTTAGTTGTATAAATTGTTATTGGTAATTTACCTAAAATTTCTCAGAACAGCCCCGCCCCTGGCCACACCCCTAAAATTAAAGAATCCCTCTTTGTCCATGTGACATGTTGTGAGGTGTGCAGCTTGTATAGTTTTTCGTAAATTTTTTAGTGAGCAGCTCAGACATTGTCGGTCACAAGTAAGAAGACTTTGAATAGTATATGTGGAACTGCACTCACTCCCACAAATCTGAGCTTGACAAAGACCTTTTGGGGTCGAAACATTGCTGTTGTGGTTCTCAATAAAGTGCCTGTCTTGAACCAAAGAGTACCTGGACCCCTATTATGTTACAAGTAAGAAGACTGTGATTTCACCGGCAGTTAAAGGGTCGGAGAATGTGTTCACTCCGGATGTCTCTAATTTCGTACTTGCTTCCTGTATAATTACGGAGAGCTGTGGTACCCAAGCATGACTGCTTAATTAGTCGATCTGCTCCTTCTCTCTATTATTAAGCGAATGCCGACACTTATTCTGTTTTTGCAATTTGTTTGTTTATGTTAGTAGCAGAGGTTTGTTAACCATTTAAACATCAGACAATCAATACATTTTTACTTTTTTTTAAGAATGGAAGGCATTCATTGATACCAGACAGCATTCCCACACCATTTTTCCATTTAGGAACATTACAGTTGTAAAGTGCCTCAGAATATGTTGACACTATATAAATGGTAATAATGTCAATATTAAAGGGACATCTTAGACACTATAACTGTTTCATATCATTGGAGTGGTTTTTAATACCTGGAGTCGCCTAGTGATGTTTAGTGTTAAAATGTTTACAACAGAAGTAAGGTCCACAGCTGCCAACAGCTTGGTCCTTCGTTGCTTCCCTTTAGTCTCAGCAGAGATAGGCAGCGGTGATGAGAGTTTTAGCTCAGAGCTCTCATTGCTGGTATGGACTGAAATGGCTAATACAGAGTTACACTCTGCCTCCAGCAGAGGGCGGAATCACGGGCCCATGGGAGCCCACATTCAGTGGTGGCTCTAGACTTTATAAGGCCTTAGGCGAAACTCAAACAAGAGGCTCCCACTAACACTCATAGTAAAAATAACATATAGGGGTTGCATCGTGTGTATAATGAGCTGTTGTTATATTGAGGAACAGGCTTGCAGCACTGGATACAGAGATTTACTCTCTGTATTCACTGTTGGGGTGAGTGTGGCACGGTTGAAGGAGAAAGTGTACCAGGGCGAGGGGAGGTGAGAGTGACAGGATGAGGGAGGGTTATGTGACAGGGTGAGTGTGGCATGTCTAGGCAGGATGAGTGACAGGATAGGAGAAGTTAATGTGATAGGGTGAGTGTGGAAGAACGAGAGCCGGTAATTGTGGTATGGATGGAGAGGGTGAGAGCAACAAGATTAGGAGAAGTTAATGTGAGCGAGGCTGGGTGAAGGGGGCATGACAGTGTGGGGGGTGGCTGTATGTGTGTGGAATTGTGACGTGGGTAGGTGAGAGTGTGGGAGGCAGTGTTAAGAAAGGGTGACAGTGTGTGCAGGGGCAGTGTGTGGGAGGAGTAACTGTATGTATTGGTGACATAGTGTTGGGGGCAAGTGTGTGAAAGGGTAACAGGGTGAGGGAGCAGTGTAGAGGAATGTGACAGTTTAGGGGGCAGGGTGTGCGTGGGTGACAGTGAGGAGGAAGATGACAGTGTGGAGAATGGTGACAGTGTGGGGGGACAGGGTGTGTGGGACACAGTGAAGAGAGGGCAGGGTGTGCGACAGCATGAGGGTGCAGTGTGTACGACAGTGTAGGGGGGCAAGGGTGTGTGACCGTGTGGGTGGCAAAGTGTGTGGAAGACAGTGTGGGGGGGCAGGGTGTGTGACAGTGTGGGGGCAGTGTGTGTGACAGTGGAGGGGGCATTTTGTGTGAGAGACAGTGTGTATGACAGTGTGGGATGCAGGGTGTGTGAGAGTGAGTCAGTGGAGGAGGCAGAATGTGTGGGAGACAGTGTGGGGGGCAGGGTATGTGTTCGTCAGTGTGGGGTGCAGTGTAAGTGGTGGTCAGTGTGGGAGGCAGTGTATGTGAGGGTCATCAGGGTGAGGGGCAGTGTATGTGGTGGTCAGTGTATGTGGGGGCAGGGCATGTGGTGGTCAGTGTATGTGGGAGGCAGGGTATATGGCTGGCAGGGAAACGTAGGTGCAGTGTATGTGGTGGGCAGGGCAGTGTGGGTGGCAGGGCAACATGGGTGCAGTGTATGTGGTGGGCAGGGCAGTGTGGGTGGCAGGGCAACATGGGGGCAGGGCAACGTGTAGTGTGGGGCTGGGGGGCAGGAGCAGTGTGGGGGTGGCGGGTATATGACTGGCAGGGCAATGTGGTGGGTGGCAGGGCAGTGTGGGGGAGTACAAGTGTTGTGAAGTACAGGGCAGGGGGTGGGAGGGCAGTGTTGGGGCAGTGGGGAGGGCCCTTTGGGGCAGTGGGGGGTGGGGAGGCGTTGGGGCAGTGAGGATGGGAGGGCAGTGTTGGGGCAGGGGGGGTGGGAGGTCAGTTTTAGGGTAGTGGAGGTGGGAGGGCAGTGTTGGGGACAGGGGCAGTGGGGGTGGGAGGGCAGTGTGTGTGGATGACAAGTCTCCACGCAATTAAATACCTTATTTTTGAAATATTCCCTGGTGGTTGCAGTCCCTGGTGGTCCGGTGGGATGACTGTTCCATCTGCAGCTCCGCGAGAGCTGCAGACCTCGTTCTCACGAGCGCCGATCAGAGCATTGCCGTGGTAATATGCAGAAACGCTCTGTGTGCACGCGAGAATCACAATACGTGATCTGCAGCTCTGCACCCGGCGGAGCTGCAGATCAGAGGCTGGCTCTCCCTGTGCCACCTGGCAGCATACTGGGCAAGCTGCCGGGCCCCCTCTCACTGTCGGATCCTCGGTCATGGATCGAAGATCTGACAGTTCAGTCTGCCCTAAGGCGATTTAGGCGGCCGCGAGGCCCCAGCAAGCGCGAGGCCTTAGGCGGCCGTCTAAATCACCTAATTAGAGAGCCGCCTCTACCCACATTCACTGTTAAACCAAAGCTAAAAATCACACTGAACCTCGAGGCATCACTTGGGGACACCAGGAACCATAACCACTTTTAGCATCAACTACTTTTTATTTTTTTTTAAATCTTTCTTTTATTTAAGGCATATAGTATGGGGTACAGAAGAAAGACAGGGGAAATGTATGCATAGTTACAACATGGGGTTAATACATCGATAGCATTAATACAACACATTTCCAAGGTAGTGATGCCTCATTTTTAAAATTTTTGTTGTTTAACAAAAGCGGTACTACAGTAGTTGTACGTTAACAAAGGTAGCGTAGCCTAGTGATAATATTGTTAAGTAAACTTGTGACACGTACATAACTGCAGCGTGGGTTTGTCGATGCGTTGCGTCTGCTATTCTCGTGGCAGCATCATTAGCGTAGGAGTAGTGTACTGGTTGTTTAATCCAGTTAGTGTATATAGCCCATGTGATTCTCCCTATCGTTCCAAAGCCTAGGGGCTGAGCCACACCAGCCTAGGCTGGCATATGTGAGCTAGATAAAAACAGGTTAAGTAGGTGAGCAAGCCCAGCAGTATGGTGTATATTACTAGTAAGGTAGGCATTAGCTAAGTAAGGTCTGTAATTGGAGGCACGTAGTAAGTAGAGTCTACAGTAGGCATTTAAACATGTTCTGGCATAACTGTCTAACAGCCACATCAATCGGTTTACACTCACATAGCTTGCGCTCGCTTCCTTCCCATCCCCTTCTAGTCTAGGTTAGAATGAAGTAAAACAGAATGCTTAAACATGCTAGCACTATACTGCATACGAAGCGATAAATAATAAATTAACCTGTTTCTCCACCGTTAGGTCTGCAGGGTTATAGTCATAATCTGAGTTTCAGCCCGTTTTGTTCAGCCTATGCCAGCTCTGAGCGCTTGACAGGTGGGCCATGTATAATGAGTAGTAGTGAAAGATTGTGTATAGTGGCATACTTTGATAACCAAAAACAAACAAGATAATAGATTGTCAACAAAATTATTAGCAGGGTTAGTAACCACCGGGGCTAGGGACTTATGAGGCACTATGATGAGCGGAATGTGCTTAAATAAATTAGACGGTGGGTATGTGGCATCTACTACTTTTAAACATTTGTCCAACTTGAATATCAGGGGTTAAAATACAATTCACATGTTTTGAGTCACCTTTTTAGTAATCACTTTCAACGGACATCTTAAAGAGAGAGAGAGAGAAAACGTGGGTTTCTCCACTAAACCGCAAAATGCAGTGAATTGAAATATCATAGAGAATAAACAAAAAAAGAAAAAAAAAATGCCATTCTACCTGTGTATGATTTGCTGAGAAGACTATAGTCTTAAAAAAGTAACTTTTAATAAATAAATCTAAAATAAAAATGAAAAATAATATGAAAAATAATATGAACAGCAGGAGTGAGTGGAGACTATACAGCGAGTAAAACTCTGTGACTACTTATATAAGCTATAAAAGTGTATACATAATAGCACTAATGCTGAAGCAATACTGTTTGCTACAATATAACATCAGTGTATTCCCAAGTAATACTGTATTATATATCACTAATAGCTGTAACAAGAGGGGGGAGATAAGACGACTGCTAAACCAGTGCTGTCAGTAGTTAAAAAGGTATATGTATAAGTAAATCCCTACATGATAGTATAACTAACGACATGGTACAATTGATAATGTTCTATGGTGCTTAACCTCAAAAAGATCTAAGATAATGGTTCAGCTGAGACAGATTTCTGACAGACGGCAATTAGCCAGTTAAATATCACAAAAGCTGCCTAGATCATAGTAGCGTATGGGTAATAAATTAAAGGTTGCTGTCAAGCAGTAAAGTGTAAAATAAGGGGTTGCTGAACTGGCTCCGTTTTTTCTGCAAGATACCTAGCAGTATATTCTCGTGTAACAACGGCTGCCTGCACTGAATGATGTTATCTTATGCTTGACCACAGTGGAGCACAAAGTAGTAGCTCACCTGTGAAGGACTGCTGACACACAAGTTCCCTAAGTGCTAGCTGCATCTAAATAATAGGTCAAAGTATAAAGAGAGGGTTTACAAACAGTTTTTGAACAGGTTGCCTAGGTAGTAGAAAATATACAGACAGTGACAGAGGAAGGCGTATAAAATAAAGATTCCTGAATCTTGTGCCTTCGAGGGCACCCCTTAATAAAAATGCCTGGTCTTATCAATCTCCCCCCATAAATGTAATAAAGGAAAAAGAAAGAGAAATAAAGTATGTACAGAGTACACAAAATTAGTGTTAAGAGTCTCCAATATGCACTCCTGAGATGCTGGACATGAATGAACTTGATGTCGGTAATTTAGCAATAGATAAGCAGAGAGTTAGGTGCCGACACCAATAATATGTCAGTATGTGTCCAGAGCCCCTGACGTGCACGTTTCGCCAGTGGAGCTCATCAGAGGGGAAGAATTGAAATATTAATTCAAAAATCTGGGAGAATTATTCCAACTCTTTGTGTCTAAATCTTGCAATTGGGCATTCACTTTACTAAAAGTTGCTGTTTAGTGAATAATCCATAGAAGCTGTAGGTAGATGTATTGTATCACAGTGTTACATCCAAGTGCTGCTTATTCTACAAAAAAAGCAGGAAACAGTTAAAGGACCACTATAGGCACCCAGACCACTTCAGCTTAATGAGGTGGTCTGGGTGCCTGGTCCAGCTAGGTTTAACCCTTTTTTCTATAAACATAGCAGTTTAATGTTAATCCAGCCTCTAGTGGCTGTCTCATTGACAGCCACTAGAGGCGCTTCCGCGTTTCTCACTGTGATTTTCACAGTGAGAAGACACCAGCGTCCATAGGAAAGCATTGAGAATGCTTTCTTATGGACTGGCTGAATGCGCGCGTGCCGCGCATGCGCATTCAGCTGAGGAGGAGGAGGAGAGTTCCCCGCCTGGCGCTGGAGAAAGATGTAAATTTAACCCCTTCCACCCCCTAGAAACCGGCGGGAGGGGGCCCTGAGGGTGGGGGCACCCTCAGGGCACTATAGTGCCAGGAAAATGAGTATGTTTTCCTGGCACTATAGTGGTCCTTTAAGAAACAATGTCTGCCTACAACCTGTTCTTGCAACTAGTATGGAGAACCCATTTATATATCAATGTTTAGTTATGATGACAGTTAATTTATTAACCGTTTCAGTGCTTGGCAGATCACTCTGCCTAGAGGTAACGTCACGGTGAGTACACTCACAAATCTCATTTCATCGGGAAGTGTTGCCCCTGTTAGCTGCACAATATGTGCGTCCGTTACAATGCGTGTTAGATCTGCAGCAGGTTTGTCAGGAAGATTTGTTGTCATTGAAACCAGTTGGATCGCTCTGTGTAGCTAGGCAGCACTTGTATAAAATGTACCCGAGGCTTAACCGGTCCTGCCGACATTAACAGCGTTATTCTCTGATGTAGATTTCTAATTTAAAGGGACACTATAGTCACCAGAACAACTACAGCTTATTAAATTTGTTCTGGTGAGTAGAATCATTACCTTCAAGCTTTTTGCTGTAAACACTGTCTTTTCAGAGAAAATGCAGTGTTTACATTACAGCCTAGTGATAACTTCACTGGTCACTCCTCAGATGGCTGTTAGAGATCCTTCCGGGGTCATGGCTGCCTAAAAATGCATCCAAACATTCAGTGTCTCCTCCCTCTGCATGCAGACACGTTCCTCATAGAGATTCATTGATTCAATTCATCTCTATGAGGAGATGCTGATGGGCCAGGGCTGTGTTTGAATCATGCTGGCTCTGCCCCTGATCTGCCTCTTTGTCAGTCTCAGCCAATCCTATAAGGAAGCATTATGATTGGATCAGGCCACCACTTCTGATGATGTCAGCAGACTGCTTGTTTTTCTGAGGCAAACAGCATGCAGAATTACAGCTTCATGCTTGAATACAGTAAGATTTTGCTATATTTATGGAGGCATGAGGGGCCCGAGGGGGCTAGATGGTGGTGTTAACACTATAGGGTCATGAATACATGTTTGTGTTCCTGACCCTATAGTAATCCTTTAAGGTCAAAATAAACAAACTAGAAATGTTCTCCAAGACAGCTATACTGTCAATGCAACTACTTTGACCTTAAACCTGAAATTCACTTTGAATTCTTACTAGTAAATGGCCCTGTAAGGATTCCTATGCGACTCACGCAGTGAAGCCAAGATAGCAGATGGAAGCGACTCACTGTGAGGTCAGATAGAGAGAGCCCAAAGGTGATAGAAATTGGAAAAACTGTTTGCAGATGCAGCAGTTTACATTGCAGGGCTAAACACATCTGTAGTGGCTGTCTTCCTCACGGCCACTAGAGGGTGCTTACGCTGCAATGACCGAGTCACCGGACATTTTCTTGCATTACATGAGGATGCGGAATGTCCTTAAATGCTGATCATAGGAAAGCATTGGGTTCAATGTTTTTTTCTGAGAAGCATTTGATTGGACGAGAGAGGCGCTCCCCACTCATGCGTTTGTCTTCCACAGTGTTTCTATAGGAGATGCATATCCTTACTTTTTGTGTCACTTTACCCCACTACCTCTAGTGTATAAGCTCATTGAGCAGGACCCTCAATCCCTCTAACATGTAAACTCACTGAGCAGGCCCTCAATCCCTCTGTTACTGTGTCACTATACCCCACTCCCTCTAACATGTAACCTCACTGAGCAGGGCCCTCAATCCCTCTGTTACTGTGTCACTATACCCCACTCCCTCTAACATGTAAACTCACTGAGCAGGGCCCCTCAATCCCTCTGTTACTGTGTCACTATACCCCTCTCCCTCTAACATGTAAACTCACTGAGCAGGCCCTCAATCCCTCTGTTACTGTGTCACTATACCCCACTCCCTCTAACATGTAAACTCACTGAGCAGGGCCCTCAATCCCTCTGTTACTGTCACTATACCCCCACTCCCTCTAACATGTAAACTCACTGAGCAGGACCCTCAATCCCTCTGTTACTGTGTCACTATACCCCACTCCCTCTAACATGTAAACTCACTGAGCAGGCCCTCAATCCCTCTGTTACTGTGTCACTATACCCCACTCCCTCTAACATGTAAACTCACTGAGCAGGCCCTCAATCCCTCTGTTACTGTGTCACTATACCCCACTTCCTCTAACATGTAAACTCACTGAGCAGGGCCTCAATCCCTCTGTTACTGTGTCACTATACCCCACTCCCTCTAGCATGTAAACTCACTGAGCAGGCCCTCAATCCCTCTGTTACTGTGCCACTATACCCCACTCCCTCTAACATGTAAACTCACTGAGCAGGCCCTCAATCCCTCTGTTACTGTGTCACTATACCCCCCTCCCTCTAACATGTAAACTCACTGAGCAGGGCCTCAATCCCTCTGTTACTGTGTCACTATACCCCACTCCCTCTAACATGTAAACTCACTGAGCAGGCCTCAATCCCTCTGTTACTGTGTCACTATACCCCACTCCCTCTAACATGTAAACTCACTGAGCAGGCCCTCAATCCCTCTGTTACTGTGTCACTATACCCCACTCTCTCTAACATGTAAACTCACTGAGCAGGCCCTCAATCCCTCTGTTACTGTGTCACTATACCCCACTCCCTCTAACATGTAAACTCACTGAGCAGGCCCTCAATCCCTCTGTTACTGTGTCACTATACCCCACTCCCTCTAACATGTAAACTCACTGAGCAGGACCTCAATCCCTCTGTTACTGTGTCACTATACCCCACTCCCTCTAACATGTAAACTCACTGAGCAGGCCCTCAATCCCTCTGTTACTGTGTCACTATGCCCCACTCCCTCTAACATGTAAACTCACTGAGCAGGGCCCTCAATCCCTCTGTTACTGTGTCACTATACCCCACTCCCTCTAACATGTAAACTCACTGAGCAGGCCCTCAAATCCCTCTGTTACTGTCACTATATCCCACTCCCTCTAACATGTAAACTCACTGAGCAGGCCCTCAATCCCTCTGTTACTGTGTCACTATACCACACTCCCTCTAACATGTAAACTCACTGAGCATGGCCCTCAATCCCTCTGTTACTGTGTCACTATACCCACTCCCTCTAACATGTAAACTCACTGAGCATGGCCCTCAATCCCTCTGTTACTGTGTCACTATACCCACTCCCTCTAACATGTAAACTCACTGAGCAGACCCTCAATCCCACTGTTACTGTGTCACTATACCCCACTCCCTCTAACATGTAAACTCACTGGGCAGGGCCCTCAATCCCTCTGTTACTGTGTCACTATACCCCACTCCCTCTAACATGTAAACTCACTGAGCAGGGCCCTTAATCCCTCTGTTACTGTGTCACTATACCCCACTCCCTCTAACATGTAAACTCACTGAGCAGGGCCCTCAATCCCTCTGTTACTGTCACTATACCCCACTCCTCCTAACATGTAAACTCACTGAGCGGGCCCTCAATCCCTCTGTTACTGTGTCACTATACCCCACTCCCTCTAACATGTAAACTCACTGAGCAGAGGGTCCCTCCGTTACTGTGTCACTGCACCCCTCCCTCTACTTGTAAACTCACTGAGCAGGACCCTCAATCCCTCTGTTACTGTCACTATACCCCACTCCCTCTAACATGTAAACTCACTGAGCAGGCACTCAATCCCTCTGTTACTGTGTCACTATACCCCACTCCCTTTAACATGTAAACTCACTGAGCAGGCACTCAATCCCTCTGTTACTGTGTCACTATACCCCACTCCCTCTAACATGTAAACTCACTGAGCAGGCCCTCAATTCCCTCTGTTACTGTCACTATACCCCACTCCCTCTAACATGTAAACTCACTGAGCAGGGCCCTCAATCCCTCTGTTACTGTGTCACTATACCCCACTCCCTCTAACATGTAAACTCACTGAGCAGGCCCTCAATCCCTCTGTTACTGTCACTATACCCCACTCCCTCTTGCATGTAAACTCACTGAGCAGGGCCCTCAATCCCTCTGTTACTGTGTCACTATACCCCACTCCCTCTAACATGTAAACTCAGTGAGCGGGCCCTCAATCCCTCTGTTATTGTGTGTCCAACTCTTCTGGTTACAAATATGTGTCAGTTAGTCCACCTATTGTACAGTGCTATGGAACTTGGTGACGCTTTATAAATA
>OW240920.1:143916989-143936359 GCA_933207985.1 Pelobates cultripes | reverse complement strand
GATCTTCTATTGAACAACCTCGGACTGGACTTTAGCACTGCCTCTGGATTACTCCCCTCTAACTTACTGTGGGGATATTTATGGGATAATAATAGTAACAGTGAGAATTGCCCACTAATTCAATTCTCAGATCCCAAAGAACGTTTATCGTGTTAAGTGGAATGTATTTCATATAATAATATCACAATGTATAAAAATAGATTTTATTTATGATAACCAATAATTAACAAATAATATTATGTAACATGCATAACAATAATCAATGAATATCCAGTACAAAATTATATGCAATACAAAGGAATGGGTATTACGTTTCAATGGCTAACTAGCATTATCTGTCAAGAATTCTGAGGATTTATGAGGTATCCTTAACACAGACTTTTCACAGCTAAGAACAGAATTCCTCAGAGTGCAGCGTAAGGTCGTAAAGTTTAGCAGACAGTTAGAATAACCCTTTCAATGCTGGCTAGATCTCCTAGGTAGTTAAGATCTATTCTTATGTATTTTTAAATAAAATAACATTTAAACCAGTTCACTAGTCATTTTCTTAAACCATCCATAAGAGAATTTACCACATTATATAAGCAGATTTTTAATTTGTCTAAAAGATATCTATCTTAATTTAGAGCAAATCAATACACCTGGATAAAAACAGCGGTATGCTAACACGTGATAATATCACATCAATATATAATTATTCTTAATTCCACCTGCAGAATGGAATGTTTATAACTATATATTCTTAGTTAACTAAGATTTCTTAATATGGAAATCTGACCGTGCTTTATCCAGTCATATATAATGCTATTAATAAATTTTAATTAATTTAATTTAATTAAATGAAACCAGTATAATTACCAGTTGAGTAGATATTTCATCCGATTGGTAGTCTCTCTGCATGGAGGTGTTGGTTAGAAAGTCAGTAAATTCTAAGTGTTAGAGTTTTAGGAGTAGAATGTTAGTCTCAGATGTTGTCCGAGTTGGAATCCCCAAACTTCCAATTCCTCTCTTTTCTCTTTTGCATATCTTGCATCTGCCTCCTCTCCAGTATCTTTCTTGTATCTCTATCTTCCCTTTGTCTTAACTTTTAAAGGGCCAGACTCTCTGTACGTCATCAGTTGATAACCCAATAGAAGCACTAGAGGTGTGGTTATCTTCCAGATCGCAAATTAGTTATTTGGTCTGTAGAGGGCAGTCTTGTCCCACTAAACATACCTATCCAGGAAAGAGTTAACTTTTCCTGGTGGCTATTTTGACGTCATTTTGCGTTATCTTTATAGCGCCATAATTTAAAATTTCAAAGGATTTCTTAAATTTTGTCCAGACTTAGCGTCTGCAATTCCTGCCATAATTTCTGATATGACAGATCATGAACTAAGTTTACCCTTTTCCATACAATGGTACCTTATATATATAGACAGTTAATATTAAATTATTTAATCTTCTCTGTCACAATTGTCTGGGTTTAGATTTGATTATATTCCATTAGCATTAGACAGTCTGTCCAACCTCCTTCCTTATCACTTGTTTGTATATACTATGCATTCCTCAGATCTGGGAAAGTGGTTAGCTTACAGATAGAAATATAGTGTCTTTTTGTTAACTTGAAATAACAAAATGGAGTCTGGTCTGTTCAGAGTGACTCAGAATATACACTTTTAGTTTCTATCATAGCACAAAATGTCTGCCGATATAAATACTCTGACATAACCCCCCTTTAGTGCATTTCATAGCCAAAATTAATTTAGCTTATGAATAAGCACTATAGAAGTTATCAGACATATTGTGCAATCACGTCATTTCTAACATAGGCCCGTGCGTGGAATGAACATTTTTGTATATATTTATACCTATAAAAGTTTTGAACTTTACACTTAGTACAATCAACCATAATATCATTATTACATAGTACATTGTTTTCATTTGAAAAATGTCTTTGGGAGTTACATATGGTATGGTCAATAAAAAGCAAATCTCCATACGCTCCGGATCAATTAAGAGAGGTATTGCGCTCCCCATCTCAAAGGCCAGATTTAATTGCATAGGCTCAATTGTCTCTCCATCCACATTGGCAAGCATCGCATGAACAATATCCTTGGATACAAAATACAGAGGTATGCGTCCCCCTGCCAATTCAATCATTCCAGTTTGCACTTCGTCGAGAAAAGCAAGTGTGTGGAACAATATTGGGTCATGCAGAAATAAAAGTTCACGCTTAAATAAGTCATGACTTTGGTGCAACTCAGTGGATTTGGCAATTAATTCCGAATGCAAATTTGTTGTAACAACTGTGTCTTCCACAATAGTTAACACGTCTTGGAGAAGTGTTCTTTGCTGTTGTATCACCTGATGAATATCGTTAATGTGTTGCTTTAGCGCATAGATTTCCATATCCAGCTTTTGGACAGTAATAGAGTTGGCTGCAGACATTCCAGTTGCGACAACTGCACCGACAGTGGCACAAACTAATGCAACAATTATAGCGGTGAGGAACCTTTTGGGTCGGTTGCTCATCGGAATAGAACTGGATACAAATGGTTTCCGGGCTTGCTCCAAGATATTTCGCACACGGTCCTGTGCTCTTTGGAGGTGCATCTGGTACCAAGTCTGTAACTCAGGAAGCTGCATCGATGAAATGTTGTATGCCTTCTCGATGGAACTCTTGGGGTCCAAGCTGACGAACACACGTCTGGTCAGGATCCTCTTCTCCGTTAAGATGAACCCTGGTGTCTCTTGAATCAGGATGCCGGAGGATGGTCCCATCTCTGCGATCGGGTCGGTCCGTAGCTCTTGGCACAGGAGCAGTACGATCCAGAAACACGCCACATCCTTCTTGGACATCTTTCGACAGTCACGGATCAGGAACTCGTTTCAGACTTATCTACTAATGATTCAAGGTTTGTTAAGCATACAAACTTATAACAGTGTGACATCACTTGGCCTAGGACAACACATTATTACGATTCATCAACATATGTATTCTGTCTAATTCTATTTTTATAACTTCATCCCTCACTACATTTATTACTGACTCCTCAGCAATTTGCCTATAGCAGTTAAACAAGCTAGTAACCTGCTTATAAAATGTAGTTATTGGATGGCAAGGAAATGGTTAATGACATGAACGTACATGAGATCATGGCACATCACAACATTTCACATCATACTATACCACGTGAATCAAGCATTCATCCAGGTTAGTCGTTCACCCTTCTGCATCCGAATCCACACCTATAATCCTTAATTGAGATTTAGGATGACAAGCACGCAACTGGTTAATGTGAACCCACTTTTCAATAAAATCACCATCCTTAGGAATTTTTATCTTATACGCTACAGGGGAAATTTTGTCAATGATGACATATGGCCCTTTCCAAGAAGGTAAAAATTTCTTTTCCTTGACTTGATTTCGCGCAAAGTTATACAGATAGACTTGATCTGTGATTTCATATTCCTTTTTCGTGGTTTTTAAATCGTAATAGGTCTTAACCCCTGTCGCTGCTTTTTCTAGATTCTTTTGAGCAAAAGCAAATGCATGCTGTAAATGCTTGCGCAAATCTTCAATATACTGATGCGTAGTGGCAGCATTGATCAAGTTATGATCGAAGTACGATATAGTAAATGCTGTGGTAAAACCATCTTTCTTCCTGTCATCAATTCAAAAGGTGACAATTTGGTAGCAGTGCTAGGTGTAGCTCTAATCGCCATTAAAACTAGGGGCAATTTAATGTCCCAGACTCCTTAACATATTTCTTTAGAATATTAACGATAGACTGGTTATATCGCTCTACCCCCCCGCTAGACGCAGCGCGGTATGCAATATGTAGCTTTCGTTTAACACCTAGAATGTTCCACATCTTAGCCATTACTTCGCTGGTAAAATGACTACCTCTGTCTGACTCAATTCTTTGAGGCAGACCGAACCTGGAAAAGACATGGTTAATCAACAAAGTGGCGCACACGGTACTCGTGTTCTCTTTACAAGGCAAACATTCTATCCACTTTGTGTACATACATGTAACAGTTAACATGTATTTGTTACCTCTTGAAGATCTTGTTACAGGACCTATAAAGTCAATTTGAATATCAGACCAGGGTAATGACACCCCCCTCTTCTGAAGTGGTGCACGATGGGTTGGACCATGGGGTTGATATTGCGGACAAATCAAGCATCCCTGACAGTATGTCTTAACATCCCTTAACATGTGTGGCCAATATGCATAATCACGCAATATCTCATATGTGATCTTATCACCACGATGCCCAGATGTAGGTGCATCATGTGCGTGTTGGAGCATTAACCCTCTGTATACAGTTGGGACTACCCATTGTTGTATACCATGTTTAGAAGTTCTGACCAGTAACCCATCCATGATACTAAATTGGACTTTATATCTCATCAAGATTCGTAAATCTTCATTATCTTTGCAATCCTCATCTGTGATGGGATTGGCAGTAGGGTCTTCTATATGTTTATAGAATATGCCTATGACGGGATCATTCTTTTGACTAGTAATCAGGTCATCACTAGGAGCTTCTTGACTCCATTGCACGACGTTTAAGTCGGCATTATCTCTAGCCTGTCGTCTAGTTATGGCTTCAACATGAATTGAACCCATAAGATCATCAATGTTTAGGGTTTCACCATTGATGGCAGCTTGTTTTGCCAGTGAATCAGCTAAGTCATTACCATCCTTGTCAATACCTTCTATTTTAGAATGGCCTTTGGTTTTCTTCCAATATATGGTTAAACCATTTTCCTTAACCAACTCATCAATTTTACAAAACAATTTCCCATGTTTAACAGGTTTGTTATTGCTTTTCAGCATTTGGTTACGTTTCCAGCTAGGCAGATATTCGACGAAACTGTTGCGAACATAGTTGGAATCAGTTATAATAACAAATTCTTTGATACCATATTCTATTGCCATTTTAATGGTCTTATATACTGCACAGAGTTCGGCTATCTGACTGCTTTTGGGACCAATATTGTATCCTATAGATACATTGGGATAATCACCTGTCCAGGCGATTCCGATACCTGCAACTAACTTCCGTTCAGCACCAACGACGTGGTGATATGAACAACCATCAATGTATACCCACGGTAGTGGTCGACAGTATTCCTCGTCATAAACTTTATAAGGAGATAGCAATTGCTCTTCTAGGAAGTCATCTCCGGTGTCATTATCATCCAGAGATGGAGCAGTACAGTCATGTAATTCTGCTAAACCTTGGGCAACTGGGCTTCTCTTATTATGTTTATAACGGACTTCTAACGGCCATCCCTGTAAGGATAGAGTCCATGCAGTAATCCGACTGTTAGAGAGATTACCGTCTCTAATTCTTTCACTCTGCAGATACTGTAGAGGTTGGTGAGCTGTTTCTACAATTATTTTCTCACCTTGGATATAGCTACGAAAATTTTGTAGTGCCCAGACAGTCGACAATAACGCCTTCTCACACGTGTTGAATTTAACTTCAACAGGTGACAAAGTCTTGCTAGCATATGCAATAACTTTGTTTAAACTGTCCTGCTTCTGATACAGAACAGCACTATGCTTAAATCGGTATATCCTGTCTCCAGATAGAAGGGTTTACCCCCCTCTGGGTATGCTAAACAGGGTGCCTGAGTGAGCTTCCTCCTCAGTTCACTTACCGCTTGGTCCTGAGGCTCCCCCCAGTTCCAGGTAGTTTCCTTTTTAAGCAGGTGTAAGAGTGGTTTAGTTATTTCTGCATAGTTATCTATAAACTTACGGGAGTAGTTAGTCATACCAAGGAACGATCTTAATTCCCTGATGTTTGAAGGTGTTTTAGCCTTTAGTACGGCTTCAACCTTCTTCCTCTGGGGATTTAATCCTTCAGAAGTTACCTCATGTCCGAGGAATTGACATGGGTGCGACACCATTGCGCCTTTTGTAAAGAGAGTTTAATCCCTGCCTCTCTTAACTGAGTGAGAACATGTCTAATCTCTAAGATATGCTTATCAAAGGAAGTGCTTTTCAGCAAGACATCGTCGACATATGATAACGTTCCTCTCTCGAGTGCGTCAGGCATAGCTTTATGCATGAACACAGCGAATTCATGACCAGAGTTTATATAACCGAAAGGCATACGGGTCCAGGTATACTGCTGCTTTCAAAATGTGAAGGCCAATTTGTATTGGTCTTCATTATGGACTGGTACAGTCCAATATCCCTGCGCACAGTCAATGGCAGTGAATATTTTGGATCCCTGCATTTGTACCAAACATTGGTCTATGTATGGCGTTGGCCAACCAGACATATAGCTGTGTTTATTTAGCTGTCGTAAGTCAGCGCAATAACTGCATTGTCCATTAGGTTTCAGAATCCCCAATATCGGATTATTATACGAACTGTGCACTTTAAATTCTGAATGATGTCTTGTAGACCATCATATGACGCTAATGGGAGTCTATATTGTTTGATAAATACAGGTGGTAAATTTGGATCGGTTTGTATTCTGGCTACGTGGAGGTTAGTTAACCCACAGTCGTAGGAATCTTTGGCAAAAATATCTTGGAATTCCAAAAGGATTTCCTTTAGCTGTTGCCGCTCAGCATCGTTGGAGCAACCGTCAGCTAAAGATATTTGCTCTTCTAGCCTTTCCTGAAATCCTGGGAAGATTTCAGGCTGGCCTATCTCATAAGCTTCTTCAAGCCTAGAAGTTAGGTCAGTTTGGTGTTGACTTACCTTTTCTCTTTGGTCGTGATACTCTTGTGATTCCTGCTCATTGAGCGGATGATCGAAGGTGATAGATGCTTCTTCGATTTTACACGAGGCTTCTTCAACGTTGAAGGGATATACAGATAGGATAGTGAATAATCCTTCTGGGGAGGAATGGAATATTTGATCGACAATTTCGTCCTCAGTTAAGTATTCTTCAGGGATGAGGCCTATAATTTGGTTTTGGAAACCAAATGTATAGTACTCAACATCCAATGCTAGACCTAATGATGTTCCTTTTGGTAAAGTAACACTATTGGGTGTAACATTGTTGACCATTATATAGGTGGGATTCTTACCAATACTTACCATTGGTGTATGTATTACCACCATCCCTAATTGTTGTATCCTGTTGGATAAACAGATTAGGGCATCAGAGTTTTCCAATCTCTGACCCTCCTTGACCTGTAGGGGTAAAAGAAAGTTACTTGTCCCCTGTGGGATGGTTATGTCATCAGGTACTTGGATACTTACCGCATATGGGAGTATTTGTCCTGATTTCAGGGCGTTTTCCTCGTGTAGGTATCCACAAGGATTACCTTTTAACCTTGTCCACAAATTGGAATTAATCAGGTCAAGGTGTATGGCAAAGCGATGTATGACATCATTGCCAACGTAAACCTGATAGCGAGGTTCGTCTATCACTAGGAATAAATGTTTAACTGTCTTATTTCCTATGGAAATAGATAGTAAACATTTTGCTATCACATTGTGACTCTCTGATTCGCCATCCAGATTCTGGATCCACCTGTCATGTGGGGAAGCGTACCTGATCATTTTAGGATTAGCGATCTGCTTTAACAGACTTCTGCTAATATAGCTGTTCTCACTCTTTAAGTCCAGCTTTGCATTCCTACTTCTTCCTAAGTCATGTATTTGCATAGGAAAGAATAAGTTGTTATTAACCCTTTCAATTCTGGCAAGGAATTGAGCATGACCTACCAGATCTACAGATTCAACATAGTCCCTGTGGAGAGAAATGGTTAAAACATCACCTTCCAGAGAGACATTCTGGATCCTCTCTGGAGCAATTCTTACGGAATGCTCATCTACAGGTGCGATTGCATCATTCACCTGCAGGATAGTCACGTCAGGTGACTGACTATTTCTAAAATGTACCTCAATCGAGTCAGGTCTTTCTTCTATCACATGGCAGTTACGATCAGATTGTACATGTGATTTCTCATAGGTTATGGGAACCTTAGCTTGTGACCATACAATTCCATTCACACAGTCAATAATTGTGTTAAGTCTTCTGAGTATGTCTATACCCAGAATCAGTCGGTCATAGGGGAGATCTACCACTATCACCGGGTGTCTAAAGGTTTTGTTACCTATTTTAAACTTTAACCAGGTATTGCCAATAACATGAAGGGCATTTCCTCCTACACTCAACAGAGCATTGGGGAAATCTCTTAGCTTCGGCTTATCCGTTGCTAAGTCCATTACCTGCTGGAAGTAGGTATTGGATAAGATAGTGGCTTGTGAACCAGTATCTATTAACCCTTTAAAAGGCTGGGGTAACGAATCCTGTATTTCTACAGACATGTAGTACCTTCCTTCATGTTCTTCTAATTCACATAAGAATTTAGAATGTGTCAACATATTACTTGTTTTCCATACATTACCGGTCACAGCAGTAGTTTCTACCTGTACTGAGGAATGCTCAGTCTTACCCACAGGCCCATCCTTTTTAGGAATATCTTGAACTGTCAAGCGGGAACTAGTGGTCGGCATCTCATCAGTTAACCCTTTCAGGTCTGGATCCTGGAAACTAGTGGCTGCTGGGGCTATTTTAGCCTTTGGCTGAAATGAAAAAACAGAGGAACACGTTGCGCCTCCTTCACCCGGAAGTGAAGTGACGGTATAGGCAATAGATTTTCTAACACAACTATTGTTTGTTTGACTGTTAGTACCTGGAAAGGAAACAGGGTTAGGCATTACATCTACTGATAACCTAGCCTGTTTAGTCACAGTGGCTATTATTGCTGCGGCACCTGTTGTTGTTGCTGCGGTTGCACAGGTAGTTCTGCAATTGGAGCTATCCCTAAAAAAGGATTGAGAGCAAAGACTTGGTTGATCTTTGTCATTTCCTCCATTAATTTGCCCATCTGGTCTGTCAATTGACCAACCTGACGACGCAAATTATTTCCCCCATTGCCGTTTTGTCTTTGCCCATTAGAATTTGGCTGGGATGGCTGAGACTGTTGGGAGTTATTGGAAGCAGATTGGTTGTTTCTGTTTCCATATCTCCTATTTCCCTGAGGATTCCTTCTCCATTGGGAATTGCCTTGGTTCTTATTAACCCAGGGGCGTTTATTCCCATTGGCATTGGATTTTTCAGAGTTATTAGAGGAGTTTGCAGAATTGCTTCCTGCGTTTTCCTGTTTCTGAGGTTTTGGTGTTTTCAAAACCTCGGAATAGGTCCTCTTTTTCTGTTGGGTTTCTAAACCTAACTGAATTTTAGTCTCTGACACCATTTTATCACCAGGTTTCTTAACCTTTGGCTGATTTTCGTCATGTGCATGGTGTATAGTGTACAATTTCATACACTGACTGACTAGCCATTCTAATGGTAACTTACAATCGTAATCTCTTGCGAGATTCATTTGTATGTTTACCGGCATGGCATGAAAATACAGATCTTTGAAGTCTGTGCTTTCATACCTGGGTTTTCTTTGGGCCACGGAGTATGCATTTTTAAGAATTATTAAAAATTCTCTGGGGCTTTGATCTGGATGGCACTTTAAGTTATAAAGCGCCTTCTTTGCAGAGGCAATGGTTTTATACTTACCATATTCCATGATTATTTCATATTTCATCTTGGACCAGGACATTAACTGTATAGCTTGAAGACTTTCTAGATAAACACGACACATTGAATCAAAGGTCCATGTAATGAACCATTTCTTATGAATGTCATCATACATGCCCAATGAATTCATTGCTCTATCATAATTTTCCAGATGTTCAGATATGTTTCCCGAACCTCTAGAAAATTGTGGGACAGTCTCTCTAAGGAATTTGATGACCTTTGGTGTTTCATAAACAGGCGTCGTCGAATTACGACCTCTGCTTCTGTGTTTGGGTAAACGTCTAGGCGATCTGTCTGCTGAAGAGGAATTAGACCCGTACAACAGTGCAGATGGCATATCAGTTACATGGCCTTCAGAGTGGACAGTGCAATCACTTTCACTCCCATCACTCTGAGCTTCTTGTTCACTGTCACAATTCCGATCAGCATCAGAATTCTGCCAGTGTACAGAACCATGTCTGTTTTCATTCCTATCACCTTGAATCTGATTCCTTCTGTCAAGCATGGCCAGGACAGTCTTTTCAAACTGTTCTGCCCAAGATTGCCAAGAACCTACAGGTGTTTTCTCAGAATTACTCACCTCTTTACTTACAGACTGTTTTATGAAAACCTGGTCTGGTGTGTGAATATCAGGAAATTGAAAAGAATCACTTGGGTCTTTTCCCAGTAATCCTTCACTTCCCTTTTGATATTCATCTAGCTGCATCTGTATCTGTTTTATCTGTTGATCATAATCATCCACCATTTTGTTCATTCTTTCCAGTTTATTCAAAAGGTCAGAATTTAGAACCTGAAGGAGATTATTTTCATCAGACAAAGTTTTGAACCTTCCTTGTTCGAGCACCAGGTCTTTCTGACACTCGTCCAATTTACGTTCTATCTCATTATGCTTTTTTAACATAATAGAATAACCCAATATGAAAAACGGGCATGAGTTGGTAACAGATCGCATTGTAGACTCTTCATCTATATGGCTAAGATATTTAACCATAGGTGAATCAGCCGATCTATCGTGAATTGAATCATCAACCTGTTTTTTTATTTGGAGTATCCACTCTGGATAATCAACTTTAATTTTTAGATACTGATATATGATGCTTAAGGGAAAACCTTGCATTTCCGCTAACTTCTTCCCATTCTCTGATTGAGATGAAGCGCTAGATTCAGCCATATTTCTATACAGTGATTTAATCTCAATACAAAACTCTTTTCTATATCAAGATTAAATTGCATGAATTACACCAATATTATTATTATATATGAAATACAATTTCAACTTAAACGATCTCAGCACCGTGCCTCCAATATGTGGGGATATTTATGGGATAATAATAGTAAACAGTTGAGAATTGCCCACTATTTCAATTCTCAGATCCCTAAGAACGTTTATCGTGTTAAGTGGAATGTATTTCATATAATAATATCACAATGTATAAAAATAGATTTTTATTTATATGACAAATTAATTAATAATAATATGTAACATGCATGACAATAATCAATGAATATCCAGTATAAAATGGTATGCAATACAAAGAAATGGGGATTACGTTTCAATGGCTAAACGGCATTATCTGTCAAGAATTCTGACGATTTATGACTATCTTTAACACAAACTTTTCACAGCTAAGAACAGAATTCCTCAGAGTGCAGCGTAAGGTCGTAAAGTTTAGCAGACAGTTAGAATAACCCTTTCAATGCTGGCTAGATCTCCTAGGTAGTTAAGATCTATTCTTATGTAAATTTTAAATAAAATAACATTTAAGCCAGTTTAAATTCATTTTCTTAAACCATCCATAAGAGAATTTACCACATTATATAAGCAGATTTTTAATTTGTCTAAAAGATATCTATCTTAATTTAGAGCAAATCAATACACCTGGATAAAAACAGCGGTATGCTAACACGTGATAATATCACATCAATATATAATTATTCTTAATTCCACCTGCAGAATGGAATGTTTATAACTATATATTCTTAGTTAACTAAGATTTCTTAATATGGAAATCTGACCGTGCTTTATCCAGTCATATATAATGCTATTAATACATTTTAATTAATTTAATTTAATTAAATGAAACCAGTATAATTACCAGTTGAGTAGATATTTCATCCGATTGGTAGCCTCAGGAACTTATTTGGATGTCTCTCTCTGCATGGAGGTTGGAGTCCCCAAACTTCCAATTCCTCTCTCCTCTTTTTCTTTGCATCTCTTGCATGTGCCTCCTCTCGTATCTTTGTATATCCCTATCTTCCCTTTGTCCTAACTTTTAAAGGGCCAGACTCTCTGTACGTCATCAGTTGATAACCCAATAGAAGCACTAGAGGTGTGGTTATCTTCCAGATCGCAAATTAGTTATTTGGTCTGTAGAGGGCAGTCTTGTCCCACTAAACATACCTATCCAGGAAAGAGTTAACTTTTCCTGGTGGCTATTTTGACGTCATTTTGCTTTATCTTTATAGTGCCATAATTTAAAATTTCAAAGGGTTTCTTAAATTTTGTCCAGACTTAGCGTCTGCAATTCCTGCCATAATTTCTGATATGACAGATCATGAACTAAGTTTACCCTTTTCCATACAATGGTACCTTATATATATAGACAGTTAAATATTAAATTATTTAATCTTCTCTGTCACAATTGTCTGGGTTTAGATTTGATTATATTCCATTAGCATTAGACAGTCTGTCCAACCCCCTTCCTTATCACTTGTTTATACTATGCATTCCTTAGCTCTGGCAAAGAGGCCAGTCTTACAGATAGAAATACTGTGTCTCTTTGTTAACTTGAAATAACAAAATGGAGTCTGGTCTGTTCAGAGTGACTCAGAATATACACTTTTAGTTTCTATCATAGCACAAAATGTCTGCCGATATAAATACTCTGACAATACTTATCAATGGAACGTCGTTGACAACGAATACTATGCACGCGTTCTTATTCAACAGTCACACTCGTTTCCTCTGGCAACAGCACCACGTGGTACAGTTACCGAGTGAAACGTACACAATAACACAATAATCACTCAGGGAATTCCCGTACACACACAGCTGTTACACCAGTCACTAAATAATCAATATTATGCCCTTTGGCGAAACTATACAGTCACCCACGCTATAATTCTCTATATATGAATTACCCGTCTATAACACACCCCAGTAACATCGTCTTTT
Source organism: Pelobates cultripes (assembly GCA_933207985.1). NCBI lineage: Eukaryota > Metazoa > Chordata > Amphibia > Anura > Pelobatidae > Pelobates > Pelobates cultripes. The sequence continues at coordinate 143,923,623 of OW240920.1, read as the reverse complement.
ACTAGTATCGGTTACAGTACGGTTAGCATAGGTCAAAGCACAATTTAAGGTCACAATACAATTATTAGTGGTTACGGTGTTAAACATGCAATAGACGACAATGATTAGTACTTATATACAGTGTCAGTAAATATACAGGGTTATGGTACCGTGCACTATGATACAGCAACACACTATTAACACTCTCGCTAGACGGCTGAGCTCGCGCTATCTAACAAGATATACACTTTACTAACAATCTTTAACACATTTACAATCCCAACTAAACTATTGGCCAGTACCTTGAATGGACTACCTAAAACTATATACACCCGTTTTGGTTAGCCACACTGCCCAAACACCACATATAGCGAACTAGAGGGCGAAATTTACAAAATTGCCCTTCTAGTCTATTTACTCTATCAAAAGTCTAGTGGGTTCCAAATTTACACGCCTTCCCACTTAGCCAAGATAGGTTGAGAGCTAGCGAACCGAATTTACACAGGCGCCGCTTAGTCTCCCGGTCCCTCCGACCTAGCGAACGTAATATACACCCTAGAACGCTAGTCTAGACAAGACACCGGTGTCCGGCTAGGGCTATTTACACAGGACCCCGCCTGACTAACCAGATCAAACGGTCTTACTAAAGAGCGTTCGATCGAGCGGTGCGCCTTCGCTCCTTCCCTCCGACAGAGGGGGCAGATTCCATACACAGATTTAAACCCCTTTTGGGCCTACCGCACAATCGGTATACCCCTAGTGGGTCTGCCGTCTAAACAGCAGTTGTCTTACCTCCTGTTCCTGAACCTGAGTTCACACTCATCAGCGGGGACACCCCAGCACTTCTTCACGTAGGGCGATGATCTCCTGGACAACAGACCAGTGGCGCCCGAAGACGAAGGAGTCCGCAGAAGTTCAGGGGTGCAGCCGTAGAGAACGTGGGCAAAGATAGACCGTCTCACGCCTCTGCCTCTCAGCTGCCGTTGAACGATGAGATTCCCGGCCAATGCACCAAATGATACCGGAGAAACTGACGGAAGCAAAGCACAGAGGGATGGACACAGGTTTCTTCAGGAAGAAAGAGATTCTTTATTGGATCACCGATCGGGACTCAGAGGGACTAATGTCACCAAAAATACAGCAAGTTCTGAGCCTGAACAATAGTGCAGGCTCCCTATATAGGCACATAACTCCTCCCATATTAAGCTCCACCCGCACATTCTCTTGACCAATCATTACAAATAAGAATTAACTTCCTGCTTGACCGCATGGCTTGTCCAGCACAATGGAGGAGGGGAATACTACATCCTGTATTCTTGCACATGCTCCGTACACTACTGATCGTATCTTGCCTCGTGCAACCAACTGATCGACACGTCAGCATATGCACGTACACATGCCACGTGGTAATCTCGGCCTACTAAATTTATTTTTACCGAGATTCCACCACATCTATACCCCACTCCCTCTAACATGTAAACTCACTGAGCAGGCCCTCAATCCCTCTGTTACTGTGTCACTATACCCCACCCTCCTAACATGTAAACTCACTGAGCAGGCCCTCAATCCCTCTGTTACTGTCACTATACCCCACTCCCTCTAACATGTAAACTCACTGAGCAGGGCCCTCAATCCCCTGTTACTGTGTCACTATACCCCACTCCCTCTAACATGTAAACTCACTGAGCAGGCCCTCAATCCCTCTGTTACTGTGTCACTATACCCCACTCCCTCTAGTATGTAAACTCACTGAGCAGGGCCCTCAATCCCTCTGTTACTGTGTCACTATACCCCACTCCCTCTAACATGTAAACTCACTGAGCAGGCCCTCAATCCCACTGTTACTGTGTCCCTATACCCCACTCCCTCTAACATGTAAACTCACTGAGCAGGGCCCTCAATTCCTCCAACTTGTTTGGTTACAAATACATGTCTGTTAGTCCATTCATTGTACACCCCAATAGAATTTGCTGGCACTTTATAAATAATAAAATAATATTAATATTAATATTAACTAATGTTGTGTTGTCTTTGTTTTTGAGGAAGGTCTTGTTTGGAACCTGCTTTGCTAAGTTAAGATATCTGGTTTCTCCTACAGGAGACGAACCAGATGTGAAATAGGCCTTCGAAGAACCCAGGTAAATTGTTAAACCGTTTTAAAACAGATTGATAGATTATTCTGGGAGCGTGCCAGGGCACTCCTGGCACCATAACCACTACAGAAGGTTATAGTGATCATGGTGGAGTGTTTCTTTAAAATGAACCTGCCATAGCAAAACAAATATTCTTTATCCCAGGGACCAGCAGCCAATCAGGAAGCTGAAATTTTCCAAAACTCACTCAGTGCTCTCCAGTGCTGCGCTGTGACCCCACATACCTCCACGCTCGCCTGTTAGAAGGAAAACAAACAGGAGACAAACACTTGTGGGTTTATGAGCGCAGACTTACAATTTACTGAGGCGCTAAAATAAGTCATAGAAATTGTCATTATCATATATATTTCTATTACCGTATATATTTTTATTACTGCATATGTTTGTATTACCGTATATATTTTTATTACCATATATTTTGTCATTATTATATAAATTGCCATAATATTTCATATATGTTGTCATTCATGCAGATTGTGCCGTGTCTGAGATATTTCGGATATAAATGGCGAATTGATCCAAGAAGCATTATTTTAATACTGAGAGATGAATTTATAGAAGGTCCAATTTGCAGATGTGTTACAGATCCAAGCAATCACACTAATACTCTGCACATCTTGCTCTACGCTGGCAGGGTCGCCTTTCGCTCGTTCCCTCCCTGTTTTGGGCCCCATGCCCAGTGCCTGGTTAATTTCCTCCATCTCGTTGCCATGACGTGTAATGCCTTGTTAGGTAACAATGTGAAATGGGACTGGAATTTTAATGAACGCAAAAAAATCAACTCAAGTGTACAATCAGTAAGGTTTGAAGGCCCCACAGACAGCGTCTCGTAGGACTCCACTACGCCTCTGTCAAAAAACACATGGAAAGGACTGTCCATATGATATAATAATATATTTCCTGTATGTTGGGGAAAAGGGACAACCCTTTGTTTTCCAAATATACTATTTTTAAACTTGTTATACAGCATTGCGAGGAACTGCCGGAAAAATCGAAACATCCCAGCTATGCCAATTTCCTTCGCTCTGACACACAGAGTCTGTAAATTCTATAGTGTAACGTATATTATTAGTTTGTGCTGTAAAAGACATTTACACATAACATGTTCATACATACACAATAAATACATCCGGCACCTTAAATGGTAAAATTTACCTGTCTCCTCCTTCCTCCCTCCCCCAGAGCATTATGATGGGCAACAAATTAATTTAAAAAAAAGTTAAACTGAATCAATAGCCCAAGTAGCTGTTCTGTCAGAAATCCATAAAAATACTTTTAAGAGAGTCCGACTGTGATTTTGAATAATCTACCTTGACAGAGAGCATTCTGGGAATAATCTCTGAGAGCCCCGGTATCTAATGTTCTTCAATCCTCCCATTTAATAGTAAATCAGTAATGGGACTTCCCATCGTTCATGATACTGCGGACAAGCTGACTATGGCGTCAGAGGCCGTCCAGCTTCTTCAGAGAATTCTGAGAATTTGTATAAACACAGCAACAGATTCACAATAAAACCCTGCTGGGTTGGTGTCACTTTTCATCTGTCCCCTACGGCCACTAGGGACATTTCCGTATTTCGATTTATAGTAGAAATTCATACTTTAGAACTGTGTCAGTTCAAGTGGGTTTTTTTAAAGGAACACCGAGCGTTAAATAAATATATTCATTTATAACGTTGGAGTGTTGTGGAGGCTCCTGGCCCCATGTACCCCTCTCAGTACCTGTAAAAATAAAGTGTTAACTTACCTCTGATCCAGCGGAAAGATAGCCCTTGCACCTGTCAGAGATTATACCTGTTCAATAGAATGCGCATTCTAGACAAGTATTACCGCGCATGGCTGTTGTCGTTCTATCTAAGACTACTGTTAACTAAAATTCCTATCAGGCTCAGCCGACCACTGCATTAGGATAATTGAAGTTATATTCCACACAAGCTGTTTGGCAAGTGGTTGTCTCACTATCCCATTATAGCAGATGAACATTTTAACTCCCACTAGCCTTAGCCAGAATCTCCCTGAGCATGATAAGAATCGTAGTCCAAGGGGGCAAACAGCTTTTTCCACTCAATTCCATAAATTCCAAACATAGTGACCATTGGCAGCCTGACAAAGTTGTCTCTGTGGTTAGCACGCTGAGTTTGGGGTTAGCACGCTGTGTCTGTGGTTAGCACGCTGTGTCTGTGGTTAGCACGCTGTGTCTGTGGTTAGCACGCTGAGTTTGGGGTCAGCACGCTGTGTCTGTACTTGCACTCTGTGTCTGTGTTAGCATGCTGTATCTGGGGTTAGCACGCTGTATCTGGGGTTAGCACGCTGAGTTTGGGGTTAGCACGCTGTGTCTGGGATTAGCACGCTGTGTCTGTACTTGCACTCTGTCTGTGTTAGCACGCTGTGTTTGGGGTTAGCACGCTGTGTCTGTACTTGTACTCTGTGTCTGTGTTAGCACGCTGTATCTGGGGTTAGCACGCTGTATCTGGGGTTAGCATGCTGAGTTTGGGGTTAGCACACTGTGTCTGTACTTGCACTCTGTGTCTGTGTTAGCACCCTGTATCTGGGGTTAGCACACTGAGTTTGGGGTTAGCACACTGAGTTTGGGGTTAGCACTCTGTGTCTGTACTTGCACTCTGTGTCTATGTTAGCATGCTGTATCTGGGGTTAGCACGCTGAGTTTGGGGTTAGCACGCTGTGTCTGTGGTTAGCACGCTGTGTCTGTGGTTAGCACGCTGTGTTTGGGGTTAGCACGCTGTGTCTGTACTTGCACTCTGTGTCTGTGTTAGCATGCTGTATCTGGGGTTAGCACGCTGAGTTTGGGGTTAGCACGCTGTGTCTGTGTTAGCACGCTGAGTTTGGGGTTAGCACGCTGTGTCTGTGTTAGCATGCTGTATCTGGGGTTAGCACGCTGAGTTTGGGGTTAGCACGCTGTGTCTGTGGTTAGCACGCTGTGTCTGTGGTTAGCACGCTGTGTCTGTGGTTAGCACGCTGTGTCTGGGGTTAGCACGCTGAGTTTGGGGTTAGCACGCTGTGTCTGTGGTTAGCACGCTGTGTCTGTGGTTAGCACGCTGTGTTTGGGGTTAGCACGCTGTGTCTGTGGTTAGCACGCTGTGTTTGGGGTTAGCACGCTGTGTCTGGGGTTAGCATGCTGTGTCTGTGGTTAGCACGCTGTGTTTGGGGTTAGCACGCTGTGTCTGGGGTTAGCATGCTGTGTCTGTGGTTAGCACGCTGTGTTTGGGGTTAGCACGCTGTGTCTGTACTTGCACTCTGTGTCTGTGTTAGCACGCTGTATCTGGGGTTAGCACTCTGTGTCTGTGTTAGCATGCTGTATCTGGGGTTAGCACGCTGAGTTTGGGGTTAGCACGCTGTGTCTGTGGTTAGCACGGTGTGTCTGTGGTTAGCACACTGAGTTTGGGGTTAGCACTCTGTGTCTGTGTTAGCACGCTGTATCTGGGGTTAGCACGCTGTGTCTGTGGTTAGCACGCTGTGTTTGGGGTTAGCACGCTGTGTCTGTACTTGCACTCTGTGTCTGTGTTAGCACGCTGTATCTGGGGTTAGCACTCTGTGTCTGTGTTAGCATGCTGTATCTGGGGTTAGCACGCTGAGTTTGGGGTTAGCACGCTGTGTCTGTGGTTAGCACGGTGTGTCTGTGGTTAGCACACTGAGTTTGGGGTTAGCACTCTGTGTCTGTGTTAGCACGCTGTATCTGGGGTTAGCACGCTGTGTCTGTGGTTAGCACGCTGTGTTTGGGGTTAGCACGCTGTGTCTGGGGTTAGCATGCTGTGTCTGTGGTTAGCACACTGTATCTGGGGTTAGCACACTGTGTCTGTACTTGCACTCTGTGTCTGTGTTAGCACGCTGTATCTGGGGTTAGCACTCTGTGTCTGTACTTGCACTCTGTGTCTGTGTTAGCACGCTGTATCTGGGGTTAGCACTCTGTGTCTGTGTTAGCATGCTGTATCTGGGGTTAGCATGCTGAGTTTGGGGTTAGCACGCTGTGTCTGTGGTTAGCACGGTGTGTCTGTGGTTAGCACACTGAGTTTGGGGTTAGCACTCTGTGTCTGTGTTAGCACGCTGTGTCTGTGGTTAGCACGCTGTGTTTGGGGTTAGCACGCTGTGTCTGGGGTTAGCACTCTGTGTCTGTGTTAGCATGCTGTATCTGGGGTTAGCATGCTGAGTTTGGGGTTAGCACGCTGTGTCTGTGGTTAGCACGGTGTGTCTGTGGTTAGCACACTGAGTTTGGGGTTAGCACTCTGTGTCTGTGTTAGCACGCTGTGTCTGTGGTTAGCACGCTGAGTTTGGGGTTAGCACGCTGTGTCTGGGATTAGCACGCTGTGTCTAGAGAACACTATTGGCTACTTCTTTGTTTGATATAACCCACAATACAACCACCCTACTGTAAAATACTGCCTAAAGATTAGAATATCCTGCAAGTGGGGAGAAAGTACCACTGCATGCTGTTTTATCTAGAGCTGGTTTAAGCTCCATCATATGTGAGTTGGCACTTTTTAGACC
>OW240920.1:143748263-143916591 GCA_933207985.1 Pelobates cultripes | reverse complement strand
GAAGCAGCGACGTGGGATATCGTCGCTGCCTCAGGTAAGTTACTAAAGGGGTTTTCCCCCCTTCAGCAACTGGGGAGTAGGAGGTCGGAAGGACAGATTTGACCTGCAATGCCATGAAAACGGAGTTTCCCTTTAATGACACAAGTATTTCTTTACTATGAATATATGATGCGTGACAGTGAAGTGTGTGAAAATAATGTCAAGAAGGGCTTCTAGAGTAAAACCACAAGAGCACAGGTGACATTAATTTACCCTAAAACACTACCGTTTTATTTTTATTTTTTTAATATCTTAATTGAAATGATGCATTAAACATGTGAGTGTAGACATATCCAACTGAGAGAGATCAAGTCAGTGCAAACCTGCAAACATTGAGCATTCTTAGCTGCATGATTCAAGTAGTAGAATTTCTTAAATGGACACTAAAAGCATCAACACATCCTTAGTTTCCCCTCCTGGACAGCTGGGGAAGGGGGAGTGTAACGGATCACCTGGCACCCCGACTGGGTACCTCTGTTGAAGGATACTCGTAGCGCTTCCTGAGGACTCCAAGCACTGCAGCAGACACCATAACCACCGTAGACTCCTCCAGAGAACAAGGCAGGAACAAGCTCTTACAAGATATAGCAAGGGAGTATAAATAGCATAGCAATCCCTTGTAGCAGATTCCCCCAATAAGAGACGGCACTCCAAATTGAGGGTGAAGTAGAACTCACTGTACTGGCACATACAGCCTCTTTTATTCACATTCTACAAACATAGTACTGCCCACAGGGTTTTGAAGAACAACCAATCAACACATTACAACACAGCTAACACTCCCATTCATTACATCAGAAATCCTCCCTCTGCCTGTGATACAATTAGCTCAACACAATAGACTAACTTAATTATCACAGGCAGGAAAATACAGTATTATAAAACATATCACAGGGACCCCAATACATGCAATAACCCCATAAAATCCTCGGAACCGGGGGATCTGGGAGAACCACATATCCAAAATTCACCCAGATCCGTTCAGTAGTTTGGAAGATACGGTTTAATGCAGATTCCGCAGCACATATACAGGCTATATGAAAAATAATTACTGTTAAATGTGTCCCCTGTTCTGTAGTTTAAAACTACTGAACGATGTCTTTGTGCACCAAATACCGGCGAGATGGCACCGTGTAGAAAAGTCAAAACAGTGTCTGTGAGTTAAAATGGCCGCCATCTATTGTTCTCACCTTGCTTCATCCATTGTTCTCACCATGTGCCTCTGATACATGAAATGGTGGCCACCCAGTATCTCCACAGTTTGTCTGGTAGTCTATCCAGCCGAACCAACAGATGAAACACATGGGGAACAGTGCAACAAACAAAGGGAATCATAAAAAATATGGACAATAGTCATATTTATGCACAATCTCCAGTTTTGTCACAGGGCACAAAGTGTTTTCAAATGCCAAATATCCCAGGGCCATAGTCAGAAGGTAGGAGGCAGGCAAGCAGCCCCCTCCAAGAACATGTGGCGAGGTCTGTTCCGCTACAGTGAGCATGACTGCTGCCCATGAGTGTGGGTTGGATTAAAGATGGATACAATTGTGACAAATTGTGGGGTTTTGAGGAGAGAGAGAGAGAGGAAGGAGACTTACCAGTTGGATCAGCTGAGGGCCCTAACTGTTTTCCCACCATCCCACCCTAGTTCTGGTGTCGTGTTGCTTGGTGTCTTGTTGTTTGTTTTTGTGTTGTCACAGCTTGGCGAGTTTCTTCGACAGCACAGCTGGAAAAGAGACCAAGATGCGGAGTCGCTTTGGGGAGACGACACGCCTGAACGGAGCTGATGGCAAGTAGCCGCCAGTTGAGACTCGTGGAACAAAAAGTTTAGAAACTGTCTGGTGGGCAACTGCCCAACCGCTGACAGTTTTGGATATTGCTAAATGGTTTGTTAATAAAGCCGTGGCTGTTGCCCTTATCCACTATGAATCCAGAATGTGTCATGTGTGTTATTGGGGGACAACGGTGGGGATGGTATGGGTCAGCAGTCAAGCTTAATAAAGTGTTTTGGTGTTTTTGTGTCTCTCTGCACAATCCTCTGCCATTCAGGAGTTAAATCACTTTGTTTATGCAGTCCTAGCCACACGTCCCCCTGCTGAGGCTCACACAGCTTCCCTAAAGACTTCCCAAAACACAGTATTAATCTTGTAGCTTCTATTATTGCACAGCATGTTTAATATAGAATTTCTTATCTCATGTGCTGTTAATAGTGTGCTAGACCCTGCAACAGCCTCCTGTATGTGATTAAAGTTGAATTAACAGGGCAGAATTTCTAATGTAAACACACTGTATTATAAGATCTAATCAAAATATTTTTTTCATGAAGGCTGTGTGTATCACAGGTGTGACTAGGGCTGCATAAACAGAAACAAGGGCGATTTAACTCCTAAATGGCAGAAAACTGAGCTGTAAGACTGCAGTGACATAATCTATATGCCATAACTGTTTTATTAAGCTGAAGTTGTTTTGGTTCTTAGACTTTGAAATGATAATATCACTTAGAGATCTATATCTATCAAAAAGGCCAGTGGTTCTAGCAAGGCAACAACTAATGAAATTGGGTTTTGTCCATGAATTTAAGCATCCAGATTCCAAGGTGTAAATTGGAAGGTGTGATGTTAGGTTGCACATAGATGAGAAGGAGGGAATGGAATAAGATGGTCATTTGGAAAAAAAGACATTGATTCACTTATCTTTTTTTCTCTGCTGCTCATGCTAAGTCATCATAGAAAACAATAGCTAACTGAATTTATACAATGGGGAACCCTACTGGAACAGACTTAATCCAATGTGCCAAAGTGGCCATCTTAAATGCAGCTGACAATGTGCTTAGTAAGGTCATCTCTCTCTTTGGTAAAGATACCAAAACTAGCCCATTTGGGGGATAACTAAAATTAGAGTGCCAAACCCTTGTCTCTGTCAAGTGCACATAGACTGTCACAACGCAGCGGCACAGGGATCTATGACACTGCAAGCCTCCGTACAATGAATACAGAGACTAGCTCTCTGCATCCAGTGCTGCAAGCCCATTCTTCAATATAACTACAGCACCTTACACAGACAATGCAACCCCTATTTATTTTCATTTTGGGTGTTAGTGGGGCCTCATGTTTGAGTTTCGCCTAAGGCCTTACAAAGTCTAGAGCCGCCACTGCTTGCATGGCATTGATAACATCCTCTTGGCTGCTATGTTTCTGGTCTTGCAGTGTTCTAAGTAGCCGTTGTAAGTATATCATGTATTGACAGTTTAATTCCATCTAGTTTTAATCTATCTTTGGCCATAGGGGCAAATTTTAGCACACAGATGTGAGGACTGGGAGGAGAGAGGCACAGACAGTTTTGGGGAATTTGGCTACTGGTCCACCATGTGTGCGTCTGCCAACTCAGATGTATTGGAAGAAGATTTGGATAAGTCCTTCAGGGGGTTTTGTGGTTTTATACGCATTTTAGCCAGCCTTTTGTTTGTTACATTTGGGTACAGGAGGGTGCCTTCCCTGGGGTCCAGTGTGCTGGCTGAGGCTGTTAAACACTGGATATCCCAAATGGCCAGATGAAAAGGGCTAAATAATATAGGTTAATTTCTGCTTCTCCCACCTATCTATCCTCCCTTATGCAAAAGTATGTCCCATCTAGGCTCTTACACTCTGCTGAAGACTTACGTCTTTCTTCTGTCCGTACTCCCACCTCTGATGCTTGCCTTCAAGACTTCTCGAGGGCTGCACCGTTCCTGTGGAACTCACTTCCCTCCTCTGTTAGATGCTCACCCAGTCTCCACTCCTTCAAAAAATCATTAAAAACCCACTTCTTTATAAAAGCGTATCAATTAAACTGTTACTAGCGACCGACTGATTCCTCTCTTGCAACTGTCATTAGTCTAATACTATCCTTACCTTTTGTGTCACTTTACCCTACTCCCTCTAGCATATAAACTCATTGAGCAGGGCCCTCAACCCCTCTGTTCCTGTGTGTCCAACCTGTCTGGTTACAACTGCATGTTTGTTCGTCCACCAACTGTAAAGCGCTGCAGTATTTGTTGGCGCTATATAAATAATAACCTAATAATAATAATAATAATTATGAAAGTGGCTGCGAGGCTTATTTTTCTGTCCGTACTCACCCCCCACGCCTCCCCCCTCTGCCAGTCCCTACATTGACTTCCAGTTAGCTATAGGGCTCAATTTAATATTCTGGTGCTGTCTACTACATGGAGAGGCTGGGTGGGGGAAGAGATTTCAAAGATTTTTTACTAGTCCCTACACAATGCTGCTCCAACACTATCCTCAGTAATACACAAGTATGGCCCGTCGAGGCCACTGCGTTCTGCAGAAGACCTACGTCTATCCTCTGTCCGTACTCTCACAACTGACGCTCGTCTTCAAGACTTCTCCAGGGCTGCACCTTTTCTGTGGAACTCCCTTCCCTTCTCCGTTAGACTTACACCCAGTCTTCATTCCTTCAAAAAATCTTTGAAAACACACTTCTTCAGGAAAGCATATGATTTAAACTGTTAGCGGGTTTTCATTCCCTTGTCCCCCCCATGACTCCTCTCCTGCAATTGTCAAAAATAATAAGTTAATAATAATAATAATAATAATAAATAAAATGTTCTCAGTGAATACTTTTATAGCAATCTATTTCATTACCCCTACTTATACCCTTTGTGTCACTATACCCCACTCCCTCTAGCATGTAAACTCATTGAGCAGGGCCCTCAACCCCTCTTTTCCTGTGCGTCCATTTGTCTGGTTACAATTACGTGTCTGTTAGTCCACCCATTATACAGCGCTGCGGAATTTGCTGGCACTATATAAATAATAAAATAATAATAATAATTACATAACCTGCAGTGCTAAGTCAGCCAGAGGAGCAGGTTTTAGGATTAATAACATGTGATGTGCTATCTGCCAAAACAAACAAGAAAAACAGAACAATGCATGCTGATATTACATTGCAGGTCTCTTCGTTGCTGAGTTTCATTTTCCATAATCTCCAAGATACCAAACACTGCACTTATAACTCTTAACCCTGTGTGTGCCAGGCAGGAATGAGGCATATTGGATCACGTGTTAAAGGAACACTACAAACACCACAACCACTGTATCTTGTATAGTGGTTATGGTCTATATATTCTGTCTCTTTTTTAGGTCATGTAAAACACTGCTAATTCTAAGAAACTGAAACGCACATTTCTTCCAAAAAACATGCCTCTGGTGGCTTTCGGACTGACATCCAGTAGAGTTACTACCTTCTTAAGATTTGTTTTTCGAAATTCTTCCAGATTTTGAAGATCTTTGCATTTGGCATCATCACATACAACATGATGACGCCAAACTCACAGAGAACCATTGATGTGAATGCTTCGATGTGAGAAGCATCAGACTGGCTGATCAAGGCAATTTCCACTTGTGCACACCATATTCCCAGTGTTTCTCTATGAAGGAGATCATAAATATCGATGATCTTACAAAAAGTGGAGCAGAAACTGCAGAGACTAAATAACAAATAGGTTTAAAGGCTACTTGGAGCAGAAACTGCAGTGGTGCTAAATAACATATAGGTTTAAAGGCTACTTTTTTCTTTTTTAATTTAAGAAAGGGAGTCCAGTAATCAAAATACAAAAATAACATTAAAAATAAATATATTTACTTAGACTTTGCATTGTGATGGAAAAATAACTGATATTTTAAATTACAGCACCAATCAGCTATACATTGTCACTGTTTGTATGCACTATGAATACAATACAATACTATGAATGCTAAAAATATATATTTATTAAAATAACAAAAAACTGCTGGGGTTTGTAGAACACATGCATCTATCTCACTGCACCTTCACTGAAACATACTTCTATACCATTGTCCTGCTCAGCCACGGTACAATCAGGGTAGGTGACAACTCTGGACAGGCCCAGACAGTGGTGTGATTGGGATTAAGGAGGTAAGGAGGTGAGGAGAGAAACAGATAGGAGGAAGAGGTTTCATGAGACACACAATGAGGTTAGTATGAGAATTTGAGGGGGTTTAGGAGATACACAGATAATGGGTTACAGGAGTTAAAAGAGATACACAAGGGTTGAGAGGTCAGGAGATACACACATAGGGTTTAGGGGGTCAGGAAAGATGTACAAAGTATTGATATGAAGACATGAGGGGGAAGAGGTTGGTGAATGGAGACACACGGAGCAACACACAAAAACTTTAGAGGCCGCCAACAGACAATTCTGCTATACCTGGTATACCTATGTGGTTAGGCACAGGTTAAATATATATGTTTAATCCTTTTATATACAGCTTAATACAGTATACAGCTTAATACAGAGTCAAAATAGTATCCTCATATGTTCCCAATTAAGGGTTAATTAATAAGTAGGAATTTATAAGCATACCCACTGTATCAGATTTTGTCTTTGAGCTGTAAACGTTGACCTTGCCATGTCATTGTTAGGTGAACATATACTTTGATGGTGATTACGTCTTTTTAAAAATAAAAAAAAATCTGTTATTTAAAGATATATGTTTGGGTTTTGAGATCAATGGCAGATCAATATTTTTAATTTGTTTTGATAGGTGCTATAAACCAGGTAGTGCAATGCTTTTTTTAATGCTCTGAAATGGAGTTAACCAGGACTCTTCCTTAAATTGATGTTGTAATAGGAATGATTTAATATCATTCCTTTGCGCAAATGCTACATTTATTTTTTCCATATCTATAATTATATCTATAGCTCTGTCATTTATTCTCTGTAGTGTTTTGTTTAAATATTTTTTGTGAAAAGATATGTCAGTCCATTTGCTCTAACATAATTAAATATTTCTCCAGAGTGAAGATCATAGTCTTGTTTGATGCAGAATATTTTCATTTTTTGTGTCTGTTTTCTACTGTTTATATGTCTTTGTTTTCCCATATACCTTGTTTTATATATTTTATATTTTTTCCAGTAAAATTTTTTGAGCAATGAAAACACGCTACCCATTATAGTCTAAGGATGTGCAAGGGGAAAACATTTGTTTTATTTTAGTTTTGTTTTGCTAATTTACAAATTTTGTTTTGTCTGTACAACAATTTTATATTGTTGGGTAAGCTTTTCAAATGGGGTAATATATTTTGGCTAAACGTTTAAAATAATTTTTTCAACATATTGAAATATGAGAATATATATAGCATATTAAATATATATAAAAAATAAAAAAAAATTGACAAAAAAACAAAATTTTTCATACTATTAAAATCCTATTAAATGTTTATACAAAAATGTTAAATTAATTGGAAAACGTATCCAACAATATTAATTCATGAACGAAATTCACAAAATATTGAGTCAGACAAATCGAATTTTGTTACATTTTAAAATGTGGATACCCATTATTCCTTATGGGTAATGAATAAGGGAGGCAGTCACAAAGTTACAAAGCACCAGTTTAGGGAGTTACCTGCTTAGATGCTGAAAGGTCAAAGAAAATTTGGAAAATTAAGATAATTTTGTTATCCTTACGTGGGATTGCCATAATGATATCAATTAGCTAATAGGGGGGCGGCGCTTGCTAGCGGTACAAGATGGACGCCATATCTGTCTGCTCCTGACAATCACACAAACTAAAGCCAAATACCACAAAAAGGAAGTATGTTGGAGTAGGAGTCATGCTCCAAAAACCCATGCAAATTAAAACAACCCAGAAGTGGCGACATCACAGCAAGCGCTGGAGGCTCATGGAACAGGGCCCACTCAGACACCCAGGAGTTCACAGGAGGGTCAGCACCAGCAACAAAGGATGATCTCAGGGCTTTGCTGACAGACCTCCACAGAATGATGGCAGCAGACCGCGCTCTCGCACAGCAGGAGATCCAGGCAGTCGCCAGCAAGGCACAGGCCACAGAGGGCACTGTACAACACATACAAGCAGTGGTTACCACGCTCAACAAATCGGTCCTCCAGCTTCAAAGTAACCAGCACTCAATGCTCATACAACTAACCATGCTGGAGGATCGTAACCACCGAAACCACGTGCCAATCGCCGCGGCATCCCCGCGGCAATAACCGCAGACGAATTGCCTCATTATACCCAGAGGTTATTGGCCAATGTATTACTGCCAGGGATGGCCAAGAAGATGACCCTGGATGGGGCCTACAGAGTTGCTGAAACTCAAAAGGTACCACCTCCACGCCGTGAGATGTTATCTTAAAATGCACCACTTATGCAGAATGAAACCACATCATGACTGCCCTGCCCCGAGAGCAGGCACTCCGAACTCTCATGTGACCTGAAAAACCGAGAGATAACATCGGCTTCACCATGCCCTGGAACTGTTACTTCACCCTGTTGATTTTAAAATTTCGTAATTGTTTTCTCTCTCTGTTTTGTTTTGTTTAGTATTCTTTAGTTCTGAGCACAAACTACATACTTTAAAGATCACATACTGACACGTCCGTTAGACAAAGGACCACCTCCCTATCTGGAGGAAACCCAGCTTAGACACCCATACAGCTATAACAGTGAATCTGATCGGCGGCACGCGATGAACTCATCCTCCTGCAACCCTCTCCCCCCTGCCGCCTCCTTGGTTAGGGGCATTTTCTAGATGTGCATACACCATGTAACCTACTCACTATCTGGGTCTCGATGCATCCCTTAACACTCGCACATGCTCGGCCTTATGTCCACAACAGCAAGTGCCACGGACCTTATTCCATGCTAACACCCACTATATGCGGAAGCATTCCCGATTGGAAGCTCCTCAGGGAGTACCCAAAGGGAGACCTACACGACCGAAATTAAGCCACCTGACACACTCGGGCCATACAGGCCTCCGTACCTCCTGTCCTTCTTATAAACGCAACCCATGCTTCATGCTCAGTATACCATCTTCACCCGCACACTAACACGACCACATTACTGACATGTTATTGTCCAGTATGTCTATTCATGGAAAAAAAAGTGCTGCATCCTCATCTGCCAAGTATATGTAACCATCGCACTCTGGAATGTCCCACTGCCGAACCTGATTGGTGAGGCAAAATGAGGATACCGCCTACTAATTATGAGAGGCTTTTTGGCACCTTCTCCTAGCATATACAAGACAGGGGATGTGGGGACGGCAGTTGCTTACTAAGGCCCTTGAGAAAGGCGATCTTTTGTCGCCGAAACGTCCTTTTTGACTCCCACTTTATATTTTCACTCTATTTAACCTCTCTCTGTCCTTTCGATTTACTAACTCTACTTACAGCAAGCTAATGTAATCGAGTTATACTCAGTAAGCCATTGAGACTGATTTATATACTGATTGCTATATAGTAAGTAAGAGATCTATATGCATACATAACTTTAGAAAGGAGAAGTGAGAGAGTGAAAGGGAAAGGTGGCAAGGGGGACAACGGATGAGGGGAGACCTTCTTATATATACATAGACTTGTATTTTGGAGGACCCTGCCTTGCACACAGATCCCAGTATATACAAGTTCACTTGAATAAGTTTTGTCTATATATATAGATACATTGGTTAATAGCTACACACCTTGCTACTCTGTGGCTAAACTATCCCTATCTACTTAGTATTCAGTTCACTAATGTGTATCTATTTATATTGGGAACCTTTTTTCTTTGGTGCTCCTCCAATTTTTCATTTATCTATTTTTATGTGGTCTGTTTTTTCTAAAATTACGAATAAAACTTTATTTTTTTATTTATATATATATATATATATATATATATATATATATATATATATGTCTGTTGGCTACTGCCTTAATACTGCTCTAATAGGGGGTTCTGCTTCTGAGGGGATTCGCTCCCTTTTGTTTAAGGGTTGCTTTACCCTCATTTGTGTATGTTCTTTTCAATATATGTAACCATCTGTTTTAAAATAATATCCTTGCTCACCATTGTTACTAAGTGCTCTGCAAAAATAAAGAATTAACTACACACTAACACACTAACACACACTCTGCATTCATTACACACTAACACACACTCTGCATTCACTAAACTATGCACACACTCTGGATTCACTATACTGACACTCTGCATTAACTGTACACACAGCATCCACTACACAAACATCCTGTATTCACAGTACACACTACATCCACCACAAATTGAAACACTCTGCATTCACTATACACAGACACTGCGTCTAATACACACACTACATCCACTACAGACACTGCATCCACTAAACACATTTCATCTAGTACATACAAACAATACATTCACTACACAAACACAGACTACATCACTGTACACACACTACATCCACTACTCAAATACACTCTGCGTTCACTATACACACTGCATCCGCTCCACAAACCTCTGCATTCACTGCACAAACAGTATCTAATACACACAAACACTACATCCATTACACACATTCTAATTCACATCCACTATAAACACCACATTCAGTCCTGCATCATTGTGAGCGGACTAGGTAGGGCGTGGGCGGGCCCGGGAGGGAGGGAGGGAGGGAGTGGGGGGGGCCCAGACCTTGTGCTTTGTCATGGGCCCCAAAATTTCTGATGGCGGCCCTGCTGACCAACACCCACAGTTAAGATTTAAACTATTTTCAAACAGTTTGATACTTATCTACATCCCTTTGTGGTCCATACTGTCTTCACTGATATTGCTAAAGTGGTAATTCCCACTTGGCAATATCAATTATGTCTATGTTTGGACAGAATTCATATGTTTAGGAATCTCAGGTGACACTGTCAGCCAACTTCACTACAAATATGTACAAAAACTGAGATATCCACACAGAAGGTGAACTTCCATTTTAGTGATATCTTTGAATAGATGTTGGATCGTGGGTGTCTGGGGGACTCAGACAAGTGTGAAACCATTCAAAAAATCTTAAATCTTAACAGTGAAACAGTGCCTGGTGAATTTTTGCACCATAAACACAATAACAGGTCATGATGCTTAGAGTGCCTGTTTAAACAGATTACAAAATAGTCATGACACAATAATGCAAATAATAAATATCAGTGACTTTTCTGCAACAGAATATAAAACTACATATGTGTTGCTCTAGAACGGATGTTCCTATCAAAGCAGTTGAGTCATTGTTAAAAGGTATTTGCTATAATTTTGTAGCCATTATGCAATTTACTACTGCCTGGACAATTAGGGCTTTACCTACCTAACGCCTCTGCTGCGGCTAAACCCATTACAGCTTTAAATTCAAATAAATGAAGCAGCCAGTTGGGAAAAGGAGATCAGGTGCTTTGAGTTTTGTGCTGGAGTGTGATTGGGTTTCAGATAACAGGCCACCTTTAACTCAATGACCTTACACTGTGTACATGATATTAAATTGTTTACAGCACGTATGGAGAATGGTCTGCCAAAGGTCACACAGAGGTACATTTTCAGGATCACAAAACAACAAAACGACCTTACTTCAAACAGAAAGTACGAATGCAGCAGATTCAATTGCTAAATGTCGCCATAGTGTTAAATGTAATCTTGATGTTGATAGTGAATCTGTCAGAATAGAAATTGCATTGCATTAAGAGTTATTAGGTAAATGTCTACCCATGTTTGTTGCTATTTCTTCTCTTACTTCCTGCTCAACTCTTATGTGACCGAATATTTCTGGGAAATACAAAAGCACTTCACAGAGCAGGACACACATTATTCACTTTGCCAAAACACTGGCTTCATTGCGAGTACAGGATTAATTCATCAGGGTGACATTCTAGCATTTTGCACCTAAATACATGTGGCAAAGCATGAGGCATTTGTAGTCCAAACAAGGAACCAATTTCCTAACCAAATGCTTAAAATCCAGACCCTGGGCTTCGATTCAGGGCCAGGGAATTAAAAAAAAGGCTGAATTGTTTGCCCCCTGCCAACACTAGCAGTCAGCTGGCAAATTGTTTAAAAAAACCTCTTCGGAACAAGTGTTAATTGCTAGCCAGCCACCACATGAAGCACATGTAAATAAACAAAAATCGTATAGGGTAAATAAACCCCCCATGTAACTATAATGGAGGTGTTGTGCCTCCAGATGTCCCCACCTGCAATACGACAGGTGAGTGCATACCTATCAAATATATAAAAATAGCCACTGGGCAGCTATTGGCAACCCATGGAGGTTATGGGGCCCTAATAATAATAAGGGGTCTACAATCCTAAAGCCACTGCCAAATATTTAAACAAGACTATGGACAGGTGAAGTGAATAACATTGATTATATTGTTACAATGGCACCTGTCAAGGGGTGGGGTATATTACACAGTAAGTGAACAGTCAGTTCTTGAATTTTATGTGTTGGAAGCCGGAAAAATGGACAAGCGAATAGATCTGAGCGACTTTGACCGGGGCCGAATAGTCATGGTTAGACAACTGAGTAAGAGCATCTCCAAAACAGCAAGTCTTGTGGGATATTCCAGGTATGTTGTGGTTAGTACCTACCAAAAGTGTTGCAAGGAAGGACACCTGGTGAGCCAACATCGGGGTCATGGGTGCCCAAGAATCAATGATGCACATGGATAGCAAAGGCAAGCACATCTGGTCCAATCTCACAGAAGAGCTACTATAGCTCAAACTGCTGAAAAACGTAATGCTGGCTCTGGTAGAAAAGTGTCAGTACATAGCAGTTTGATATGCATAGCCGCAGACCAGTCAGAGTGCCCACAATGACCTCTGTCCGCTGATGAATGCATTATCAATGGGGATGTGAGCATCAGAGGTGGACCATGGAGCAATAGAATAGAATAGGATGCCTAATCTGATCGTGTTTTCTTTTAAATTAGGTGGATAGCCAGGTGCGTGTGAGTTGTTTTCCTGGGGAAGAGGTGGCAGTTGGATGCACTGTGAATAAAGCAGACTGGCAGAGGCAACATTATGCTCTGTGCAATATTCTGCTGGGAAACCTTGGGTCCTGGCATTTTTGTGGATGTTACTTTGACATGTATTGCCTGCATAGAGATTGTTGCAGACCACGTGCAACCCTTCATGGCAATGGTGTTAGGCAGTGCTGGGCTCTTCCTCTATAGACAGATGGCCCTGCACCCAGTGGCACACCGGGGCAATCCGCCTGGCCAGTGGCGTACACATGACCCATGGGCCCCCCCCGTGCGCGCGGGCCGGGCCGCAACACATGGCGGTGGGCACCTGGTCGCAGAGGTTACAGGGCTGCGACCGCGGTATGTACGCCAGTGCATGCAGATGCACACACACTTAAAGGACCACTACAGACACCCAGATCACCTCAGCTCAATGAAGTTGTCTGGGTGTCAGGTCCCTCTAGTTTTAACCCTGCAGCTGAAAACATAGGAGTTTCAGAGAAACTGCTATGTTTCACTGAGGGTTAATCCAGCCTCTAGTGGCTTTCTCACTGACAGCCGCTAGAGGAGCACACTGAACGTCCATAGGAAAGCATCGAGTAATTCTTTCCTATGGGCGGTTTGAATGCGTGCGCGGTCGCATTCGGAGCTGAGAGGCTGAGGGATCCCCAGCGCCAAGGGAGTCCGGCGCTGGAGAAAGGTAAGTGCTGAAGACACACACACTCTCACTTACAGATGCATACACACTAGCTAACAGACACACACATTTACTGACAGAGACACACTCAGCGACAGACATACATACACATTCACTTACAAAACATACACTCTCATTGACAAACACACACTCACTAACAGACATCAAACAGACTCACTAACACACACACACACACTCAGTAAGACACACACAGTAACACTCACTGACACTCACTAGCAGACACACACACTAACACTCACACACACTAACACTCACTAGCAGACACACACACACTAACACTCACACTAACACTCTAACACTAACACTCTAACACTCACACTCAATCTAACACTCAATCTAACACTCAATCTAACACTCACACTCAATCTAACACTCACTCTTACACTCACACACTCTAACACTCACACACACTAACACTTACACTAATATTCACTAGCAGACACACACACACTAACACTCACACTAACACTCACACACTCTAACACTCACTCTAACACTCACACAACTAACACTCACTAGCAGACACACACACACTAACACTCACAATAACTAACACTCACACACACACTAACACTCACAATAACTCTAACACTCACACACACACTAACACTCACAATAACTCTAACACTCACACACACACTAACACTCATAATAACTGTAACACTCACACACACACTAACACTCACAATAACTCTAACACTCACACACACACTAACACTCACAATAACTCTAACACTCACACACACACTAACACTCACACATGTTTTTTTATTTAATGTAATCCTCCCAGCCTCCTTACCTTTTGGAGTGCTGGGGGGATTCCCTGGTGTCCAGTGGTGCTGCTGACCCCGGCGGGCGGGTGGCCGGTCGGGCAGGCGGGCGCGCGAGGAAGCACTCAGTACTTCCTCTTCAGCTCCCTCGCGCACCCTATAATGATGCCGGCGCCGGAAGATGACGTCATCTTCCGGCTCCGGTATCAGTGCGGCGCGCGAGGGAGCTGAAGAAGAAGTACTGAGTGCTCCCTCGCGCGCCCGCCTGCCCGACCGGCCACCCGCTGGCCGGGGTCAGCAGGGCAAGCCTCGGGGGGCCCTGGGGTGGTCGGCTCCTGGGTCCCCCAGGGGAAGAGGCTGGCCCAGTGGGTACACACCGGGTCGCAACTGCGACCCCTGCGACCCTGGTATGTACGCCACTGCGCCTGGCCCCTCCTGTTATCGAGTCTTTGGTCAAGAATCAAGGAAATGCATCAGTCTGCCCTAAAGTGAAGTAGGCCCCAGCCATTATCACCTAATAATTCTACTCTACCTCTGGACCCAGTACTCCTGGCCCAGTACTCCTGGCCCAGAAGACTAAAAGCCTATTTCTTCAAGACTATTCCTGTCGTGGTTCCAAGGTTTCGTTTTTTTGTGCGCTAAACTTGGCCTTGGTGCACTATGTAGGGAGAAACATATGACCTAGGCTCAAATTCGACCAGCAAACCCACCCCACACCTATTATCAGGCTGCCCATCTAGACACAATGTCTAGATGGCCTCACACATGTACATATGTACAAATGTATTCCCTCTTTTTTTCTCTACCTGTGCTGCGATGCCCCTCCAATTTAAGCTCTCAACCTGTTAGCAGATCTTATCTGGGATCTGCAGGGCACAACTGCCTGCCGCCTGTCACTCGGAGGGTCTCAGCTCTGAGCTAAACTCGGTGGTCCATGCTTCACTGGCCAAAAGCAATCAGCTGTCACTCTGAGCTGGCCCTGCACTACTTCCGGCTCTCACTTTGTGACTGCAGGGAGGTAGGGAGTTGCTTACTGACACCTCCAATCACCTACTTAATGGGGTGCCAGAGCACTCCTGGGCCCATAACTATTACACTACTGTATTGGTTATGGTGCTTGGAAAGGTCCTTTAAATGAGAATGAATTAGGAATAATTCAAAATAACAGACTAGCTTCAAAGGTCCATCAGGTATAAAAAGGTTTATTTATTCCCATGGTGAAAATGGTAGGTTCCCGATATTTCTTATTGGTTTTAAAAACTTGTTTATAACTGTTTATATATTTTTCTGTAGACAATATAATATATTCAATGTTGTGTAGCTTCTTTTGTGACTTAATTTGTTTTGATTCATACAGGTCCTAAAAATAGCTTGTGCTTATATATGATTTTCTTACTGATAACATTTGAAATAAACAGCCTTAAAATATAAACAGCGGGTTCTTGGTTTAAACAAAAAGAAACATACACAAAGTGTTCTAGCTGCAAATAGAAAGTGAATAAGCTACATTTCCTAAAGCTATTTGTTAAAAGTATAATACAAAACTCTGTGTGTATAAACGGCTCAGAAAAGAACGTTTAGATCTTACAATCTCCAATTTGCAAAAGAGAAACAAAAGAATGTATCTAATACTTTCTAAATCATTTATATATAAACAAAAAAGTATTGTCTCTATGTTTTACCCTTTAACTATAAATGATTAGTTATTTTCATAATTATTCTCTAAGCAGTGGTTTGTGATAAATCAAAAATTTTATGAAAATAAATAAATTAAAACAGAAAAATCAGGTAAACATAGTCAACCGCAATGTATATATATTCACTGAAGATAACTTGAGGCTTCATTCTGTGATTCATTTTTTTTGTGCCAATTCTCTTATGACAAATATGGAGTTTGCCGATAGGGTATCAACAAAATTATTATAATTCAATACAAAGTATGTGCATTTAGACATGCAGCCAATGAACCTTGCATTGCCCAAACTTGTTTATTTGGAAACATGTCCAAAATTTTACATTTCCTGCATTTTGTGGCTAAAAAAAAACAAAGCCAACGGCTTAGTTTCCCATGATGGGCAAGAAATCTGCTCAATCATGTAGGCTGGATCTCATGTCCAATTAAGCGGTAGCAAAAAAGAGATTATTGATGGAAGGGGCACAACTACTAAATGTTCTATTCACAGATCAAGTGCCAACTGATCAATAGAGGGGGGGAAAAGGAGGAACAATAAAACATACTATATTTCCAAGCAAGAATTTTCCAGACAATTTGACTTTTTTTGACTAAGAGAGACAGACCAGCAATGATCCCTTGATGTGCCTGTGTGGAAATGGGATATAGCCTGGGTTACAGGTTTAACTTTATCCTGTATCTTGCTAGCAGCTACTTCCAGGAACACTTGAAACAACTTTCAGTTGGAGATAGGAGATTGGCAGACATTTTGTCATTAATTCCAATGGGAGGCTAGCTGATAGAGTGGTTAAAGTTGTTGTTTTTTGTTTTTTTTTTGTAAAACTCTACTATTTTTTCTGAGTATGTTCTGTGTGGGAGCAGTGAATATTGTGCAGTGTTTCTTAAAGTCAAACACAAAACATTCTACAGTGATAAATCCACCAAGCACCAACCCATTTTTCAACACAAACATATTTTTGCAGACTAAAGTTGCGTTAGTTTACACAATTACTGTACTAAGAAAAAGAAAAACCCATAATCAATGTTACATACTAATCTCAAGAAGAGATTGAGGAAGGGTAAGGGAAGGAATCGTGTTTCCCAATCCACCATCAGCAGTAGTGCCACGGTGTCTAGGAGTCTGATTACCTCTTTCTTAGGTCATGAGGACTTCTGTCATCTCCTTCACTGCTACCACTATCTCCACCACCAACATTTCCGCCACCACTACTATTAGTAGCATTTAGCCTCAGGATAGTGGGATTATCAGCATGTCTGTTAAGTCCGATTCATCACCCAAGAGGCAAATGGATGTTTTTCTTGGACTTTTCATGCTGCTTTTAATCCACTTCTACTGTCATTGCAACTCATCTACCACAGCTAGTTTAGGCCTTCTGTGTTTTATGGTACGAGAGAGAGGGGTCAGTGAAACCAGTGGACTTGGTGCCATTGCCCGTGTTACCCCCTCTTTCTTATAGACCCCATCAAGAATCAACTGAGGAAGAGTTCAGCAAAAGACTTTGCCGATGCAATCTGCAGTCCACTTACTTTGTGTAAGTCCATCTCTATCAGCAGTAGAATTACTTAAGTTAATGGAAACAGTTGGAGCATCATCTCCTACCAGTGCCTGAAGTAGCTCACCCAGTGACATTATTACTAACATGTGTACCTCCCTTCCCATTAGCAGTAGTCCAATTAGTGCTAGTATAAAAGCTATTGTTGTGACAGCTTCATAGGATGCAAATTCCATCCACATATTCATCACCCAAAGGTTGAGGCTAGTAGATTGTGCTGAAGCAAAGTTTGGCATTGGTTTGACAGCCTTTAATTTGAAAAGTGCAAATTGTGAGGTATAACCAAATAGAAGAAGTACAGATTCACCCACTTGTGGATAGAACACACTTATAGTGGGTAATAATTAGAAAACTAAATAATTACCCTTGAACTAAATGTATTGCAGATTAGGACTCCTCCAGGTCCTCAACAAATATGAACAAAAATAGGGATAAATCTACAATACAATAATAACAGAAAAAGACATAGCATAATACTGTTGATGGAAAAAGAAAGAGTGGAAATATAGATGATAATTCACACTCACAAACCAAAATTGATTGTAGGCATATCTTATAGAACGATGAATATCTCAGGATAAGTGGAACGTCAGGATGTACATAGAGGGAAATAAAACAGCATAATAGTGCAGAGTATCTTGATAAGAAAATACACTTTAATAATAAGGCACACTTACAATATTGTAGTGGCAAACAGGCATATATGAAACCACCGGTCTTGGGATCATAGGATGAATCACAGGATCCACAGGATCAAATATAACCAGCAGGTCCGAATAAAATAAAATAAAACAACCTGATAAGATAATAAAAAACTCTAAACACTATAAATGCTATAACAAAGCCCTACGCGTTTCGTTCAAACGTCCTTGAACTTCCTCAGGGGCAAAAAAGTCCTTCTGTATGCAGGCATAGTTGTCCACATAATGTACCTGGCTTTTAAATCCGTCCGGTTTGGCGCGCCGAAAAAATCCTCCAATTGTTCACTTACTTCCGGGTTCGTCTATCTGTAGTACTTCCGGGTGCGACCTGTTGACGCAACCGGAAATGCGGCTCACGTCTCTCTTCCGGATCTCTATCTATGCGTTCCACCTGATATGCGTTCCACCTGATATGCGTTCCACCGCTCGAAGAGCGGAGAACAACCACAATTAATAAGAAAAAAATTAAGAACATGTATATATATATGTGATATTAATTATATTCATAATGATAATCTCAGAAAATAACAATATTATCCAGATACTGTAAAACCTTGCCAATATTCTTCTTTTAATACAAAGTAAAGAATATGGCATAACAGATTATTATTATATTCCCAAAAAATACACAGAAGATACATAAAATTAATTAAGCAACATTGCTAAAAACATACATTTGTCAATATTAAAGCTATATACAAGAACAATGTAAAAGTGCAAAATTGTCAATTTAGAGAAAGCAAACCAAATCAAAGTCGACATTAAGTCCTCTAGGTTGCATTGTTTGTAGAGTATGTATCCAATATCCCTCTCTTTTTCTCAATAGTAACATTAGATCACCTCCTCCATCATCCAAGGCTACTTGTTCAATGATGGTACATTGGAGGGTATTGAAATTAAAAGCTGGACATTTATTGCAGTGTACTGGCACTGAATGTGTCAACATATGATTTTTGATATTATTTCTATGCTCCTGGAACCTAATTTTTGCCTTTCTTCCCGTTCTTCCCACATATTGCAACCCACATCCGCATGTGAGTAGGTATACAACATGTGTTGAAGAACAGGATAAAGTGTTCTTGATTTTAAATCTCCTTCCATTAACCGTACTCACAAAGCTCGTGATACTATTGTATTTATAGTTACAACTAACACAACTTCCACATGTGTAGTAACCTTCTTTACGTTTTGTTTTACTCTTTCTAGATCTAAAAGTACTTGGTGCTAGAATTTGCTTTAAATTGACTCCTCTCCTAAAAATAACTTTGGGTAAAAGAGGAATCTGCTGATTAAGATATTCATCCTCTATTAATAACCCCCAATGTTTTTTAAAGATCCTCTGTATATCAAAGGCCTTAGAGCTATATTGTGTGTTAAAAGAAAAATCAAATACAGAATTCCTAAAGGTATCCTTTCTCTTATCAATAAGGAGATCGTTACGATCAATACTTCCCACCCTATTGATTTCTGCATCCAAAAGTTCTGGATTATAACCTTTCTCCAGGAAACGATCTTTTAAAACTTCAGCTTGTGTATAAAATGAATCTAGGTCACTACAATTTCTGCGCATCCTAATAAACTGGCTTTTGGGGACCCCCTTTAGCCAGTTGGGATGATGCCCACTTCTGATATCAATAAAACTATTGGTATCAGTATTTTTGAAAAAGGTCTTAGTTTTGATAATTCCATTTTCAGTAAAGATAGACAGATCTAAAAAATCTATATTAGAAATCCCTATTTTAGGAGTGAAAATCAGAGACCGAGCTATGCCAATGTGTTCATGGACTATTGGGAAAGGTCATCCATTTGGTCAAATAACCCTTATGGTGCAAACTTGGTGCTCTGGAGACGCTATATAGATGACGTCCTTGTCATCTGGCGTGGTCCCTTGGAAGAATTAAAGGATTTTTTCTCTTATGTTAATAATAATTCCCTGTCTCTGATTTTCACTCCTAAAATAGGGATTTCTAATATAGATTTTTTAGATCTGTCTATCTTTACTGAAAATGGAATTATCAAAACTAAGACCTTTTTCAAAAATACTGATACCAATAGTTTTATTGATATCAGAAGTGGGCATCATCCCAACTGGCTAAAGGGGGTCCCCAAAAGCCAGTTTATTAGGATGCGCAGAAATTGTAGTGACCTAGATTCATTTTATACACAAGCTGAAGTTTTAAAAGATCGTTTCCTGGAGAAAGGTTATAATCCAGAACTTTTGGATGCAGAAATCAATAGGGTGGGAAGTATTGATCGTAACGATCTCCTTATTGATAAGAGAAAGGATACCTTTAGGAATTCTGTATTTGATTTTTCTTTTAACACACAATATAGCTCTAAGGCCTTTGATATACAGAGGATCTTTAAAAAACATTGGGGGTTATTAATAGAGGATGAATATCTTAATCAGCAGATTCCTCTTTTACCCAAAGTTATTTTTAGGAGAGGAGTCAATTTAAAGCAAATTCTAGCACCAAGTACTTTTAGATCTAGAAAGAGTAAAACAAAACGTAAAGAAGGTTACTACACATGTGGAAGTTGTGTTAGTTGTAACTATAAATACAATAGTATCACGAGCTTTGTGAGTACGGTTAATGGAAGGAGATTTAAAATCAAGAACACTTTATCCTGTTCTTCAACACATGTTGTATACCTACTCACATGCGGATGTGGGTTGCAATATGTGGGAAGAACGGGAAGAAAGGAAAAATTAGGTTCCAGGAGCATAGAAATAATATCAAAAATCATATGTTGACACATTCAGTGCCAGTACACTGCAATAAATGTCCAGCTTTTAATTTCAATACCCTCCAATGTACCATCATTGAACAAGTAGCCTTGGATGAAAGAGGAGGTGATCTAATGTTACTATTGAGAAAAAGAGAGGGATATTGGATACATACTCTACAAACAATGCAACCTAGAGGACTTAATGTCGACTTTGATTTGGTTTGCTTTCTCTAAATTGACAATTTTGCACTTTTACATTGTTCTTGTATATAGCTTTAATATTGACAAATGTATGTTTTTAGCAATGTTGCTTAATTAATTTTATGTATTTTTTGGGAATATAATAATAATCTGTTATGCCATATTCTTTACTTTGTATTAAAAGAAGAATATTGGCAAGGTTTTACAGTATCTGGATAATATTGTTATGTTCTGAGATTATCATTATGAATATAATTAATATCACATATATATATATACATGTTCTTAATTTTTTTCTTATTAATTGTGGTTGTTCTCCGCTCTTCGAGCGGTGGAACGCATATCAGGTGGAACGCATATCAGGTGGAACGCATAGATAGAGATCCGGAAGAGAGACGTGAGCCGCATTTCCGGTTGCGTCAACAGGTCGCACCCGGAAGCACTACAGATAGACGAACCCGGAAGTAAGTGAACAATTGGAGGATTTTTTCGGCGCGCCAAACCGGACGGATTTAAAAGCCAGGTACATTATGTGGACAACTATGCCTGCATACAGAAGGACTTTTTTGCCCCTGAGGAAGTTCAAGGACGTTTGAACGAAACGCGTAGGGCTTTGTTATAGCATTTATAGTGTTTAGAGTTTTTTATTATCTTATCAGGTTGTTTTATTTTATTTTATTTGGACCTGCTGGTTATATTTGATCCTGTTGATCCTGTGATTCATCCTATGATCCCAAGACCGGTGGTTTAATATATGCCTGTTTGCCACTACAATATTGTAAGTGTGCCTTATTATTAAAGTGTATTTTCTTATCAAGATACTCTGCACTATTATGCTGTTTTATTTCCTTCTATGTACATCCTGACGTTCCACTTATCCTGAGATATTCATCGTTCTATAAGATATGCCTACAATCAATTTTGGTTTGTGAGTGTGAATTATCATCTATATTTCCACTCTTTCTTTTTCCATCAACAGTATTATGCTATGTCTTTTTCTGTTATTATTGTATTGTAGATTTATCCCTATTTTTGTTCAAATTGTGAGGTATGTAGGAGTGAGTACGGGGAGATATTATTATTATGTCTAAAGCACCAACTAATTCTGCAGTGCAGTACATTAGGTGGACTAACAGAAACAAGACAAGTTAGACGCACAGGAACTGAGGATGTTGAGGGCTCTGCTCAAACGAGCTTACAGTCTAGAGGGAGTGGGGTAAGGTGACACAAGGTAAGGGTACAATGTATTTCATGAACAGAAAAAGTAGGTTACTAGAATAGTTTACAATGAAGAGTTAGTTTGTTGGATGTCAAAGTTTCAGGAGAGGGTTACCAAGGTGTGGGGAGGGAAAGCTATTAACAGTTTAATTGATATGCTTTCATGAAGAAGTGAATTTGTAATGATCTTTTGAAGATACTGAATGTCTATTAGAGCAAGGAAGGGAGTTTCCAAAGACACCACCAGTCTGTATTACAAAGGATAGAAGCAGAAAGAATTGAAAGTACTAGCGGAGGCAGCAGGTCATGCACTGGTGCTGTATCTGATTCTGCACAAGCATTTACCACTATAGTCACCTCTTCCACCACTACCACACTTAGGCAGAGCAGGGGGAATGTTGACCTCAATGCCACTCAGTGTGAGACAGTGTGAGACAGACAGACTCTTAAACATTTAGTTGGATTTCATGCCAGGGCCATGTGAATAACGCAAACTAACAAAATCACCTGCAAACATATAAATTTAAGCCCTGCGGTAAAACTCCTGGATGACAGCAATGACTATAGTACACATCAGTCCCAAAACATACAATAAAAAACAAAGAAAAAAGTTACTATCCCAAATTATTAGGCACAATTAAATAAGGGGAGATTTTTTTTGTATCACTCCAGTGGCCATTAAAGTGTAAGCTCACCTGCCATGTCAAGATAAAACTTCTTAGGTAAGGCCGTATTTACATAACAGCATGTTCCCTTTTCTTGCTACTGCTCTTGCCTTTCAGAATTTTTCACGTTACTGAAATGGAGTCGAAATAAACAGCCAACTAAACCAAATTGTTTCTATCCAAATTTTATTGCCTCCAAATTCAAGAGATATCAATGCAATTGAGCATCTGTAAGATGTGCTGGAACATCCGATCCATGGAGGCCCCACCTCGCAACTTTCAGGACTTAAAGGATCTACTGCTAATTTATTGGTGCCAGATACCACAGGACACGTTCAGAGGTCTTGTGGAGTCCATGCCTTGACTCATCAGAGCTGTTTTGGCAGCATGAGGGGGACCTACACAATATTAGGCAGGTGGTTTTAATGTCGTAGCTAATTAGTGTATATGCTGTCTTTCCATTTCATTTTGAGTGTTAATTCATAGTACATAACATCATGTTATAAGGATTGATATCCTTGAGCAACGCCACACACCAGGTGCCCTTACCTCCCCAAGTAGGCACCACGTAATTTTCACACCCTCAGACACCTTTGCCAGCATTTATGACAATAGAGGTCCTCCCCCTTTTGATGATGTTATTAAGTCAAACCTACGTTATGATGTCATCGTGCCATTACCGCCGTCCACTCATGTTTGGGGGCCTGGCTATCAAGTAAACACCCTCCTATAAATACTTGAACTTAACATCTGTCCAGTGCCCTTTTGTGGTTTCCTTCTGGTTATCTAAGAGCATTTTATATATTGTTTGTTACCTGGACTTTGATCTTTGCTTGTCCTGTTTCTGTATCGCTGACCATGTCTAATCAAAATCATGTGCCTTTGTTATCCTTGACCTTTGACTGTTTATTGACCTTGCTATTTCTGTGTGCTTTTTACATAAATCCTGGCTACTCTAAAGCCAGGTAATACGTACCTCTCCTTTTCCTTGTCCTGTGTGACTATTCCGCTTGTCGGATAGTTTTCTATACTGACATATATGCACAAACTTAAGGTAACGTTCCATCTTTGACCAACAGGTTTTCAGAATTCAAGGAGCCTAATATTCATCCAAAGCCCATGTCTTCCCATATAACTCATCTGCAGCTATAAATAATAAGTATGTGGGAAAAAGTATGTTGTCTACATTTATTTGACATTGATTGGTTTATTTGTTATACTCTATCTCCATTGTCGGAGCCATCGGGTTATTGATATATCTGTTATGACTTGGATGATTCATATGCAAGTAGAGAACTGCAAGTAATCCACAGATGAAAGTGAAGAATGAGAGAACAGCCAAACTGAATTATAGCATATAATAATAATCTAAATATATTGAGTACAGAGTTGTTGACTAAAGCTTTGTGCTGAGCAATAGAAATAAATTGAATATACATGATCATTTAATAGGTTTGATGATTATCATCACCTACATAGAGCTATTGTGCAATAAAGAATATATCTATGTGTGATATATTAAAGGATTGCAAGGAACAATACGGTATGAAAGCTTTGCAAAAATCTCTATCTATGGATTATAGCATAATAAAATTATACCATCAATTTTCATTTTGAGTTTGCTTTTTTCATTCTTTAATCAAGCTTGAGCAGCAGGTAATTCAGTGAACAATAGCGCAAAATATTCAATAAAAAACGCACATGGACAATGTATCATTAGTAAGATACATCAGTAGCTTAACAATTATGATGTTATAATCCACACTATTAACAAAAAGCTGAGGAAAAATGATTTTTCTGAAAGTGTGAAGCATGCATGTTCCAAGATCGAGTTTCCTTTTTAATTTAGAAATATACAGGGTTATTCACTAAAATGAGAATTCAGAGTGAATTTCAAATACAAGGTAAAAATAGCCAAATATTGAAATATCCCTCTAATTCAGTTACTTTGGTCTTAATTTGAAATAAACTTTGAATTCACTTTCAAATCTCAATCTAGTGAATAACTGTGATAGATTCTTTAACTCTTTCTGTAAAATGTAACTTTTTTATTTAGCAATTGTAATCAATATGCAAACAAAGAAACATACATTAAAATGATTCCTTTTTGGGGCAGAGCCAAGCAGCCCAGATGTGTTCAGCACAAGCTCCCATGTCTGGGGACAAAAACTAGGGTGCTATACCCAGTAATCGGCACTCACAGGCCGCAAGCTACAATATTCTCACCCGGGAGAGGTTGCTACATAAGACAGTTGGACTGACACCCTGAGGCTTGCGGCCTACACGAGACTGAGTCACAGAGAGACAGACGCTCTCCGAGCTCTTAAGCAGAAGTTGGGACCCCTGTGAAATCACCTCTCCTCTCCCTCCGGACCTGCGGGTGTCATCCCGGTCCACACAAAGCAGTTCCACTTACCTTGCTGATTGCAGGTAACTAATATTGCACAAAACTGAGACCCAGCACTCCTACTCAAAATGGCGGACACGCCCCCTTCAAGCAACACACAGCAGAAGTCTTTCGAGCAAGACGAGTACACCACGCTAGATCGTATGCTACAGCACCTTGATGAGATATTCGTCGTTTCTGGGAGCGGTTGGAGGTACATGCAGCTCTGGCAGCTGGGGGACAGAGTAGCAATCTGAGGCAAGCAGGAGATGGGGTGCATGAGGCCCTGTCGGGCACAACCTCCCACCAAGCATCCAAGCCCCACACACCAAGCCCACATAGGCAGAGAGCTAAAAGGGATTCCCTCCCAAAGCATCCCCCAAAGAGGCAGAAGCGCAGACCCCACAAGAGACGACCGACTACCCAGAGCTTCTGTCACCTCCTAGAGAGGAAGGGCTTGGACTCAGAGGAGAGACCCCAGGTGTGGGGTACAAAGATGCAGGCCCTCAGCGAGCCCAGGGGCAGGCGGGATGACAAATGTAACCCCTACCCAGAATTGCCTCTGGTATGCACTTGGGCGACCCTTGCAGCCTCCCGAGACTTTCTCGCTATACCGAGCCAAGGCATTGGCTGACATTGCCCTAAGGTCCCAAGAACATCACCCGTGTCTTCCCAGGACACAACGCTATATAATGCCTGTCTGCACCCAGATTGACAATGCCGTTTTAATTTTGGGTTTTAGTTAACTTTATGTTTTAGTTAATCTTTTAGTTGCCTGCCTCTACCTAAACACACTCTATGATAAAGTGAGGCATTCCAGAGGTTAAACCCACTATTAGCCAGCTCTATTATAGCCTGCTAGCATGTTATATGTTCAAATCAGCATAACAAAAGCCTAGCATAGTCTTCACACTTAAGACCATGTTTAAATAACTCTTGCTAACAAAATCTTGATTGATTCCTCTCTACACAAGTTCACGCAAAAGTTCAGTATGTTTCTTATCTTTATGCATATTTACTACAATATAAAATTGTGCACGTTCATTCTACTACCCCAATTGTAATGCTTGTTATGATGCCAGAGGATCGCCGTTGGCGTACCGCAGGCTTTTATGCTTATATGTTTAAGGCAAATAATTTTTTTTTTTTTACTGTTAGAACAATAAGGATGTGGAATTCTCTGCCTAATGAAGTGGTTTTATCACAGTCCATACAGATGTTCAAACAGCTACTAGATGCATACTTGTAAAAACAGAATATTCAACTATATAATTTTTCAATGTAGGGTAATAGCTTCTTTATCCAAGGATAAATCTGACTGCCATTCTGGGGTCAAGAAGGATTTTTTTTCCCCCTAGCTGTTGCAAAATTAGAAGTGCTGCAAATTATTATTTTTTTGCCTTCTTTTGGATCAACTGCAGAAAACAAATGTGAGGAAGGATGTACTTGATGGACGTAAGTCTCTTTTCAGCTATGTAACTATGTAACTATGTACATATCTTATGCACTGCAAAAATATTAAATAAAATAAAAAATTTAAAAAAAAAATTATTCCTCTTTAAATGTCATAGGAAAGTTCAAAACATTCCTTGATAGATTTTCTTTTTAGTTCATAAATGTAAAAACATTTTGCTTGTTTTCAGCCATGAACCTCCAGAACAAAACAGGAAATTCAAGAACAAACTTAACAGTAACATACCCACCCACTTGTATATTATACAGCATCCCAAAGATTGTAACGCAGGAAACAGAGGACTAATCGCAGACAGTGATAATAGCCAGTGCGGATAGCCTCTATAGACACATTGATAACTGGCCAGGTGGAGACTCTATGGGGAGTCTTAGAGTTGGAGATACAGTGTTTGGGTTGGTCTTACGGATCCTTAAGAAAATAGTTAGCTAGCATGTAGCGGATTTGCAGATAAACAGCAATAAAGAATTTGTGTATGTTATTTTCTGTTGTCTATTGAGAAAACTTGTACTGGGGCAGAATAGCAAAGGACGGAGGAGGGAGGCTGAAATATTGGAAGGATATGAATATAGGTACAATGGCAAAAGGGGGAAAGGTGTGCACAATAAACTGAATGCATTTGAAAATGCTTGTATATTATAATTCTTGCAGGTAGGTTAAGAAAGGAGAGAACAAAAAACAAAAGCCCTTTAGAACTTTACATTCTAGGGAGAGAAAGAGGTGGGGGGAGAAAGTCGACAAAGAGAGAGATAGAAAGAGGGAGATACAGATTGAGTGAGTGAGTGAGTGAGTGAGAGAAGGTGTTATCATGACTGATATTCTCTACAACTGAAGGGTGTTTATTATTCTTCATACAACAAGAAAAGGTAACTACTAAATGTACAGAAAGATTAAATTGTGACAAGAGTGGTCTAGTGAAGCTATAGTTGTGAGTTTGTGCAATGAAGTAAGACTGAGGAAGGGGTGAATATTAAAGCCGAATAAGTAACTGGCTCTAGTAACTTTCCAAAGAAAAGACTTAAAAAGTAGTAATAATATCTGATTATGGAATAAATAAATATAAATGGAAGAGGCGAGTTATAAGGAAAAATCAAAAAATGAAAAGGTTTATTTCTTCCCCTTATATACATTACTTGTTTTCCATTTTCTTTACTCCATTACTGAATTTTTGGTGTACTACTCAACTATTAGCCGCTATCTTTGTCCTACAGACAGGGCCGGATTAACATAGGGGCTGATGGAGCTGCAGCTCCAGGCCCAGGCCCATGGAATAGGCCCATTGATTTATAAAAAAATAAAAAAAATAAAAATTTTTTTTTTTTTTTTTACATTTTTTTTTTCACACACTACTCTTAGGGATTCCACCTGGCTTTTATTTTATTAGCACAGCCAGTATTTGGGGCTGCCTGGCTGGTGCCAATATTGCAGTGATACTGGCAATACAACTGCTGGTATTTTTCTCAGTATAAACAAGAGATTACTATGCAATACCAGCACTGGCCAGCAGGGGTCGCTGTATGTGGAGACAGGCAGGGATAGGAAGTTCCAGCATATCCCTCCCTGCCTATCTATACTCACTGATCTGCAGGGGTGCAGCTACAGAGTCCAGACAGCAACTCCCACCCTGCAGAGACAGCCTACAGCTCAGGGAAGTAAGGGATGGGGGAAAGGCTGCAAGGAGACATGGGGACACTGAGACACTAAGGGACATTGGGAGACATTATAGCAGACACTGAGACACTAAGGGACACTGGGAGACATTATGGCAGACACTGAGACACTAAGGGACATTGGGAGACATTATGACACAGACACATGTGGACACAGTGTCCCCATGTCTTCCAGCCAGTGTCCCTGGTGTCTCAGTGCCCCCAGTCTGCCAGTGTCTCACTGTCCCCATGTTTCCTAGTGCCTCCATGTCTTCCAGTGCCTCAAGTGTCTCAATGTCCCCATATCTCCAAGCTAGTGTCCCTAGTGTCTGTGGCCCTGGTGTCTCCTTGTCCCCATGTCTCCCAGTGCCCCCATGTCTCAATGTCCCCATGTCCCCCAGCCAGTGTCTCTAGTGTCTGTGTCCATGGTGTCTGTGTCCCCATGTCTTCAAGTGTCCCCTATTTTCCCAGGGTCCCCATGCGTCCCAGCCAGAGTCCCCTAGTCTCCCAGTGTCACTGGTGTCTCCGTGTCCCTAGGTCTCCTCGTGTCCCTGGGATACATGGGGACACAGGGAGACATGGGGCATTGAGACACTGTGATACATAGGATCACTGGGAGACCTGGGGACACGACACTAGGGGACACTGGGAGACATGGGCCACTGAGACATTGATACATAGGAACACTGAGACCTGGAGTAATCGACACATGGGGGCACTGGGAGACATGGGGCCACTGGGAGGAATCCATCTATACAGCAGAATCAAACTAAGTAGTTTTTTGGTGATTTTACAGCATTTTCTCTCATGTCACTCCTTGTGATTTACATCATGTGATGTCACCCATACATATTTAATTATGCAAATTAGTAAGGCCGGTATGTTTTTTTCCAAGAAAGGTGGCAACCCTGACTACTTTTCACATACTCTTACTTAAGTATGGAAACTTAAGAGGGATGTATGGGAACAAAACTTGTGTGGACTGTCTGACAATGAATATAGTTAAAGGGACACTATAGTCACCAGAACAACTACAGCTTATTGAATTTGTTCTGGTGAGTAGAATCATTACCCTCAGGCTTTTTGCTGTAAACACTGTCTTTTCAGAGAAAATGCAGTCTTTACATTACACCTAGTGATAACTTCACTGGCCACTCCTTAGATGACTGTTAGAGATCCTTCCTGGGTCATGGCTGCCTAAAAGGCATCCAAACATTCAGTGTCTCCTCCCTCTGCATGCACTGAACTTTCCTCATAGAGATTCATTAATGAAATTCATCTATATAAGGAGATGCTGATTGTCCAGGGCTGTGTTTGAATCATACTGGCTCTGACCCTGATCTGCCTCTTTGTCAGTCTCAGCCAATCCTATGGGGAAGCACTGTGATTGGATCAGGCCACCACTTCTAATGATGTCAGCAGACTGCTTGTTTTTATGAGTCTAACAGCATGCCGAGTTACAGCTACAGGCTTGAATATAGATTTTGCTATATTTATGGAGGCATGAGGGGTCCAGGGGGGGCTAGATGGTGGTGTTAATACTATAGGGTCATGAATTCATGTTTGTGTTCCTGACCCTATAGTGATCCTTTAAGGTAATGCTGACTTTGGTCTCTCTAACACTGTGGCATGTTCCCTTTCTTCTACACTCACTACATATAGCTTTACTCTGTCCCAGACCATATACCAGGATCTTCTGCCTGATAGTAAGAAGGTAAGGAGACAAGTGGACCAGCGAGTGCTAGGGACAGTCCTTAGAAAGCGTTGAGTGAACGCATCATTAGATGCATTTATGCCAAGCTCAGGGTGTTGTCTGCATAGTATGCCCTTAGTTGGCCAGCTGCATGATTGGCAGGCAGCCTGACATGCATTCATGTCAGGCTGGCCTTCTAATTCTTTGAGCAGAAATGTCCTCTTTTTGGGCATGTTTGCCCATTTTGGCAGGTTATGTGATTTGTGTCAGTGGCAAACCCTTTTACCGTCCCCATTGACTTCCTGCTTGATTGGACGTTGCTGTTAGGGGTTATGGATTTACTTGAAAGCTGAAAACATAAATTAGAGAGAGATTAGCCTAGGGTATGTGTTTTCTTATAGCTGCTGTTTTCTTTCTCTCCAGCACCATCTCCATCAGATACATGATGCTTATGAGTGTTTTACTGTTTTTGGTCTATATGATTCTGTAATTAGGCCCGTCAGAATTGTCAGCACCAGGCCCACTGGGCTCTTAATCTGGCCCTGCCTGGCACACCACGCTGACCCGATATCTCAAAAAAATTTCTAGAACTGCTGAACGCTGTTGGAGACTCAGGCCCAGAGGAGGCGGGCTAAAAGCTAGCCGGATAGGAGGCATGTGTGGGTGTGGTGGGTGTGGTGGAAGTATGGGGGTGTGATCTAGCTAAGGAGTAGGGTGGGGTCATATAAATAGGTGACATTTTGTCTGCTACCTCAGCCATCTTAAATTTAACGGCAAGGTAACTAGTCCTGTTCCTCACTGTGCTAGCCTTTAGTTATTTTGCTTACCTCACGGCCAGGAGCATGGATATTGAAGGCATCCTTGCTGCCCTTAGGGCTGAGGCCCTCCAGGACGGTGGCAGGCACCTGCAGGCCCAGCTGGCAAGGCTGCAGGGTGCCTCCGTGGTAGCTGCTCCCCCTCCCAGCAGCCATGGAGCTCCGCGTCGGCGGGCGCGTCCCCCCACCCGTTATAGCCCCACACAGGAGGGCCGGGTGGGGGCCAGAAGCAGGAGCCCAGCTGCCGGTCCGCGGGCCGGTTCCCACGCGGCCGCGGCCGGCACTGTCATCATTCATCCTCCTGTCTCCTCCCCGAGCCCCTCACAGGAAGGCTGGGTGGGGGTTGGAGGCAGGAGCACAGCTGCCGGTCCGCGGGCCGGTTCCCACGCGGCCGCGGCCGGCGCTGCCATCAGGCATCCTCCTGTCTCCTCCGAGAGGGCCGGGAGTGGGAGCCCCAGTGCCGGCACGCGCGCCAGGTCCCACGCGGCCGCCGCCGGCACATCTCTTCAGCAGCCTCTCTCCTCCTCACCGAGGGGGGCCGCCCAGGACTCCCAGTCATCGTCTCGCGGGCCCTCAGAAGGGCGGCCGCGAGATCACGGTCGGCTAATCCAGCCCTGCCGGCGCGTGCCGGGCACCTGATGTGCGCTCTGCCCCCAGCGGAGCAGGCCGGGTGGGGGCTGGAGGCAGGAGTCAAGCTGCCGGTCCGCGGGCCGGTTTCCACGCGGCCGCGGCCGGCTCAGCCATCAGGCATCCTCCTGTCTCCTCCGAGAGGGCCGGGAGTGGGAGCCCCAGTGCCGGCACGCGCGCCAGGTCCCACGCGGCGGCCGCCGGCACATCTCTTCAGCAGCCTCTCTCCTCCTCACCGAGGGGGGCCGCCCAGGACTCCCAGTCATCGTCTCGCGGGCCCTCAGAAGGGCGGCCGCGAGATCACGGTCGGCTAATCCAGCCCGGCCGGCGCGTGCCGGGCACCTGATGTGCGCTCTGCCCCCAGCGGATCTCGGGCAGAGCGCGCACAGGTTGGGCCTGCAGCCACCCCTTCTTCAAATGCGGTAAGTAGGCCACAGGCCACCGGGGATTTCGGGCGGGGGTTCGGGGGGTAGGGGCCCAGAGCCAGGCCCATCTTTCACCTCACACAGCCCCCCCCCTTCTCCTCCTCCCCCCTCTGTCTCCCCTGCCTTTCCTGCACTCCCACCACCCTCATCCATCCAGCCTACCCACTTGTATTCTCTCCCCCCCCTCCCACCTTTACCTAGGGCCCATGCTAACCCCTCTGGGGCTACTTCAGGCATGGCTATCCCACTCCCTGGTTCCCCTGTCCCACTCTCTGGTTCCCCTGTCCTATCTACTAATATGCCAGGGTTGCCCCCCCCTACTGCGCATCTTCCAGCACCTGGGACGGGTGGGTCGGGTTTTTTCTCACCTGTCCTGTCTTCCCAGATTCTTCCAGGTCAGCTCGCTAACCGGTTCCCTGA
The DNA here is from genome assembly GCA_933207985.1 of Pelobates cultripes. Classification (NCBI taxonomy): domain Eukaryota; kingdom Metazoa; phylum Chordata; class Amphibia; order Anura; family Pelobatidae; genus Pelobates; species Pelobates cultripes. The sequence continues at coordinate 143,884,033 of OW240920.1, read as the reverse complement.
CGCTGTGTCTGGTGTGGTGCTTCCTGCAGTCGCAGTTCCCTCGGGCCCGTCGCAGGCTGGTGCGCAAGTCGCGGTTCCGCTCCTACCCTCGAATTCGGCTCCTGCCGATGAGTATTCTGCTTTCGCCGGATCAGAATCCGGGGGCGCTGGCGCACGCGAGTCGCAAGAATGGGGTTCGGTGCTCCAAGCTATAAGGAATACTCTTGTAACTCTTGAGTGGGGATCTCGCCCTGGGGCTCCCCCCCCAACGGCCGTGGATAGCCAGCTTCGGGCGGGCTGGGCTAGTTCCGCAGGGTGTGAGGTTGCGGGGGTTGCAGCGTCGGTACCCGACACTTCTACACAGGTCACCACCCCCCTGGCTTCGGCACCACCGCTAGTGACATCTGAGTCCTCAGTGAGTCCTACGGGGGACACCGCGGTTGTCTCGGGTTTAGGGGTAGCACCCGCTGCGCATGGGGCAGCGTACATGTGCTGGTCAAGCCCCCTGGGCCTTCACCTGACGCCTGATTTGAGGGCTAAAATAGAAAAAGGAGATACGGTGGATACGGATGCTAAAGAGTCTGAAAAAGACAAAGAGAAGTTTCGGTATCGGAAGATTCCGAAAACTTTTGGTAACTGGATTAGGGCTTTTTCTATCCTAGCTAGCGTGATAGGTGAAAAGACTCCCAGTAAATGCTCTTCCCTGTTTTGCTACCAGGACATGATATGGAACGCTTGTCGGGTTTATGGCGGCCTAGGGTGGTGGCGGTATGATGAACAGTTCCGCCAATGTTTGGCGGTTCGCCCTTCCACGAGTTGGGATCAAATGGACATCGGCTTGTGGTTGGCCATCATGACCCGCCCAGCTTCGCATCAAGGGGGCCTTTCGTCCTTTCTTGGGGTGGCCGGCGCTGGGTCCTCATCTTCAGCGTCGGCCACTCAGCGGAAGCCTGGGTACTGTTGGCAATATAACGACGGCCAATGTAAGTTCGGTTCCGCCTGCCGCTTCAAGCATGAATGTTCCGGGTGCGGCGGTTCCCACCCAGCATCGAAATGCTTTAAACGAGGCAGGACCGGCGACAAAGGAGATGCCATGGGCGCTAAGGGCGATGACGCCGGTGGACGTAGACGCGATGCGCCCTTGGCTAAAGCGTTATAGCAATAAGAAGGCGGCTGCCTTGTTATTGGAGGGTTTTGGACAAGGGTTTTGGATCCCTCACTGGGCCCGGCAGGTCTCTGGCTTCTGCCGGAACCTGAGATCAGTTGCCGATCACCCGGGGGTGGTAAGGGAAAAATTGGCTAAGGAAGTAGCGTTGGGTCGCATGGCGGGCCCCTTTCGGGAACCTCCACTTCTCGATTTGAGGGTTTCACCACTGGGAGTGGTGCCCAAAAGGGAACCAGGCAAGTTTAGGCTGATTCACCATTTATCGCCCCCACAGGGGGGCTCGGTGAAGGATGACATTGCCGCTGAATTGTGCCGCGTTTCCTACGCGTCCTTTGACGCGGCGGTGGATATGGTCAGGGCTGCTGGCCCCGGGGCACTTATGGCAAAAACTGACATTGAGTCGGCTTTTCGCCTCCTACCGGTTCACCCGGAGTGCCACCACCTCCTGGGTTGTATATTCGAAGGTCATTATTACGTGGACATGTGCCTCCCGATGGGTTGTGCGATATCCTGTTTTTATTTCGAATGTTTTAGTTCCTTCATGGAATGGGTAGTTAGAGCGGAATCCGGTTACGATTCCTTGCTTCACTACCTAGACGACTTTTTCTGTGTTGGCCCTGCGCGCTCCCCGACATGCGCGCAACTCCTGCAAGCAGTAGCGGATGTTGCTTGCGAGTTCGGAGTGCCGCTGGCACCAGACAAAACAATTGGCCCTTCTACGTGCCTGTGCTTTCTCGGGATCGAGATTGATTCCGTTGTTGGTGAATGTCGGCTTCCATTGGATAAATTGGCTGATCTTCGGGAGGTGGTGCGAGTGGCGACCGCTTTGCGGAAGATTACGTTGCAACGACTTCAATCCCTATTGGGCAAATTGAACTTTGCCTGTCGGATTATGCCGATGGGCAGGGTGTTCAACCGGCGCCTGGCGGCCGCTACGGCTGGGATTTTGAAACCATCTCACTTCGTCCGCTTGACAAAGGCGCTCAAGGTGGACTTGGCAGTATGGGCAGTCTTTTTGGATGGGTACAACGGCAGGTCCTACTGGCAGCAGCCCGAGGTGACGAACTCGGTGCTGCACCTGTTTACGGATGCCGCGGGGTCTTCGGGATTTGGGGCTATTATGGGAAGGCAATGGTGTGCGGAGCCTTGGCCCGAATCATGGTTCACCTCTGGCCTGACCAAGAACATGGCTTTCTTGGAACTCTTCCCCATTGTGGTGGCTATCCATCTTTGGGGGCCAGAGATCAAGAACAGGCGTGTTGTGTTCCACTGTGACAACCTGGGCGTCGTCCAGGCCATTAATAGGCTAACGGCCTCCTCCCCTCCGGTAGTTCGGCTCTTGCGGCGCTTGGTTTTACAATGCCTGTCTTTTAATGTGACTTGCCGCGCTGTGCATATCCCTGGTGTGGAGAATACCACGGCTGATGCTCTTTCTCGTTTCCACTGGCAGGTGTTTCGTTTGGCCGCGCCGGAAGCGGATACGGAAGGCCTCCCCTGTCCCAGAGAGTTATGGTCCCTTGGCCTGAGCGGATAAGGGAATGGATTCGGTCTTCGGTGTCTGAGGCAACTTGGGTTCGGTACGGTAAGGCATGGGGGGACTGGGTCGCTTTAGAACAAGACCTAGGTGGGTTTGCTTCGACCTCTGCAAGGGTTCAAGGGATCTTACGGTTGCTCTGGTTCTGGGAGGCTAGCGGGTGTTCTCCGGCTACGGTTGCAGGGAAGCTATCTGGTCTTAGTTTCTGGTTCAACTTGACTAAGGTGCCTGACGTTACCAAGGACTGCATGGTTCGGCTTGCGATGCGCGGCTGGCGCAAGGGCCCACACCTGCGGGATTCTCGGAGGCCGGTTTCTGGCGCTCTGCTAGTAGGTATTGCGTCGGTCTTACCCAGGGTTTGTTTTTCCGATTTGGAGGCACGTTTGTTCCAGTTGGCTTTTACTTTCGCCTTTATTGGCGCCCTTCGAATCGGTGAGCTTGTGAGCCCTAGCAAACGGATCCCAGGGGGCTTGTTGTTCAACGATGTGTCCGTGGTGTCGGATTCAGTGCGTTTTTTGGTACGGAGGTCCAAAACCGACATCTTCGGCAAGGGGGCATGGGTTACCCTCCGCGCTATTCCGGGTTCGGCTGTCTGCCCTGTCGCATCCTTTCAGTCTTATTGTCTTGGTCGCCCGGACGTTGAGGGCCCTCTATTAATTCATGGGGATGGTTCCTTCCTTTCTCGGTTCCAATTTCTTCGGGTCTTTCGGTTGGCACTCGACCAACTGGGTATTTCGAGTGCAGACTTTGGGGGACATTCTTTTCGGATTGGGGCCGCAACTGAAGCCTCCCGTTTAGGTTTTTCGGACCAGGCCATTCAGAGGATTGGCAGATGGGAATCGGGGAGGTTTCGGTCCTATGTACGGCCCACACGTCTGATCGGTGTCCCCCTTGTGTTTTCTCCACAGGGCCTGGCCGACGGATCTGGTTGATCGGTCATTCTTACATCTACTGGGCTCACCTGCGGGCTGGGGTACGCCCGGGTGGGACACGGCTCGGAATACCTCGGGAGCTGGCGGAGGTCCGGTGGTTCGGGTTCCGGGGCATGAGATGGGGTCAGCTATTGCCGGAGGTCGTGCAGTTATCCACTTTATTAGGAGCCCCGGACGTCTTGGTGGTGCATCTGGGGGGAAACGATCTGGGGTCACTGCCTGCGTGGGGGCTGGGGGAACTCATCAGGCGAGATTTGGCGCGCTTGCGTGTGCTTTTTCCACGACTTTGCTTAATATGGTCGGATATCGTTTCTAGGAACTATTGGAAGTGCGCACGCGATCAGGGTGCTATTGAGCGCTGCAGGGTGAAGATTAATAAGCGGGTTTCCAAATTTGTCCTAGGCGTCGGGGGCTTAACAGTGCGACACCGTATTTTTGAGCGCGAGGCAGCAATCTATTTTCGCCCGGACGGGGTCCATCTAACTGACGTAGGCTTGGACTTATTTAATTTAGCGCTACAGGACGCGTTGGAACAGGCCATGGCGTTGCTTGGTGGTCGCGTTCGCTGATTTAGGCGTAAATGCAGCTGGGGCTAGTGGCGGGTATAGTCCTTGCCGAACCTATTGGGAAGAGGAGTACAGAAAAAGAAAGATGCTGGGTCGGGTCCCTCCCCTGACCTCGAAAATGTTTTGGGTATTTGGGCGTGCCCTCCGTGCCAGGAAAGGTGGCCAGGGGTTGGCATGTGGAGTTTGAAGGCCAAAGTGAAGATCAGGTATCTTGGACGAGGGGGGAGGGCCGATGCTTTGGTGGGGGGTGTACCCTAGAGGTTTGGTGGTACGGTTGGCAAGGACTAGTTTGAATATAAGCATACTTACACCTGAAGTTATTTATGGTTGGTTTATTTACATTTGTTCGTTAATTTATAAATAAAGCTGTGGCCTTTTTTTTATACCACATATACGTTTCCTAGTTTGATTGGGGGGAATTGAACGGTTTTTGGGGATTGTTATGGTTCACAACACACGATAACCGCTACCTACACACAAGGCCCAGAGGAGGCGGGCTAAAAGCTAGCCGGATAGGAGGCATGTGTGGGTGTGGTGGGTGTGGTGGAAGTATGGGGGTGTGATCTAGCTAAGGAGTAGGGTGGGGTCATATAAATAGGTGACATTTTGTCTGCTACCTCAGCCATCTTAAATTTAACGGCAAGGTAACTAGTCCCCTCCTTCCCTCCCCTTTTTCGTTTTGCGTTGTTTGTCTGTTTGTCATTAACGATTTTTTCTTGTCACAGCCGGCGGGTATGGTCCTTGCCGAACCTATTGGGTACAGAAAAAGAAAGATGCTGGGTCGGGTCCCTCCCCTGACCTCGAAAATGTTTTGGGTATTTGGGCGTGCCCTCCGTGCCAGGAAAGGTGGCCAGGGGTTGGCATGTGGAGTTTGAAGGCCAAAGTGAAGGCCAGGTATCTTGGACGAGGGGGGAGGGCCGATGCCTTGGTGGGGGGTGTACTCTAGAGGTTTGGTGGTACGGTTGGCAAGGACTAGTTTGAATATAAGCATACTTACACCTGAAGTTATTTATGGTTGGTTTATTTACATTTGTTCGTTAATTTATAAATAAAGCTGTGGCCTTTTTTTATACCACATATACGTTTCCTAGTTTGATTGGGGGGAATTGAACGGTTTTTGGGGATTGTTATGGTTCACAACACACGATAACCGCTACCTACACACATGCACCGGACTTCCTCCACTATAAATTTATGCTGCGCTCCTACATTCTGGCTCTTTCCTCCGCAAAAGTAAATTACTTCAACACCCTCATAAGCACACTGTCCCGCCACCCTAAAGATCTATTTCACACTTTTAATGCTCTCCTTTGCCCTGTTGCTCCCCCTCCCCCTACCACAAAAAAATCTTTAAAAACACACTTCTTCAGGAAAGCATATCATTTTAACTGTTAGCGGGTTTTGATCCCCCTCCTCCCCCCATGACTCCTCTCCTGCAACTGTCCAAAATAACCCAAGTTCTCAGTGAATACTTTTTAGAAACCTATTTCATAACCCCTACTTTGTGTCACTATACCCCACTCCCTCTAACATGTAAACTCACTGAGCAGGGCCTCAATCCCTCTGTTACTGTCACTATACCCCACTCCCTCTAACATGTAAGCTCATTGAGCAGGGCCTCAATCCCTCTGTTACTGTGTCACTATACCCCACTCCCTCTAACATGTAAACTCACTGAGCAGGACCCTCAATCCCTCTGTTACTGTCACTATACCCCACTCCCTCTAACATGTAAACTCACTGAGTAGGGCCCTCAACCCCTCTGTTCTTGTGCGTCCATTTGTCTGGTTAAAATTATGTGTCTATTAGTCCACCCATTGTACTGCGCTACGGAATTTGCTGGTGCTATATAAATAAGAAAATAATAATATGTTGGAATACTGGTGGTCAGTAGATGTGTTGGAATACTGGAGGCCAGTAGATGTATTGGAATACTGGAGGCCAGTAAATGTGTTTGAATGCTGGTGATCAGTAGATGTGTTGGAATACTGGTGGCCAGTAAATGTGTTTGAATGCTGGTGATCAGTAGATGTGTTGGAATACTGGTGGCCAGTAAATGTGTTTGAATGCTGGTGATCAGTAGATGTGTTGGAATACTGGTGGTCAGTAAATGTGTTTAAATGCTAGTGGTCAGTAGTTCTGTTGGAATTCTGGTGGTCACTAAATGTGTTGGAATACTGGTAGTCAGTAGATATGTTGGAATTCTGGTGGTCAGTAGAGGTGTTGGAATTCTGGTGGTCAGTAGAAGTGTTGGAATTCTGGTGGTCAGTAGATGTGTTGGAATACTAGTGGTCAGTAGAAGTGTTGGAATTCTGGTGTCAGTAAATGTGTTGAATTCTGGTGGTCAGTAGAATTGTTGGAATTTTGGTGGTCAGTAGATGTGTTGGTATTCTGGTGGTAAGTAGATGTGTTGGAATTTTGGCGATCAGTAGAAGTGTTGGAATTCTGGTGGTCAGTAGATGTGTTGGAATTCTGGTGGTCAGTAGATGAGTTGGAATACTAATGGTCAGTAGAAGTGTTTGAATTCTGGTGGTCAGTAGAAGTGTTGGAATTCTGGTGGTCAGTAGATGTGTTGGAATACTAATGGTCAGTAGAAGTGTTGGAATTCTGGTGGTCAGTAGAAGTGTTGGAATTCTGGTGGTCAGTAGATGTGTTGGAATACTAATGGTCAGTAGATGTGTTGGAATGCTGGTGGTCAGTAGATACACTGGAATTCTGGTGGTCAATAGAAGTGTTGGAATTCTGGTGGTCAGTAGATGTGTTGGAATACTAATGGTCAGTAGATGTGTTGGAATGCTGGTGGTCAGTAGATACACTGGAATTCTGGTGGTCAGTAGAAGTGTTGGAGGGGGGGGTGCCTGAGTTTTGTCCTGCCTAGGGCAGCACAAAACCAGGATACACCACTGTGTGTATAGTATATGCAATGTGTGTATAGTATATGCAATGTGTGTATATAGTGTATGCAGTGTGTGTATATAGTGTATGCAGTGTGTGTATAGAATATGCAATGTGTGTATATAGTGTATGCAGTGTGTGTATATAGTGTATGCAGTGTGTGTATATGAAATGCAGTATGTGTTTATAGTGAATGCAGTGTGTGTAATAGATAGATAGATAGTATTTTAAATACTTTTTTGTACATATGGTGCCCGGATTCCTCCTACCTGTACACAGCCCATGGCAGCTTACAGGCTGCAGAGTAGGAGGTAACGGGCACCTGGAAGACCCCAAGTAAGTTATCAAAGTATTCATAAATAATTTTTCTACTTACAGTGGCAGAAGGACAGTGCCCTGCGGTGGGTATAGTACTTTGAGTGTTCCATTGACCCCCCACTATAGTGGCACTGTTTAAACCAGGATGAAATAATACTGTGCCTGTGTTATTGGGAAGTTCTGCCAGGCAGGGTGTGAATCTAAAAATGACACCATTTCAAAGCAGACATTTAGATCAGAAAGTTTTACAAATCGGAAATTTGTAAGGATAAGGATACCACACAGCTTCTGAAAGAGTTATAACGTCATGGATTGAGAGAGATCAAATAACAAGAGACAGAACGATTTGTCAAAAACATCTCTTAAAGGGGACTTATCACTTCTCTGGAAAATATATAATTGAATTAAACATTTAAAATCACCCAAAACAGGTATTAACATTTTTTTATGTGATGTTCTGATATTATTATTTTTTTCTTTAAATGAATTTAGCAGATTTTGATTTAGTTCAGTCCTGGCACAGTCAGGGCACGCAATGCTCGAGGAACAAGAAACATATTATTAATAATCTGGAATGTGAAGACTTTCCTTTAAAAATGGTAAAACAACACATTGTAAAAATATATATAACTGTAAATATTTCTTTCTCTTTTACGAATCCAGTGCCATTTAAATCCTCAGCTGATAGTTCGATAGGAAACCCTATTTTCATCGTAAACAATATTTAAACTGCTTCCACATTTTTGCGTAAACTGACCTCTTGCTGATCCCCAGCAAGTTCCTCTCTTTAAATATAAACTCTGCTTATATCATCTAAAGTCTAATTTTTACTACAATAGTCATGTCCATCTGTCTGTTTCCACCAGCCATATGGACTGGCTCACACTACACGTTCTCTGTGTATCTCTCTGCCTTTCCCAGAGGTCAGATCTGTGCGCATGTTGACATCTGAATATAGCCATGAATAATCTGGGCTACAAGTTACTTTACAGTCATTTTTTCAGCCTACTGCCCAATGTCCCTATTTAGACAGGCTCTTTTCTGGGGCCATACCTACCAAGTGTCCCTATTTAGAGGGGCAGTCCATATTTTGAGCCCAAATTCCTACGTCCATCTTTTCTAGGCTCTCACTCGTTCTATATATAAATATATATGTAAATCCTCTTTGCTTTTGTTGTTTAATTCCAAGTTACGGAGTCTTTTACTCCAATCTCAGGGTGAAAGGGCAGATTCACAAGGTCAGATATGGATGGGGCAGATTCTTAGGTTCTCAGTGTGAAAGGGTAGATTGCCAGGGCATAAATAGGAAGGGGTAAATTATTAGAAAGGGGCAAATTCTTATGGGTGAAGTGTGAAAGGGCAGATCCTTGCGGTTTTGTGAGAATGGGCAGATTCTCAGAGTGAATGGATAGATTCTCAGAGTGAATGGGGCAGATTCTCAGAGTGAATGGATAGATTCACAGAGTGAATGGGGCAGATTCTCAGGATGAATGGGCAGATTTTTCATAGAGAATGGGCAGATTCTCAGAGTGAAAGGACAGATTCTCAAGTTTATTGAACATGCATTAATGTGAATGGACTTGCTCTCATGGTAGGGTGTATGGGCAGATTTATGGACTGTCAGAGTGAATGGGCAGATTCTAAGAGGGAAATGGGCAGGTTATATAGGTAAATGTGCAGATATATGTGCTCTCAGGGTAAATCAGCAGATTCCCAGGATGTTATGATGAATTGGCAGATTCTTCGGTGGGCATATCGGGGTACATTCCTGGAGACGGTAACCATCACACAGATTATAAAGGCAGATGCTCATGGTAAATGTTTCCGCAGGTCAGCACAGGATTCTCCAGAAATCAGCGGTGCTTTTGAAACAAGTCCATCCCCAATTTTGCTACAATTTTGAGACATACATGCACGTACACTTGTCCAGCTCTCCTGAGTAACTGACACGTGGCCTGTGCAGGAGCGTCTTAGACTGACACGTTTGTACCAATTAGTGCTTAAAGAGATTCCCCCTGTGTGAGCACATCAGGAGGGGCCCTCCTGCTCTCTTACAAGAAACAATGCTCTGAATTTTAGCAGGATTTACTGATGGAAAGTGAGACTAATCCTGATTTACTGTGTCTTTAAAAACTGTTTATAAAATTCCAAAACAAACACAAACAGCCATAGAATATTTTACTGCTGCTACAAACTGCATCTGGTCTACTTTCTAAACTGTGTCTGCAGGTTGACATGCTCCTGGATATCTGCCACTTTCAGAGCGCTGACACTCTGCATGAGGTCTCTCCTGTACATCTTGTGTCTGTTGGACACCCCTGGGTGTGAATAGGTTGGTTGCAATTTTCACAAATCACTGGAAAATCTTCTAAAATAAACAATGGACGTTAATCTACATTAGTTCTGCTCGGTATCTCTGCAGCTCCCTGCTGGGTACGCATACTGATCAAGTGCAGATGTAGATTGGCACGATTCATCATTCAAAAACCCTCCCATTGTTTAATGTATGCATGGGGTCTAATGGCAGAGTATTCGCAATCACAGATAATAAACAGCCCAAGGATTCTAGCGAGAAAGTTAAACAGGATTCAACCCCTTTCAAAGGAGACCTTCCTGTATAACACACTGCACGCTCTTCACTGCAGATCCTTCGGGGGTCTATTTTCCTTTTCTTTCCCGGCCTACAGAGCTCGCAGTCTTTTCTTGGTAGATTAAAAGCTATTGCACCACCTTTTCAACCCAAAATATTTCTTGCCTTGAAGTACATTGCAGGCCATTAACCCCTTAAGGACCAAACTTATGGAATAAAAGGGAATCATGACATGTCACACATGTTATGTGTCCTTAAGGGGTTAAAGGTCACTGGGACTTGGCAAGCCGGGGATAGACTTTACTACGTAGGTGTATAACATGCAAAGGGTTACAAACGAATGCAGTAATAATATCTCTTAACCCTACACTACTTAACTCCTTGACGTAACTTCTCCACAAAGTGATTTGTATCTCTTTGAACAGAAAGGCTCTCCTTCTAATCTGTAATTATTTTACTTAATACAAGTATCTTGTCAGGCCTCTTACGACCCATTCAGAGCGCTAAGAAATGTTATAATTAACCAAGATTTTTGGCTTAAACGTGTAGATTGTCATCATTTATTTATTTACAGGTTTACCTTAACCATGGCGGTGCAATGCAAGGCATAACTGTTTTAATGTAAAGATCTGGATGTACGAGAGGAGGGGATGTTCAATTAAATCATGAAAAAACTAAACAAATAGTGTACAATGTTCCAAGCGACATGTAATGTGAAACCGATACATATTATGTGAACAAACAGTGCGCTATGTGACTACAGAAAAGGTAAATTGCAGGAAACAAAGCAATGATAACGTTTCTGACGTCAGATGATTTTTTTTTCCCTTGCTAAAGCCATCACTATAACTTTTTTTTCTTTTTGCCGGGGGACTCTCTTTTTTTTAAAGAGGCATTTAATGCCTCGGTTAGCCGGAGGATTACTGGGCAATCACAGCACAAATGCTCTCTAATGAGGTTTAATCACTAAACTGGTATTGTGGAAAGTAAGTAAAAAATGAAAAGTAGTGTTTGTCATTAAAAGAATGGCCTAAGACATGGAAAACATGGACAGCTACATTATCAGCCAATTAGGCACCAGAGAAAATATTAAAACTTACAAAAAACTAAAAAAATTTGGCCAGCTTTTCTTGAGAAGAAGGATGATGTCCCAATCACCATATAAAATGTAAAAATATGTTTTATTACGTTATTTAAAATGGGACATAATCCAGTAGCGAGAGTACTGCGCTTTGCCTTTTTGACATGTTGGGAGGTATGCTTTCGTGAGTAAATCTGTTCAAAGGGACACTCCAAACACTTAAAGCAGTTTCGCTTGCTGAAGTGCTTTATGAGTGAAGACTGTGTCCTCTTTTTTTTTTTTTTTTAATTCATTTACAAAAAGTGCAGATTTCAATAGAAATTGACACTTTTATAAATTAACCTGGTTACACCCCCCTGGCTGTTAATCAGACAGTCAGTCCTCTTACTTCCTGGTTTGGCTAGCTCAGTGGAGATAAACTCAAGAGGCAGCAATTGCTCAGAGCACCTGCCTTGCAAAGACTTTTCATTGAGCTGCATTGGGAAGTTTGTGATTGGACAATCACAGAAAGTCTGGGTGGGGTTGGAAGGGGAGGACTTGCAAAGACTGCAGACAAGCCCTCCAGATGTTGCTGAACTACAACTCTTATTATTCTCTGGCTATCTTTCTAATTCAAAGAATATTGAGTTGTATTTCAGCAACATCTAGAGGTCCAGAGTTTGGAGAACCCTATTGTAGATATAGCCCCAATGGAAAAAAAATGCATTCATGTTCTTATTTGTGGTATATCTACTAAAAAAATTTTTTATTTATCTTGTATTTGGGCAGTGGAGTGTCACTTTAACCCCTTTAGGACCAAACTTCTGGAATAAAAGGGAATCATGACATGTCACACATGTCATGTGTCCTCAAGGGGTTAAGTGCCAGGTAGATGATCAGTACAGCTGTTTCTTCTTTAATGGCTGGTTCAATCTAAATGCTGAGCTGTGTGCCAAGGCGTATCAGGAAATAATCTCTGTTGCTGGTAAAGTCATGGCACTTTTTCAGAGTACAACATGCCATGCAGGACGTGACATGCGTGCTCCAGAGCTGCTGAGTTAGATACGTGTGATTCTTGGCACAGCTTCCTCGGAGCTGCCGCGACCTGTGACGACTCTGACAGTAAGTACTGCTTCGTGGAAAATAATTCCTCCTGGGTTCTGTGCCGCCTATCATTACAAATTATTCGATATCAGCTGTGATGCAAATACAAGTAACATGGAAAGACATATCTCAGGTGTCTGTAGGCATGGAATTCTCAGTAACCCTACGATCCCCTGAAATACCTGGATCTAAACGCCATTATTATAGGACACACAAAAGACTCAAGGAGTACATTATCTTCCTTCATAAATGCCATGTGTCCAGCACCACCAATAGGCAGCTGCCCTCTCTTCTAATTGGCCAATCGTACCCTGACAGAGGGCTATGCATGCGCAGTGTTAACGAGAAGAAGGTCATCGTGAGATGTATTTCCTGAGTCAGAGTAAATCTTTGCAGATTTGCAGGGTTATTCACCACAATGAGAATTATTGAGAATTGAAAGTGAATTTTAAGGCCAAAGTAGTCAAACTCAAAACAGAATTCACCAGTGGAGTATTTCTAAATCAACTATTTTGTCCTAAATTTTCAATTCACTTTAGTAAAAAACCTTCTTAATTTGCTTTTTCATTACCGCAATTGCTGGAACAGAGAGTTTTAACAGGTTAGATTTCACACTATTTTCCCTTCGATCTGGAAATCTTGAATCATTACAATTTGATTTTTTTTTTTTTTACAATTTCACAATTTTTTGACTCATCACATTTCCCTATTAGTAATCGTTTGTTATATACTTTTGAGAACTACAGCAAATATCCAGATGATTGTCTTTAACCCTATCATAGAAAAGAACAGCTGGACAGTGTGTGGGGTGTGAAAAATGATAAACTTGGGATCTCATTGTTGAAACAGCTGAGGAAGAGGTTAAGTTCTCAGCATTTAAATAAAAAGAAGAAATCTCTCTGTCATCCCCGATTATCCTTCATAATAAAATAGGAGCCAGTAACGTCTCACATTTTATGGTATTTTTTTTTTTTTATTCCAAATAGCTGTTATTAAATGTAAAAAAGTATAACATACATGACAGAATACGCTTTACACAGAGTTTTCTAAAGGTGATTCCAGACTGGCACCAGCATCACATGATCTGGTGTGGTTAGCTTGTGGCAATTTGGTGAAGTGGGCGTCTCGACACTGGCATACGAGCAAAAACAAGCAAACTGTGTGCACTGACACATTTTTACTTTATCAGTGCATCATGGGAGATTCATTTGCATGAAATGCCAGTCTTTTGTCCTTCTTTACATGGCAGCTTTATCAAATACAAAAAACAATATAACAACTCTAGAATGTGTGTAACACAGCACTGCACAGAGAAATAGTTTGTTAGTTTTTTGCAGTGAGAGATGAGCAAGACGTTTTTTTCTGCAGAGACAGCCTCGTCTTCTCCAACAGGAAGAGAAAGTCATGTCACAAGCTCTACAGAAATGTATGTGTACACACGGATATTCTAATAAATTAAAAGATACACATTGATCAAATAATCAGTCATAAATATTTAATTTCATTAAATCCTAAAGGCATTAATTATAAGTAGTATTGTGTATTAATAATTATTACCTGCAATGTCCTTTTAATAGAAGAATATTTTAAAAATATTTAAATAAAACTGTGCCATATTTTAAAAAAACAATAATAAAATAAATGTACTTATTTAATCTATATTAATGTGCTGGAGTTAAAAGTTAATTAATTTCTGAAGCCCCATCCCTACCACCACCCCCTTTACATAAGGTGATTGGATTCTGGTCCAGTTGTTATAAGATGAAGTCTGGTTTGGTTTGTGTTAAGGAGTGATATACTGGGCCCTCTCCAGCTATATTCTGTCTGGAGGTAAGAGGAAGCCGATTCCAGAGGAACAGTAAAGGAGTTTAAGCATGCGTGGGATAGGCATAAGGCTATCCTAACTATAAGATAAGGCTAGGGACTAATGAAAGTATTTAGAAAATTGGGCAGACTAGATGGGCCGAATGGTTCTTATCTCCCCTCACATTCTATGTTTCTATGTTTCTACATTCCGTAACCATGAAAATTCTGGAAGAGGTCTATGTGTGCATCATGTTTGGGTCGACTTGGAAGAGAAACAGAACGCAGAAAGAAACATTCAAATCTACAAATGTAGGCTGAATATTTTATTGGTGAGAATGCTGGCTACAATCCAATGCAGCTGCTTGTTTTAAATTTGAGGGACAAAATAATTGAAACCAGTTTAAATTGCTTATCCCAAGTTCTTCCAGGGATTTGGGGAGTTTACAGCCACTCATGATAAATTGTTCGGTAACATGTCACAAAGGGTGTGCATCCCTTGATTTCTCTTAGGAGGTCAATACATCAACATCCTCCAGCTATCATTCACAAATCTTCGCCAACTATCTGTAACTATCACACGCAAAATGAAAATTCTGGTGAGCATGTTTGTTTTTTTATTATATTTTATAAGAAAGCCTTTTTTCGGTTATAAAGATCAAAACACGACCTGGCTTCCCCCGCATTTTTTACTTGATTAATAGATGAAAGCCTACAGTCAAGTTACACATAGTGAGTTAAGAGAAACAGAGGAGGAACTAGCAGCGAATTCAAATTTTGGTGTTGACTTTCAGGGTCTTTCTAAAGAATTTGAATAAAGCAAAGCAGTCCCTATATGTTAGCAATATAGCAAACACAAATAGGTGAATCATTTTAATATGCAAAAAAAAAATACATGTTAGATCCTCTTATAGTGTATATTTAGAAGATAGATTTTGTGCCTGTCTGCTAATTAATACATAGGAGATAATTTGTGCATAAGTCAAATGTCCCATATTAGAAATTGTTGTTTGTCAGTGACATATGAGATAAATCATATTTAATATATGCAGATGTTAGAAGAATAGGTGGACATATATCCAGTAATTTAAAAAACACACTATCTAGAAGAGATATATTTAATTGGTCGGTGGTATGTAAATATCAATATTTTTTATATGAAGAAACATATCCTGGCTTCGTTCTTGGCTATTGTAGAGTGATGGTGATGGTCTGGGGACCATTAAAACGGCGGTCTTCTCCTCTTGGTAGCAGGACGTTAGTTGGTTTCTCTTGCTGTACTCCTTGATTGATGGCTGAAGTTGGCTTGTGGTGAGCCAACAATCAAGTTACACAAGATAGTTTATTCACTATATGAGGAATTGTGAAGAATTGACAAGTGAACTGCAAATATTCTCATCCTGCATTTGACTGAACATGTAAGATTTATTAGTAGAAGTTATGATGTTTTCCCCAACTATGAGAACCACACATTTTGAATAGTTTGATGGTCTTGGGCTTCTAGTGTGAATGATCTTGGACAAGTCCATGGTGAGCTCATCCAGCGTGGCCATCATGTCATACATCCAAGGCTAGCCATTCTATTTTGATCATGACTAATTGGGCAGACCTTCATGGTTTGGTTTGTAATCACTCAAAACACACCTCAAAGTTGTAGGAGAATGCTGAGCCAGTCATGATATGAGTTGTCTTTATAATCATTTTCAGCCCAATATAACGTGAACATGGTTTCAAAACATCTTTTCGCTTTTTTTCCACCATGGTAACATGTTTTGCATTTTTAAAATTATTTCAAGAAAGTTGCACAATGCAAGATGACAGTTATGCAATAAACTTACTGTCTCACAGTTTCCCAGGTCATATTTTGAGTTGGCATTTTCTATATTATTTAAAAGACACAAAAAAATGGTTGTTCACTAAAGTGAGAATTCAATCATTCCTGACTTTGTCCAGTTCGTCAATTATGACGAAAATTTTAAATTCACTTTGAATTTTAACTTTAGTGGGTGACTTTGTAAGTATTTAGTAAATACCTTCTTCACGTTCCCAGTCTAAGTACCATAACTTCATCCATACATATTTCCAAGTGTTTAGCTAACACAAATGAAAGTCAGTTAAAGTAGACTCTATAGCTCTTGTAAGGAAAGAGTTAGATAGCTATGGAAATCATTTTGTTAATGAAAATGTCCTTTTGTTAAATGTACCATACTATAGCTATTCATGCTGGGTTTAAAAGGGTTTGGGTCTACAAAAGGTTAGGTATATTATCTGGAGGAAATTTAAGAAAATATTTGGTGTTACACACAAGGGACTGGGCCCTCAAATGAAATTTCCTCATGTTGTCTTTGTTGAACAAAGAAATATTGATAGACAATGTGGTATACAGTCTCGTTGAGGCTATGAACATTCATATGGAAACAATTATAGTTACAGGTTAAACTGTTATTTAAGCTCCTCTGTGAATTCTGCATTCCTTCCTACTCCTAGCTCTTTAGACAGTTATCTTGAGCAAATTCCATTGGTGTCAGAGAAAAAGTTACAAGGGCCCCCCAAGCAATTGAAATATTTTGTGGGTCCTCGAATCACTGTGTGCCCATTATAGGTGCCGGGTGCGTATAATGCAATTGTTTGATGTTTTCTGTGCTCTCCTGTCCTGTTGATGCTCTCAAACAACTAAGTGGATTTGGCTGTGGAGCCTATACAGCACCACCTGTTGGTTGTGAGGATCTTGAAACAGCTTTATGCACTACCTGAATAGCAGGACTCAGTAATTTGCATATCCAGGTAATTTTGCAAGTTATGATTTCTGCAGGCAGAGGATATATTTTTTGTTAGTTATTGTCTTCCCCACCCCTTTATAAGTATGTTATTGTGTTATGATGAATTCCTGTATGTTTCCTGATATGATTTGATCATTTTTATTACATTGAGTTTGTCACTGTAAGTTTGATGTAATGTGTATATGGGCTAACTGGGTAAAATTAAAGCTGAGTTAGTTCCTTTTGGAACTGTGTGTCCTGGTAGTTTTAGTTAGGGTTCCTAGTAACAGAGTCTTCTGCTATGGTCTGTGATTCCTGGGACACGTTAAATAAGCCACTAATGCTTTTGTAAAGGCAGCAGTTTAGGCAGAGGTGTTAATATTACCCTGGGAGAGAAGCTGAAGAGCCAAAGGCAGTGGGGACAATAACTGCCTGTAAGGAGTCTCTCCCCCTCTGCACTCGTCTCGCAGTGGCTGGTCCTGACTCTGTGGCTGAGATCATCAGTTTTGATAATCTTAGCCAACTCATTGTTTTCCCATAGGGAAGCATTGGAAGGGTATTGTCATGAGCGACAAAACAATGCATAGCTTCAATCAGCATCTCCTCATTGAGATGCATTGAATCAGTGCATCTCTATGGGAAGCATTCTGCATTTTCATGTTGAGCTGGAGACACTGAATGCCAGTGCTGCACACTCTGCAGCACTAGACTAGGAAGCACCTCTAGTAGCCATCTGAGTAACTGCCAGTACAGGTGTATACTGTTATACTACATTAAGCTGTAGTGTTTCTGGTGATTATAGTGTCCCTTTTACAATGATTGGCAAAGTGAAAAGGTTTGCTCGATATCAGTCGCTGATTGATGTAGGTCAAAACAATGAGGGAAATGGACTTAATTCGAGTATCATTGCAATATTTACACCTTACACTTCATGCTCCTATTTGGAATCGCGGTAAACCAGGGAGAAATTGCATCAAAAAAGAAAACATAAATAAATAAATTCAGTAACTATATCAGTCCTAATATTACTGTGATGTTCTGGCTGCCTTAGGGGTTTAATTACTAAAGTGGAAAAATGTTTGGATAGAATGTGCTGTTTTAGAATTTTCTCCATCTTATTAATTCTGGTCTAAGTTGTGCAACTCCCACGTTAGTGGATAAACTTTCTATATTCTTTTAGAGAGCAAGAATATATATAAGCAATTGAGTTATAGCTCCCCTCACCCTAAGCCAGCATGTTGCGTAATATAAGACAGTTGGAATAAAGTAGGATATTGTATGGGGGACCACGATATGTAATAGATTGGTTGCCTTTGGGATGATACTGCGATCCAGAAAGTCAGAGATAAGGTAGGACAGCTCTGATGATGCTACTGCAGAAACCATGCCCACCGGCTGCATGGCATAGCCAAGCCCAACAAAGAGGCCAATGGCAAGCATGATCCGATCCCGCAAATCTAAATTCTAAAGCATGCAACAGCGCTACTGCAGTTAAATGGCCGTGGAAGGTATTGCATCTGATTAAAACACCAGTGACCCAAAGGAATTGTATTATGATAGTAGTAAGTGCAAACTTACTTAAAGGGTTACTCAAAGTATCATAACCACTACAGCCTCCACATATACAGTGTTTTACGGTGAAATGCCACACATACCAACTCCAGGCACCATGACTACTTCAAATAACTGAGTGTTCGTGGTGTTTGGAGAAACAAATTAAATTGATTCCGGAATTTTTATCAATACCAATATTTCCAGCTCAGCAGTTTTGTCCTATATTTAGCAAATTTAGATTTCAGTACATTTTCAATACAGTATCAGTAATTAAAGCCTGAATTGTTATACGTAGAGAATTTAACCAGCTCTGAAAGCTCAGCAGAGGTCCGTGGAAGGTCCATCCAAAAGGGTTTAGAAAGAGGAACGAGGTTGGTACAGCATAAGGCAAGGTCTTGTTTCTATGTGCCAATAACATTTGCCATAAAACCACAACTTCTGTCTTTCAGGTCTTTTGTTACCAGGACAACAAACAAATCCAAACACTTTATTATTTATAGCATTATTTTAACTTTAACCAAAGGTTAAACGATGTTTCTACAGTTGTAAGGTTGACACAAGTAAATATAAATAAATGGGTTTCTGCATTTTACCCAAAAATATAACACTATGTTTGTGTTCCTGACCCTATAGTGATCCTTTAAGGTAGCTATTGAGGTGATCAGCCTCTTTGGTTTGTAATCAGAACTGCAGTTTCAGGGTCTTTGAGGATACTTGCAAATAATAGGACAGTCCGTAATATCCAGGTAGGTTAGAACCAAATAAAACAGAAGACAAAGTCCAGTATAGACATAAAGAGATCAGGCTGTAGTAATGCAGGATGGTTCAAGGTAAGTAAGAGTAGAGCAGGTTTTCTTTAGTAAGAGCCAGGAGCAGAATACTTGTTAGGTTCAGAACACAACTTCTCTCAATGTAAAGGCCATGTGGTGAGTTGGGTGTAGCCTTTAGTAGCAGATTTGGATTATCATGCTGTGCAGGTGAGAGCGACTGAGGTGAGTAGTGGCTCCGGAGGCCACAAACAGGTATTGCAGTAATAAAACAGAATAAAATAAAAACAATATCTTGGTTGTCAGTATAGGATCCTGACAGTATCTATTTATCTATCGATCTATCTATCTATCTATCGTTTGTCTGTCT
The DNA here is from genome assembly GCA_933207985.1 of Pelobates cultripes. Classification (NCBI taxonomy): domain Eukaryota; kingdom Metazoa; phylum Chordata; class Amphibia; order Anura; family Pelobatidae; genus Pelobates; species Pelobates cultripes. The sequence continues at coordinate 143,864,637 of OW240920.1, read as the reverse complement.
CTCTCTCTATATATATATTAACTATCTATCTACATGTCTGTCTGTCTCTGTCTGTCTCTATCTGTCTCTGTCTGTCTCTATCTGTCTGTCTGTCTGTCTGATTGGGGCACCTGATGTATAAAGCAGGCACTGTCCTTTCTAGTGTACTATTAAAAGATTATAGTATCTATATAATGTACATGTATCAGCACTGTGTTTCCAGATCTGTTCTTGGCTATCTGTGCCAGCTTGCTGCCCGGCGGTAGAATGTTATGAAAGGACAATAGATCGGAGATTGCTGTTTGGCCTTTGCAGGGACATTGATGGAATTCCACAGACTGCAGCTCACAGACCACATGAGAACAGATCATTTTATGGTTTTCTGAGCCTGTGCAGGGCATTGGGACCACTTCCAGCATCTGTATGTGTGATATTTAGGATGTATCAGTCAAGAGAGGATAGGGAGTCTATGGGAAGAACCAGAATACTGGCCATGGACCTCCCACCAACAGCTGCTACCACTGAAGCAGAATACTACGCAAGTAACAGTCTCAGCCAACCTGAGATCCAGAGAATCTGACTATTAACTCTCAGAATCTGTCCATTCACCCTAAGAATCTGACCATTTACCCTGAAAATCCGACCATTCGACCTGATATCATGAGACTCTCCCATTCACTCTGATAACTGATCAATGCAGTCAATGAATCTCTCATTCAAACAAAAAATCTGCCAATTTACCCTCAGAATCTGGCTATTCACTCTGCGTTCCCCCTGTTGCAGTTAAAATCCAGTTTGTGAGAAAGAAATCGATCTCCTACTGACATTTCCCCAACCTCTCATTTACTCCAAATCTCCAGTTTCAAAGCCAGATCGCTTACCATTCATCCTCTCTTCTGTCAAAATGTTCTTCCGCTCGGACATCGTTAAGCTCCCTCGACACAGTCTTATTTTATTAAAATTGATAATACATATCCTGTCCTATTTCTGTCTCTGACAGTGTTTCAGAAAGTGCTGCCCGTTTCAATGGAAGAAGAACCGTAAATATAACAAATGGGGAGTAACAGCAAATAATCAATTGTAAAACGAGAGCTAACGTATTATATTCCATTGCGTTGAAAAAGTAAATCATCGTGATATGACACCACTGAATGAATTAACACAGTGAACTTAAAGTCAACCCGTCGTAGAAAAAAAAAACTAATAAATAATATTTATAATATCATCAACCCATCATGCCAGCCAAACTGTGAGTATGTGCGTATAATGTTTAAATGTGTACGTGTCAGAATATAGGCGTGAAAATAATCTTTATAACATACTGCAGAAAAAACCCAAATGGATCATACTTCAACACCTATACATAATGCATACAAGTATATAGACTCAAAAAAAATTATAGAAAATACATATCAAAAGATACGCATCTCTCCACAAAACACTGATCCTTTAGACAGAAAGCTATTCACAATATACAGTCGTTGCGATGTTTCAAGAAAATGTGGCCTACCCTTGATAAAAGGCAGTTTTGCCAAAATGTTTTCTTTCTTAGACTTTCGAGTTTGCTCTCGTCCTAATCTGGTGGATTCTTGTTTTTCCTTGTGCGTGTCTTGCAATTCCCCCAACTCTACTAATATCAGTACAGAATAGAAGGCATTATTTAATGACAGAGATAAATTACATTTAGGAGTAGGGATAGGATACATAGTCTAATATGATAATAATAAAAAAAGATTTAATTAACAACTGGAATTGTAGAACTTTGGGAAAGAGAATGTACAGTATGTCTACATATATTCGCAATTGTAGTATTTTTAAAATGAAGAGCAAGTGGCCCCCAGGAGAAACACCCCAAGGTGCACAAAAAGGGAAGTTCCTGGGGGACCTGTTTTATATTTTTAAATTGTTAAAATATACCTTTTATTGAGAAAATTGCAGTTAAAATCTTTGTAATATAGGTATGAACAAAGTCGTGAAAAAATCCAAACGGAATCAATAAATGAACTGGACCTATATTAGATAGTGCCCGAATGACACGCTATAGTCGTATCTTTTCTACAACAGTCGGCATAACCAACACTTGTAACCGTTATTCTTATTATGGTATCAAGACAACGAATCGTACAGTTGTTCTAATCTTGCCAATAATACATGACAAGTACTTTCAGTGTCAAGACCACAAGTCTCAAAGATGCTCTAATCTTGCCTATGACACCTAACAGATACTTGTAGTCATGAATCTTGAATTACTGCTGCAGTAACGAATTACCAATGACACACAGAATATGTATTTTTAAAATGCAATAAATAAAAGTATTGCGAAAATGATAAAATTGTGAGATGTTTTGGATATCTTCCAACCTTACTTATTTCAAAAGTAGAGGAAATTGAGCTGTCTCCGGGATTAAGTGACTTTGTGACATCTATAGGCACATTGGGCTGCTTAGGAGGTCGCACAGTGGATATGTTCTAAGTCATATACTAATTTGGACATGCTTGGACTTAGTCTTTTTAGTGGCACAGTGAAAATTATTTGCAAGAATCTAGTTGGACCACTTAGTGGGACATTCTAGAGCTTGGTGGTGTTGAGTGGTATCGCAGGAAACAATCATGTTCTACTTGTCAAATGGATTTTGTCTTCTTGTGTGACATAGTGAATATTTCTGGCATGATCTAGTTGGGCTAATTAGTGGTCTTGTTGGGTGGCAGAGTGGAAAATTCTCAGGGCATAGTCTCACTGGGTGTCTCAGAGAGATATTCTCGGCATTTGGTCTTGTTGGGTGACATCATGAGAAACTCTTGGACCAGTGTTTCATTAGATAACTTAGTGAGACACTCAGGGAGCTTGTCCTTAATGGGTTGCTCATTGTAATAGTCTTGGGATCTTTCCTTGTCATGTAGTTTTATAAGTGAACAGTGTGTCCACTGTGAGGTGGCACTCGGTATGTCAACCAGTTTCCAACAATAAGCCACAATGTTTAAAGTAACATTGGTTTGAGGTCATTACCATTATTTTTATTCTATATGCAAAAAAGGCAGACCATCTCACAGGAAAGATGGGAACACTCCACAGTATATCCCAAATCTAGAAAGTATGGCTGAAATGGTCAGAACTTGGGCTGGATCTTTCGAAAGAGTTTCATGCCCATCTCATCTGGTCATAATGAGAGTTAAACAACCGTTCACATCCAAAATTACTAAACGATGTTCAAATCCATCCTATCGCTACATAACTTGTGCCAAATTACCCAGGGCTACTGAGACCGTCAATGAATTAAACAAAGTGTGGATTTTATCTCCAGCAGTTAAACTAAGAAGAAAATGCCACTAATTGGCTGTGTCTGTGTCATAAATGGGAAGCTTGCTGCGCAGTAAGCATTGTGTGCTGCCAAGTTCTGCGCCTCACTAACAAGTATCCCTTTCTTGTATGAAGAAATCAATGGAGCTGATAATCTGCTCGTCAGACAAAGTTTGTGTCCGGGCTGGAAAATTCTCACAAGACATCTGGTCCCATCAGACTATGAAGGGTAAAGAATAAAGCCTTAGCCATAGATAAGCCTGATCGCTCCTTCTAGTAATTGTCTGATTTTAATGAATGGGTCATGATGTTTAAAGGGACAGCCCAAGCAACATAACCACTACAGCGCAGCATTTTATTAGAGCTCGATGTCGTGGTTTTGTTGACTAGAATAATTAATGTCAATTCCATCCAACCTAGATGTCACTGATAGGTGGAAAATACTGAGCCAACCTGCCCCCTAGTGGTCTCAGCCAATCACCTCACTCTAGGTGACTTGTGACTTCTCTGAGAAAAATGTTGGTCTATATCAGGGGTTCTCAACCAAGTCCTACCAGTCCAGGATTTAGGCATTATCCTGTTGTGTCTTAAGTCTTTGTCCCCCTCCCCCCCAAAAAAAAACCTCATTGGACACAGCAGGGTATTCCCTAAATCCTGGACAGTTCGGGGGGTTCTTGAGGACTGGGTTGAGAACCCCTGGTCTATATAGACTTGGGGCATACAGCTGACACTTAATACGAAAAACAGCCAAAAATTGAATTCACTATGTAGAAAAAGACATCTGGATCTAGGAGCATAATATATAAATACTGCTTTTTTGTTCACTGTTATCATAATAGCAACCAACTGTACTATTCATCAAATCAAACTACGCACAGTGCGCATGCACAGAGACATATATATCTTTATACTGAGAGAGAGAGTAAGGTGTAAAATTGGAAAATGCATACATGTGACTGTTTCTGGGACACTGACCTCTTTCACAGCCATTTTGACCCTTTGCAGATCAAACATGATAGAGAGTTTCCATAGAGCACAAGCAATGCTTTCTACTGGGGAGCCTCGCAGAATGTTTTACAATGTGTGGAGCTTAAATTAGGTTTCTGTGGTGTGGTTTTCTGAAAAATAAAAAACCTCATTCATTACATTACTGATCCAAAGACTTGTAAAGTAATTCAGTTTCCAGCATCGCAAACAAGAGCCATGTTTGGAATTACATGCGCCGAGTGCTTGTCTTTTTACAAAGAGTTTTTATTTCATTAAAGGGGCTTTGTTAGCAACATTTTATTTTACATCTTAAGACAGTATTCCGAACAGGTGATTATTTTTTTCCAGCCAAACTATAGCAGGCTGGTTTAACCACAGTGTTTCAACGTGGAGGTGGCCATCGTGGCCTTACATCACAATTTTCAAAACCTCACTGACAGAGAGACAGAAAACAAACAAAAAACAAACAAACATGGCTGAAGAGAGCTAAACAGAACCTGGGATATGCTGACGACATGCCACAGGGCTATAAGTCTGTATATTGTGTTTTATTTAAGCTGAAATAAACACAATAGACACCAGGTACGCATGTGGTGTATCATGGTGCATAAGCAGTTTCGATGAGAGTGCTTCTAAAGGGTTGTTAAATCATGCAACTGCCTTCCAGTAGAGATGGTAATGAAACGAGAAGAGTGAAGAATGCCTAAAATACTCTTGCTTTGGGCAAGAAACTCAGCTGTGGCCCTCTTCTTCGTACGTGTTTCGTTAGAATTAAGTGTTTGTCTTGTTTAATTGTCGTACAGAGCTGCAGAATATGTGGGCGCTATATAAATAATTGTAATTGTCCATAATGATTGTACATTTTACATAGAACATGGATTGATTACAATAGATTATCAGTCTGATTTTTCATTTTAGCCAATAGTATAAATCTTTATTGCGTAACCAAACAGGACTATGACTTTTAGAAGATTCCTTACCATCTACCGAGTAAACATGTCTAATTCTATGTACACAGTGACTTGGAATATTGTGGGCGCTTTGACAATACAGTTAGAGTCTTAACAAATTCTATAGAACCAGATAGATAAAAGAAAATTATATCCGCTTCTCGTTGAGGCTTACAGATGACAATTTATTTCAATGCTGAAAACAGCACAATATACCGCATGTCAGTCGTCACGGTAAAACAAAGCATGTTACAGTAGCGGTAGATATGAATTTATAATTACCGGTAGTACAGAGGGTGATGGGGCATTTATGGAGATTAACAGGAGATTAATGTCCAATTAAACCAGTCAGAGTAGAAAAACCAAAGCTATTCATTGTGCGTACATACATTTACAGAATAGCAATGGGAGGAAGGGTTTTTTCTGAACTTTGTAAGTTAATTTTATGAAATTTTTTGCTGTGAAAAAAAGTGTGTAATCTCGGCAGGCAAAAGTTCAATTAACGCTTAACTTGAATTAATGAAATGTATTTAACAAAAATGTAAATATTGTATGAATATACAGCCGCATGCTACATGGCTAATCTTTAGTTCACACTGAATAACCTTTGTTCTATTAGATGTAGATAAAAAAAAAAATTAATCGAAAAGCATTTTATCAAAGGAAATCTGGTATATTGTTGTTGTTTTGTTATCATGGATTTTTTTCCGCCCTGGTATATTGTGTGTGTGTGTGTATATATAATAGGTGCATGCCAGATTGCGTGTAAAAAGGTGAATACATTTTATTTTAATTTGTGTGGGGTTTTGTGGACCCTTGCAACTCTATCCTTTCACACAAAGATTTCAAGGTCCTGTGGGGAGATCTGGGGTAATCTCATAACTGATCAGTCATGAAGCTGTCAGATCAAGACAGACAGGTGACTTTTTCTGAGTGACATCATTCTGAACAAGTCCGTACAGACAGAACTTGAAATTTTGCTGCAGGCAAGTGGACTCTGAATACTACAACAGAAAAAATATGTTTTGGCCACAGGGATATTGACAATAATCTGCTGCATATCTAACAAGCACAATTTTGTCAGCACAGCTGCAGTTTGGAGCTCCTGTTGTGAAATCCCAGGTTCGTTCCATGGGAACACAAGAGAAATATCCTTTCTAAATTAATTATAAGACAAATGCGGACCCTCAGAGAATTCAGTTCATACGAGAACACTTTAAAAATGCAATCAAGTTATTTGCTGAAGAGAGATTTGTCAGGAATTCAAAGTGAATTTAAATGTTAGACCAAATAGTTAAATGGGAAGCGTAACATTTAATTCTGTTCCTGAATTGGTCTGGTCACAGCAGGTGTTTGGACAGAGAGGCATTCGTGCAGTCCTGCCCAACATTGCACCACCACCACTTGTCCTCTTGGTCGTCCATATCGTCATGTCCTGCATTGAAAGTTCCAGCACATTGACCCATAGTCCCTTTGACTCTCCTGTGACATTCCATTTAGTCCACAGTTTTCAGTGATACAAACTGTGCCATTGCCAGATCTCTACCCCATACCGTCCCAGTGAGTACGCTCTATTAGGTTTTAGTGAATTGCATTTCTCAAAATGTCATACCGATAGTCTTCAATCAACACAGATTAAACAATATTTAAATAATCTGGTTTATAATATGACCTTGATCAGCAATAAACCAAGAAACATTAGGGGCATTAACTGTACCTACCATTACACTAATGTGGCTCAGGAGTAAGGGGTGATGTCCAAATATCATGTCCTCATGAAGAGATACCTGTTGGATCTCACCTCGAGTCTCTGGGTTGAAATATGGGGATGGGTGAGTAGCATAAAGTAGCACCTATTCCCGCTCTCGATTACACATAAAATTGACAACAGAACTGCACTTTTCTGTTAGCCTATTCTGGTAGGACCACCCCCGAGGATCACCCTTAAGAAAGTTTAAAGCGATGTGGTCACCATAGTGGGAGCATTTTGATAGACACACAGCAAGGTTATGAGGCGCCCAAGTCTTTAAGTCTTTTATTTGCACCCCCCCCCCATTATTATTAACAAACAAACAAGGCAGGTTTGCGAGAGGGGGTTGTGTGTGTGGTGTTACAGATGTTGGGTGTAGGCTGTCTATGGCTGTATGGAGGCTGCATGTAGCATTGTGTATATTGTAGGGGCAGTAAAATAATAAAATTTTCCCCCGCTCCCCTTGCTTATATTGGGCTAATTATTTGATCTGCACCCACAGCTGGTGCAGACCACGTGTATACAAAATGATATAGAGTCAAGATAACTGCCTGCACTGACTTCCATGATAAACAACAAGGAGACTTTCCACAATGCTGCAATGTCTCACACTGTGCTTCCACCGGTGCGTAATAGCAAACAAGAATAATTTGGAGACCTGCGTAACTTGATTTTCAAGTGCGCCCCCTGGTGCTACCACCTTTAATTGGAAAGACAAAGTACAAACGTTTCGGGCAGCAGCCCTTTATCAATGCTGATGTCCTTAACCCCTTGAGGACACATGACATGTCATGATTCCCTTTTATTCCAGAAGTTTGGTCCTTAAGGGGTTAAGTGAAAAGAAAAAACAAACAAATGTATATTTATATATATATAGTGCTTAAAATAATCAGAGTGCCGCCCCCCACACTTATAATTTGATCAGTCAGCTTTGCAGTTTGCTCCAGCGTCCTGCCGCCATCCCTGAACCTCCATTCACTTCGTGGTTCGTAAAGGCGTGCGTGATAAAGTGCTACTGCCCGAAACGTTTGTACTTTGTCCTGTCCTGCAATACCTGTTTGCAGACCACGTGTATTGCTGTTCTCCCTCAAACAGGTGCTAGTGAAGAATGATATCATTGCCACTCCACGGAGCAATATGCTGAATGTGCGGAATGCAAGCTCCCTAGCCCCCCCTACTGGCTTACTGAGCATTTGCACTATGGTCAGTAGACTGGCATCAGAGACTGTGTGTCTCTGAGGTCAATGGGGTGCCCACCATGCAGGCAGCTGTTGCCCCCAATCTTTGCTAAGCCTCTGTATATTAATATATTATTTATGAATGTCCCATCATATTAACTGATTTCTCCCCTTTTTTTGACTAAAGAGGGAAATTAGTGAGCTAAAAGGCCAAGCTCACAGCTCAGCATTTGCAGAAATTACAAAAGGCAGAGTTTTAAAGAAATAAATATTTAAAGAAATACAATTGTAACACAATAATCTCTCTCAATTTATTATATTAAGACATAAAGACAATATGCTACAATTTTCTAAAGGTTAAAGAAAAGAAAAAAAAAACACAAACGTGATCTCTATTTTAATAGTATTACGAATAGGGACCTTTTATGTTAATGCTGTACTGAACAGAAAGAATTTTTTTTAGAAATTGTGTTTGAAAAGGGAGTAGCATGATTCTATTGAATCCATCTCGCAGCTGTGGTTAATCATTTGTTCAATAAGCAATCCGTCTATAAACTCCTGGTGACCTGATTTTACAGGGAAGGGCTGTCTGTAACATTAGAAGTTGCGGATTACATGGAATACCCTATTATCTGTCTACATCCTATTTTTTAACCCGGGGTACACGCACATAAGGCATGAGGTACGCCGAGAGGTGGTCGGCTGGAGGCGTTGGCAGAGAGGGAGTTGTAACCTCCATGATCTTCCAGCACTGCTAACTTGAGCGCCCCATTGTGATGCTGGGGGCCGGGATAGGACATCACTCCAGCCCCTGGCGTCACTAAACAGTGCACAAGAAAGCAGTGCTGGAGGAGCACGAAGATTACACAAGCCCCACACTGGACCCCAGGGAAAGGATCCACTCCAGCTCTCCCAAAGGTAAGGCGGCTAGTGGACTTATTAAAAAAAAAAAGTATTATTTGTGAGTGTGTGTGAGAGAATGTGTATGTGTCTGACAGAGTGTGTGTCAAATCAATGAGAGCGTCTTTGTCCGTGAGTGTGTGTGTGTGTCTCTGTGTGTGATATAATTTCATTTTTTGACTTTTATACTTGAGATTAATAGTTCATACACTCTTCCTTAAATACACAATATTCACATTATGTCATTTATTTTTTAAATATTCTTTATTACCTTTAACCAGGCTTGTTCTCCAATATGGGATTAATTTAAATATCAGTGTCGGCACGTTTCATATGGAATTTAAATCAATACAAAAGACTTTCTTGAGGGAGGGGTACTTAGGAATTGTTATTTTTTTTTTCAGACTTGGGGGGGTTAATTCTCTGTAAAAGGTTGAAAAACACTGATTTACATGACACATAATTCAACTGATCAAGGTAATACAATCATTATAAAATGATAATCGATAACATTATGTAACCAGATACAAACATCTGCAAAGTCAAAGCAGGAATCATTTATATATACAGCCACTTTGTACCTCGCAAGACATCTATAAGGGACAAGGGACAGAAATGACGACTTACTTATAGCCCTACCTGCGGTTACTGGACCTCATGGGTCCAACATTTCACATGACTAAAGTGGGACACATTTTTAGGGTGTGGATCTGAAGGGTAGCAAGGGTTTATCGTAGTTGTAGATTAATTGAAGGTGACTTCATGACCTGTTTTTGTGTCACTCTACGATACTCTCATACCAGGGTCAGCTCTAGACTTTGCGAGGCATTAGGCGAAACTCATCCACATGAGGCCCGTTAGCGTGTTTATAAGAACCTGTAGATATATTAAATGGCAGGCTTGCAGCTTTGGATACAGAGAGGTAGTGTCTGTATTCATATTTAGAGGCTTGCATTGTGGCGGCTCCCTTTGCCACTGTGTTGTGAGCTCTTTGACTGTAGTTATGACACAATATGCAATAAACAAATTTAATTTACAATTATGCGAATCATTTATACACGATTGCTCGGTATGGTTGTATAGCCTGGCAGTCGTGTATACATAAGTGCCCGTGTGAAGGGGTTATTGCAGTGGTTTAAAAACTTTTTATGTTCAAGGCGCCCTTAATATTGCAATATTTTTTCCAAGGCAACGCTGCGGCATATACTGGGCCCCTAATCTTGGGAGTGGCACTGATAGATTATTTAAAGAAACAATCCAGGCACAATAACCACTACATTATGTTGTAGTGGTTATGGTGCCAGTAGTGCCCTCCCAGGGTAAATAGTCAAACTGTTTGACAACTTACCTGGGGTCTGCTGGGGTAGGGGCTGTAGTGTGTGTGTGTGGAGGTGCCATTTGTGTGAGGGTTGCAGTGTGCATGTGTAAGGGGTGCATGTGCGTGTACAGGGGTGCAGTGTGCATGTAGGGATGCTTTGTGTTTGTGAAGGATGTAGTTTGTGTGTGTGTGTGTCTGTGTGAGGGGTGCAGTGTGTGTGTATGTGGGGCAGTTTGTGCATGGGGGGTGCATTGTGTGTGAGAGGTACAGTTTGTATGGGGGGGTAGTGTGTGTGTATTGGGGGGTAATTGTGTGTATGGGTGTGTGTGTATGGGGGAGCTATTGTGTTGTGTGGGGTTTGGGGGGGTAGGAGGGCTAATTAATATATATTTTATTTTAATTTTTTAATTAAAAATAAAAATTAAATCCCCCTTCCTGCTTGCCTTTGCCTGGGAGGGGGTACCTTTCCTGTAATCCCTAGTGGTCTGGTGGGGAAGCACTGGTGGTCCCAGTGGAGAGAGTGAACTCTAGCAGCCTCAGGAGCTGATAGAGTTTACTCTTGCAAGATTCAGAGCGTTGCCGTGGTAACCGTAACGCTCCAAACTCATGAGAGGAGAACCTGGCGGAGCTGCAGATTAGAGCTCCCCCTTGTCCTCTCATCCTCCATCCCCAGCCGGCAGTCAGCAAAGTTCTAGTGGGCCGGAGAGGGAGATCTCTCCTCCGGTCCTGCAGAGACGGCAGGAGAGAGAACAGTTCCCGGTGCTATCATCGTAGCACCAGGAAAATAACTTGCGGCGCACAGTTTGGGAACCACTGGGTTATTGGAAATAAAAATGAACATTTTGGTTAGGTTTTTAAAAAAAAATTATTTACCAAATAATAAAGTTACTGATAAGAAAACAATGTCATAGACATTTTTCCCACATATGTATGAATATAACATATATGTTGCTTCTAATTTTACCTTTGCATTGCCCATACCGTACCACCTTCACACATTACAGACATAGACATACACACTAATACATGAATACATATAAACACATACACAAATACATATAGACACTGATACATGCATATACACACACAAACACACTGCTGCACAGAGACACAAATATTGACTAATAAATACATATAGTCACAATGTGTATTTATCTGGCTGTGTGTATTTGAGTGTGTCTGGCATGGTATGCCTGTGTATGTGCCTGAGAGTGTCTGACAGTGAGTTTTTTGTGTGTATGTGCGGTGTTTTGTGTATATGGGGGTCTGCCTGTGGCCTTTGTGCACTTTGTTTATGTCCAAGCTATGTTTTATGACTTTGTGTGTATGATGATTGACTTCAGGGATGACTGTGACAGGGTGCGTAAAAGGGGTAACTGTGGCAGGGTGAGCGTGATAGGGTGAGGGGGTAAGTGTGACAGAATGAGGGAGGGCAAGAGTGGCATGGTTGAAGGATGGAGTGTTACAGGGTAAGGGGAGTTAAGCGTGACAGGTTTAATTGTTAATGTGACATGGTGAATGTGGCATGGTTGGGGCGCTGTGTATCACAGAGTTGAGGTGAATGTTGCATTGTTGGAGGAGTAAGTGTGATAGGGCAAGGGGAGGTGAATGTGACATGATTAAGGTGAATTAATTGACAGGGTGAGTGCGGCAGGGTTGGAGGTGAGTGTAGCACGGTTAGAGGAGAGTGTGTGACAGGAAAAGGAGTGGTGAGTGTGACAGTGAGAGAAAAGGGGAGTGTAACAGGATTAGGGGGTAATGTGATAGGGTGAGTGTGGCAGAACGTGGGGAATTGAATGCGGTTTCGTTGAAGGGGGTGAGTATGACAGTATCTGGATAGGTTAAAGTGAGTGTGGCAGCGTTAAGAGGGTGACAGTGTGTGTGGGAATGTGGTGACAGTGTGTGTGTGGAGTGGTGCAGGATGTGTGGAGGGGCGTGACAGTGTATGTGCATGGAGGGGGATGGCAGAGTGAGGGAAAGAAGGGGGTGACGGGGCTGAGTGAGTTGTATTGCTGTGGACCTCTGTGATTCACAGTAACATGCAATTTTGTATGAGTGTGTTTTATACCTATGGAGCTCTGTGATACGCTATTACTTTGAGCTGTGGGGCTCTGTGATTCACAGTAACGTGCATTTTGAAGTACTGTTATTGCTGTGGAGCTCTGTGATACACTATTACTGTGAGTTTTATTGCTGAGGAGCTCTGTGATACTCATAAGACCATACATTCGGAGCTCTTACTAACGTGACAAGGATGGGAGAGAGGAAAATGTAAGAGGTATTTATTTATGACAAAGTTATAACATAAGAACAGATGTTAATCACAGCTCAATAAAATGACACTATGGCTAACACACACAGACAGACACAGACTGACTTTACAAACAGCACATGAAAGGGCCTTTGTATCCCTTATACAGACATATATTTTCCAAGGCCAATAATTAAAAGATCCCACAGGAGCAATCAGCGCTCATATGTCTGGAACCCTTTGATTTAAGCTAATTTCGGAAATCCGTTCCTAATCAGTGTTGGATGTTAGGAAGACCACCGTGCCTGCGCTTCTGACATTTTACTGTATTTAATGTCACAGAATATATTAACTTTTTTTTTTAAATGATTATACAAAATAAATAAAAGATTTGTCATGGGAAAAACACCATTATTTATTTTACGTTTCAGTTTTTGTTGAAAAAAAATGTTTTTCCCCCATAATGTGCACAGTCATAATGCAAATGTACAAAAACTAATTGCATTCTATTCTAAATAATTCCATTCTATAAAGAAAAATACAAATCATACAAGTTCGCGTTCAACTAAAATCAAACATTAGCATAAATTAGGGATGATGAAAAAAACAAACAAAAAACAACAACATTATGTAGACAAGTAAATCACAAACACACAGAGTGCCTGGTATACAGGATGTTGGAGGAATAAAGCTAAATAAAAAATAATAAATAAAGGAATTTTAAGGTCCAGGTCTCCCAAATCGTTTGATGCTGGTGTGCACAGTTGGGTTTCTCTATTCGATGAATATACCGTATGATTAGATAATGAAAATTCTGCACTGTGTACAAAGAGCCTCTTCAGCAGGTGTCTACAAGAATGCGTAGATTGCGATTTCTAAATGTTTCCAAGCTTAAGGGGGACTATCTCTGCTCACATTGAAAAAAAATGTTTTATCACTATTTAGTAGCTACTCTTTAAATATCTAAAAATAGCTTGCAAATGATCTATTGTCTGCAGCCTTAGCCTCCCCTTCTAACCCCGTCCCAGACTTTCTGTGGCTATCCAATCACAGACTTCCCAATGCAGCTCAATGAGAAGTCTTTGCAAGGCAGGTGCTCTGGGCAATTGCTGCCTTTTGAGTTTAGCTCCACTGAGCTAAACAAACCAGGAAGCAACAGGTTGTATGACTGACAGCCAGGGGGTGTAACAAGGTTAATTTATAAAAGTGTCAATTTCAATAGAAATCTGCACTCTTCGTCAAATGATGGGAGGGTAGGGGGCACTTTACACAAAGCCCGTTCAGCAAGTTGAAAAGTTGTTTGGAGTAAAAGATTCTTGGTAAACCATACCACGATAGAGTGAAAACCTATACTGTGCAGGCATTACACAACCTCTCATTTCAAGACACACAATAAAGGATGTGGTTAGGAGATCTCTTAATATCATGACGTTCTCACAACTCTTTGCCATTCAAAAACATGAGACTTGCAAATGTCTTTTTACATGGGGTAATTTTTTTTCCTTCTTCATTTTCTTTAAACCCTTTTTGTGGCAGGAAATCCGTTTGTTCTTTTGTTACATTTATTTCTCCAGTTAAAAACAGTGCATTCAATCTGTCATTGGCTGCCTTCCTAATTGGAATTGCCATTTGGGGACATCACATCCATGTGGTTTGTGGTTTTATCACATCAATTGGTTTCTATAAAGGCGAGAGATAAAAAAAGGGACCAAGGTCACAGGTTCACTGACTTTTCCCAAAACACCAGTTGGCATGTGATGTCCTTACATTGAAGGGGACCACAGGAACTCTTGTTCATAAAACCTAAACAAGGGTGAGGATAGGTCTCTGGACATGTGTACAGTTACACCCATACCTATCCAACGACAAAGTGAATTCACGGCAACACGGTAGGCACAGAAGCATCACTTAATGGGCAACCAGACCAGATTATCATTGTCGCAAGAAAGCCTGTGACAATGTGACAATTTTCTTAGCTGAATATAATGGAGATATCCGTCGTGTGTGGACATCCAGGCTTTGAGAGAAATTCTAGAGCCATTTCTGGAACATACTTCTTAGCGAGAAATTAAAAAGATACATTTAAAAATATGTATATTTTTTTTAATTAAAAAAATTCACATTGCAATATCCGGAGTAAATCAGCAAAGTGGAATCCAGAAAACGGCTAGTGACAAGACTAAGCCGAGCAAATAAGAGAGAGAACTGAATTCTTTTGTGACTGAGAACATACAGTTTAACATAATGCTGTAATTACATTTGTGGAATTATAAAAGCACTTAAAAAAATAAAAAACATTTCCAATATTAATTATGGATTATCCCAAGAGAATTTTTTTAAAGCAGATTTACAAGAAAAGTCTTAGTTGTTCATGATTGGAAGTAACCAGAACACACACATTGTCATTATACCGAATAATCAAAAGCTGAATTAAATTTTTTTTTTATTTTTTTGGGGTTAACCATAAATGTCAGGTTTACCAGCTCCCTCTGCTGGACACCTTAGGAACAGGCCAAGACTGTGCACAAGCTGACGAATTGTGTTCTAGGGACCTACAAGTAAGCGCATGGCTTCATATAGTACTATAGTGTTATGTAATATCAGAGATTTCAGGATTTAATTTTCAATAACATACTGCAGCACATTATCTGAGAGAGGGGAAGAGGGGCGGGGAGGGGGGGGGGAAGGAAGTGGGGGAGTGGTGGTAGGTTCATAAATATATATATATATATATATATATATATTTTTTTTTTTAAGAAACCCCTACAACAGATCACCATCTAATTCTTCCCGATTCCAGATGTATTGTTTTTGCAAAATAAATAAAGTGACACAAACACCATTTGTGCATTCTTAGTCATTTTGTCTCATCTTATAAAGTTACATACGTGGTAGTAGCATTGTATATTACCCCTACACCCACCGGTGTAAATAGGAGGTGTGCTGCCCTAGGCCCAGTCAGGTCTATGCACAATACAAAACATAAAATGTAAAAAAAAAATTTAATTCAAAATGTTTGTACTTTCAATGTAAAATTAAATGACACAGGCAGTAAGCTAGCTCGGTGACAGACATGCTCACTGTATGCTGGCTGTTTGAAAGGGCGCTGGTCCTTGGCAGGGTCATTGGCTGTGTAGGTGCGGCCCCCTGTCCCTACTTCCCATTTCTCAAACTCATTATGTCCGCTTTCACCAACTGATCATGCAGTGTTAGAGGTGCGGACAGCGTTAAACTGACACTATAGGCACCCAGACCACTTCAGCTCATTCAAGCACCCTTACTCCTGCAAAGATAATTATTGCAGTTTTTTTTTTTTTTTTTTATAAACTGCTATAATTAGCTTTGTGGGATAACTCCACCTCTGGTGGCTGGACACAGCATCCTATAAGTCCGTGATAGGACAGAGCTAGCTGTGGTCTACAATGGCCCAGTTACATCAGATCTGACTGGAAATAAAGTGGGATATATAAAGAGTTCGAAACACCAATTGAAGAGGGGGGTGGCACAGATAATGAGAATGGATGGTAACTGTGGAACAGTCAGAGTTTTCCTCAGAATATTCTCACTCAGGCAGACATGCACACATACGCACAGAGATCTTGGTGGACACAGGTGGCTGGACGTTGGGTAAGGCAAACTGCTGCTGGCCTGGCAGGTCCCCTGCTGGGCAGGCAGATGGCTGGCACTTGTGCCGAACTGGACAGCGTAGAGTAGTGCTGCATTGCTTGTCCTCCTTTGGACCCTTCTCCCTTGGATGGATGATGGTTGTGATGGGGTTATGCCAGTGATGTCATGGTGCCGACCCCTCTCTCCTCTGATTGGTGCAGCAGCTCAGCAGCCCGCTGCGAAGGATAACATGCTGATCAGAATTCTCCTTCGAACGCGGGCTGGCCCCTTTACACTCTGGGCAAGTGGTAAATCCCCAGCAGGCAAAGCATTGTGGGTGTTGTATGACAGATGGGGATTTCAAAGGGTTTTCAGGGAGCAATCACATTGGCCTATTCTGAAATGGATTTTTTTACAAAACCCTATTTGTGAGAAAGCATGGGGGAATACAAAAACTACACAGATACATTTATTCGATGTTTCCTCCTCTTTTAACTGGTTTTAATATCTCATTTATTATTTTTCTTAATGAAACAGTAAATTAAAAGCTGGAAAAAAAACAAACAATTAAATAAAAGACATTCCCATAAAGTCTATAATCCGAGTAAGAAAGCCATTAATTTCCTCTACATATTGTGGATTGAAGTAAAAACGAATGATAGAATTGACAAAGTAACCAACAAATCTAAAAGAAGTCTGGGCACAGTGTAAACAAGTTTCCTTTAATTTAAAGGTGCAGACTGTAAACACGCCGTTCACAAAGGATTACTGCAAACTGCTTATGTAAAGTGACTGCTTAACAAAAGGGGTCTCACTCTATTTATTCATACGGTATATCTATATATTAATGTGCTGGGATTTCTCAGAGGGAGCTAAATGATTTTAAATCCAATGTAACTGTATAAACAGTGGGTTTTTCATGTTAATGTATGAATGTATTGTGTCTAACACCTAACCCCAACTTTTTGTAGCAAAATTACATTTTTTTTTTATTGGTAAATTTTATCAGGATTGATGAGATCAAACAGGGGAGGCAGGGCAGCGGTGGCAAGACCATCACCCCAGAAAATAAAAATGAAGAGTGAAAGGGGGAAGCTCAGATCATAAATAAGTTATAGAACACTCAAGCATGTTATCCTAATGCTATAGCGTTCCTTTAACAGGCAGATTAACTAAACCGGTCATTAGCAGGAGTTCTAGGTGAATTCGAAGTGGATTTAAAAGTTTAGCCTAAAGTATACAAAATAAAAGCAGTGAAATGTTTGTAAACAGAGATTAAGCCTTCTGGGAAAAAAATCTATTCCATTGGATATTAACCCCTTAAGGACCAAACTTCTGGAATAAAAGGGAATCATGACATGTCAAGTGTCCTTAAGGGGTTAAAGTGAATGGATAGCTGCTTCCTACCAATCATACGTATGATGGTTGGCGATGACTAACTCCGCTCCCAGAATCCTTTGCCTGTGATAATAGTCACGTTATTGGCTCACCGCAGTCAGATAGGTTGGATATCAGCGTGATATAAACAAGCCATGTCACAAATATATGTCAGAAATGTGTGAATATTCTTCATGTAGCTCTGACACATCAGACAGAGCGATATCCCACTCAAATAAGGATAACCTTTAACTTTTAATCTACCCCTCAAAAATAAAGAAAATCCCACATCCTCACACTCTTTCAGTGTCAAGGAGTTAAACGATTAATCATTTTGGCAGAATGGTTGCATTCAAAGCAGCAAAATGAATTCTAAGTTAGATGGAGTGAGAAAGAAGTATTAGCAACCAAACCGTTAAGAAAAGTCCCCCAAAAATTGGCAAACATAGTTCTGAACCATATGTGCTTGTAAACAGGACTTGATAACATTTTAGAGACATATTATACATAATAGACTAATTGATGAGGTCACAAACACCTTTCTGCCTCCTGCAGCCCAGCTTGAAGCTAAGACATGGAGTGTTGGGTGTCAAAAGACTATTTACATACATTACACTAAAGGGGATTTATTCACTTACCATTGACAAATCAATTGCCAAAACAAGATTTAGACCAAAGTAACTGAAATTTTCAAATAGATTTTTTCTAGTGTAGCTATTTTCAAGTCTCAGATTTCCTCGGTAAATCTCCACAAATCCCAGTTTAGTGAATAAACCTCTATGCTAATATTAACAAATTGCCAGCAGGAGGCACCAACATTCCACATTGCAATAAACTGCCTGGTAATTAAAGGGATAAACATAGCTCTAGGTAGTAATTCATTGTGTACACGTTGCTAGTCAGCGTACGGAGTGTACCTTTAATTATCGATGAGCGCGTACCAGTGAGAGAAAAAGCAGCAGATTTAAATGATTCTAAAAACAAGGAGTCCTGATCCGTATTTTTTTTTTTTTAAATGTTTGTTTTGGTGGAAGCTGTATTACGCAGCAGATGCACTAAGCACACTTCCACCCAGTACAGTACTCTGTGTCTCGGACACGGGCATAGGCTCTGGTCAAAATGTGCAAAAAAAAATAGTTCCTCCCCAAAGCAGAGATGGTCCTGGATCGGCTAAATAAAAGTAGAGTCCATGGGACTGGTGTCTGGGTTATTTCGAGCCTTCGCTTCAAACAGCTGTTTTATTAAGGCCGATTTCTCCTGCTCCAGCTGCGTGATTCGGTCGCTCTTATCAGACACCTCCTGAAATGCAGAGATTGGGAGAGAGGAAGGGAGACACTGGGGTCAGTCTGTATGCCAATTCTAGCTTAAGAGGAATAATGTGGGGGGGGGACAAACAAAATAAAAAGAAAGGAGGGTATACAAGAATGCACATCACTAAAAGAACACAGGCTGCAATGCATCAAGCAGTAAAGATACATTGGGCCTTTAATGTGTTTTGATTCAATGAATTTGCAGATATCTGAGACATCACCAGGACGGAATTAAAGGACCACTATAGTGCCAGGAAAACACTCGTTCACCTGTGTCCTGTACCTGGTGGGAAAAGGCCAGCATGCATTTATACACATACCCTATGCAAATTACTTGCTTTCACCTTTTAACCAGATCTATAACCCCTCAGCACCAACGTCTTGTAAAGAGTCAGTGGCCCAGTGATGCACCTGGGAGGGCAGTGGGTCAGCATGGAGTGGATTCACTAGAGGCCATGTGCCAATCATGCAGACTGGCCAACTAAGAGAAAACTCTGCAGACCACACGGTTTCAGCACCCTGAGCTCGGTGCAGCATTCACTCTACACATTCCGTATGTATGTGCATCATTTCATAAAGAAACATATTTCATACACATTCCAGGTACCATAACCACTTCTGATCACGGAAATGGTCATGGTGCTTGGAGTAACCAGCCAAAGATTTCATCTTAAAAGCCCAAGTAAAATTTAAATAATATTTCCAACCAGATCACAAAGTGTCATGACGATTTTGGTCGCAGTAAATGAAACCAACCCAGAGCCATACCATGATATTACTTGAAGAAAACAATGAGCTGATTACGTACCTTCGTCAGAAGTCGGTTCTGCTCCTTCAACATGTTAATAGTTTGTTGCCTTACTACGGAATCCAGAGGCACCGGTTGGCCACCAGGTACTGAGAGGGACACCGTACCGGCCTACAGGACAGAAAGAAAGAACGGATTGTAAGTTTGTTCAAGCAGGGTACTCATAAGCCTAATGTTCCCGTAACATTTTGTAATGGTCTCATTTATCGTTGAATTTCCCCATTTTGAATATCGTACTGCGCTGCGGAATAAGTTGGCGCTATACAAATGTCAATACGAAAAATAACTACAACTGTTAAAAGCCATAAATACTGAGTGGGGAAAAAGGCTGAAAGTTGCGCAGTCTTATACTGCTCATATGTGGGAGCTAATATATTTGGAACACATAATCAAATAGTTTCTCTCACTAGGGTGAAAGATGTGCATTCTTAATTTGGAAATAGGGCTTAGAGTCTCCATCTGCTGGACACGAGTGGGATAGCAGCTTTTCAGAACAACATGTTGCTTTAAGATTATTTATTTATTAAACTGTATATTGACGAGGGAATTTCCAACTTTTATCCAAAAAATAATCAAATTGAAAAAAAATGATCCAATTCTTGATCCACACTTTGGTTATTTTGACAATATATCGGAAATTCCCTGCCCCCAACCCCTGGTTTATTAATAGCCATATAGAATGTGATGGGATGGCGCCATCTAGAGTGACCGAGCGTTGCAACACACCAGAGGAGGTTCTCATTTGGGAGAAAGAGCACATGTTTTCTATTAAATGGTATTTATAAAAATAAAAAATAAAAAATTGTAATTTATTTCTTTATATTTTTGTAATAAATCTGTTAGCAGTGCACATGGAATTTGCTAGATAAGGAGGCAATGTATGTCCTACTAAGGTGATCAGCTTGCTTTAACCTCTGCCCGAAAATTTGAAAATAAAAAACATTATTTGCGCAGAAACAAGGAAACGCAAACATTTATGCCTCAAATACTGGGCTTTTTAAATCACTCCTTCCAAACCTTTGATTTAAAGTGTTTAATCCTACCAACAACCACTCAGTCTAATTACAACCTACATCCTAGCATCATCCTCTGATTATGGCAGTTATTGTGCCTTTTCCGGTCAGCAAAGATTGTCGTACAGTTTAAATGTTACTTAAAGGGAGACTCTGGGAACCAATACAACATTAATGTGTTTGGTAGAATATGTTTGTCAGTGGCTGAGCTGTGTACATACGCTGATAAAGAAGTCTGTTTCTGGAGTGACTGTGCGGCTTATAGTGCAACATTATGCAAAATGTTTACCATTTGAGCATGCACAAATAGAGCATATTGATGGCAAACCTGTCAAATACATTGAATTTATATTGGTTATTCATACCTCTCTCACTCATTGGTGATGGTATGGCAAAGATAAAAAAAGTGCCCCTTATAAGATTGGATGCTCACACGCAGCCTTACAATCCCAGAGTCTGGATGCGTATTGTTTTATATTAGATCAGCTAACCCTCTCATAAGCCACAGTGTTTCTTCCCTACACACTGAATTATAGAGCGTGAAGCTGAATTGCAACATTCATTCAGACTTAAAGTCCACTATTTTCCAAATTCGCTGATCAGGCCTAAATTTTTCAATTTGTCTATTTGAGAAGGACAAATTGTATCATAAAGGACAGTTATATATATATATATAAAAAAAAAACAAAAAAAAAAAAAACACCAACCTATCAACTCTTTTAGTAGTTTAAAGGTACACTATAGTCACCTGAACAACTTTAACTTAATGAAGCAGTTTTGGTGTATAGAACATGCCCCTGCAGCCTCACTGCTCAATCCTCTGCCATTTAGGAGTTAAATCCCTTTGTTTATGAACCCTAGTCACACCTCCCTGCATGTGACTTGCACAGCCTTCCATAAACACTTCCTGTAAAGAGAGCCCTATTTAGGCTTTCTTTATTGCAAGTTCTGTTTAATTAAGATTTTCTTATCCCCTGCTATGTTCATAGCTTGCTAGACCCTGCAACAGCCTCCTGTATGTGATTAAAGTTCAATTTAGAGATTGAGGTACAATTATTTAAGGTAAATTACATCTGTTTGAAAGTGAAATCAGTTTGTTTTTTTTTCCATTCAGGCTCTGTCAACCATAGCCAGGGGAGGTGTGGCTAGGGCTGCATAAACAGAAACAAAGTGATTTAACTCCTAAATGACAGTGAATTGAGCAGTGAAATTGCAGGGGAATCATCTATACACTAAAACGGCTTTATTTAGCTAAAGTAATTTAGGAGACTATAGTGTTCCTTTAAGAGGGTGTGTTGAGAAAAAATAAAATAAAAATAAGTAAAAATAAAAAAAAAAAAAGTTTCCCCAAAGTGCACTCACTCATTACAATGAACGGGACGAGAGTAGTTTTTTTTTTGTCCCTTTGCCCTAAGACAGATAACTGGCTGTGCTGCTGTGGAATTTGACGCGTAGGGGCTGAGGTGGGAGAACAGTTACTGGCTTACCTTTCCAGGAGCGATGAGGTCACTCAGGCAACGATTAACTTCCTGTAGTTTAGGGAGCAATGAGAATGGAGATCCATGGACACCATCACAAATATAATCCTGCAAGGAAACGAAACGTACCACACCTTACTAGGGATATAGCCTACACCTTATCAAACGACTTCCTGCCACCACATCTCAAGAAAGGTCTCAATAATGCAGCATTATGCTTACTTCTGCCCCAACGGCAGTTCCTTATTGAGACTCCACCCCACAGATGCTTCTTGGAAATGCACATAAACCCAAACAGAACTATATCATGGCCCCATGGGCTTATCCACCAGTTACAGCTTTCTGGGTCAAGGTAGAACGCTTATCACTCCTTCACCACCCAGAAATATGGCATATTTACTATCCTTCCACCTACCATCTGCTGCCACAAATAGAAGCTGTAATATATAAAAAGCATTCTTCGGGTTTGGAAATTACCCCGATGAACTCTTTTATATAAAAAAAAAATACCCAACCCACAGACACGTATAAAGTCCTTCTTGGAAAAGTCTTCATTTAGGCTTACCGTTCGGGTCTTTCCAAGGTTTCTCTGTTGCTCCTGTACAGTGTGGATTTGCTGGTGGTACCATTCACGAGCTCGTTCCACCATCTCCAGCCCCTGAATCAGAAAGTCCTTATCTTGCTCCAATTCCTTCATTTTTTTCAGCTGGAGGACAAGATAACAACTACTGGTAATCAGGACAATGATAATCTGTATAAATGTTAAAAGTACAACAGCTAACCTCAAACTTACCGTAGAATAATTTTGAAGTAATACCTTTGTATTGGTTTTAAATGCACAAAACATTGGCTTATTGTACTTGCCCTTCTGACTGTCTGGGCAGAGCATCTTTGACCAAAAAGATTGGAGAACATTAGGACTACTCATACAGTTAAGGTCATGGTGGAGACACCTTTGAAGGGGACATCTGTTTAATGCATTAGTGTCTCTCCTGCTTCACAAATCAACTTTGCAGGATTTTTAAAAACATTTTCTAAATCCCACAAGAACCAATTAAATTAGGACCTTATACCAGCCTGGGAGTAACATGCTTAATTAGCGATGACAGCATAAAACAGCCGTGTGATCAGTAATTACTACTATTATTATTGCCATTTATATAACGCCAACAGATTCGGTAGCACTTTACAATATTATGAGAGGGGGGGGTTTAACTATAACTAGGACAATTACAAGAAAACTTACAGAAACTATAGATTGAAGGGAACCCTGCTCAAACAAGCTACAGTCTATAGGAGGTGGGGTATAAAACACATTAGGACAGGAAATAGCAATCAAATAAGGTGGGAGTGAAGCAGAGCTGGAGGAGAGAGCGAGACACAGGTATGTAAGGTAGGGGTTACTCTGGGAGGCCATAAGCTTTCCTAAAGAGATGGGTTTTAAGACACTTCTTAAATGAGTGAAGAGTCTGATGGCGGTAGGCAGCCGCCCGCGGGAAGTCCTGCAAGCTCGAGTTGGCCGTACGGGTGCGAGCAGCAGACAGGAGAAGGTAACGTGCAGAGCGGAGAGACCGAGAAAGGGCATACCTATGGAACTGTGAAGAGATATAAGTGGGGCTAGAATTGTTCAATGCTTACTAGGTATGAGTTAGCACTAGGAATTGACTTTTATAGGATATAGGAAACCAATGTAAGGACTGAGAGAGGTGATGTGTGACAGGACAGACTAGAGAGGAAAATCAGTCTGGCGGCAGCATTCATTACAGACTGTAGCGGGGCAATACCGCTTTTAGGAAGACCATGAAGTTAATTGAATTTCAGAAATCGGGAGGACATCCAGTCAGAGATGGAAGAAAGGCAAGCAGTGACATGTTGCAGGACGGCAGGGTAGGGGTGGTATATCTGGGTGTCATCAGCATACAGGTGGTAAAGGAATCCAAATGATGTAATAAGTTTGCCAAGAGAGGCAGTATAAAGCGAAACTAGAAGGGGACCAAGGACCAACCGAGACAAGACAAGGGGAGGAGGTATCATTAGAAAAGGAGACACTGAATGAGCCTTGGGAGAGATAAGAGGAAAACCACGAGAGGACAGAATCAGAGAGACCAAGTGATTGAAGGTTTTGAAGAAGGAGAGCATGATCAACATTGTCAAAGGCAGCAGAGAGGTCAAATAGAATTAGTATGGAGTAGTGGCCTTTGGATTTAGCTGCGATTAGGTCATTAGGTAACTTTGATGAGAGCAGTCTCAGTAGAGTGGAGAGGGCGCTAGCCAGATTGAAGAGGTTCAAGGAGAGAGTTGGAATGGAGGAAGTGAAACATGCGGGTAAAGACAAGTCTTTCCAGAAGCTTTGAGGAAAAAGGGAGCAGAGATTTGGGACGATCGAGGGGGAGGACAGGTCAAGAGATGTTTTTTCAGGATAGGTACTACAGTGGCATGTTTAATGTCAGCAGGGACAACACCAGAAGAGAGAGAGAGGAGTTGAAGATGTGTGTTAAGGAAGGCACAAGACGGGGAAGAGAGATCTGATAAGGTAAGATGGGACAGGATCAAACGGGCAAGTGGTGGGGCGAGAGATAAGGAGCAGTGCAGCCACCTCTTGTTCAGTAGCCAGGGAGAAAGTCTGAAGGGTAGGAAAGGCATAATCAACGTGTGGTTGAGAAAGTGAACAGCTAAGAAAAGAATTCTCCCCACCTTGCTGTTCTATCTGGTCAGTAAAGTAGCATGCAAAGCTATTGGCTGTAAGGTTAGTTTGGGGGGTGGCCACAGCAGGGTGAAGAAGAGAGTTAAAGGTATCAAAGAGACACCTGGGATTGCAGGAGGAAAAGTAGGACTGTTTGGTGAGGGCAAGGACTGCGCTCTATGAACACAATATGAATCTATAATGGAGAAAGTCTGACTGGGTGCATGACTTCCTCCAGGAGCATTCAGCACAACGGGAGCATCTTTGCAGGTGGTGTGGTAATTTAGTAGGCCATGCATGGGGGAGTGTCCTTGTGGCAAAACTAGCCACTGTTTCATCTAAAAGACTGGGGTCATTCGTATAACTTTTTACGCAAAGTTCATAGACCTTCATATGCCAGTTTCACTAACAAGATTGAGACAAATTGTTTGTGAAATGAATAAACTGCCGAATGGGAGACCACACAAGGGAGTCGTGTGTCTCCAATTAACCACTGGTAACATTGTATAAACTGCAAAACTCTAGTGATAAGATGGGTGGCCGCAGCCATCTTTGCTCGCGAACGCCCAGCGGTGTTTGGTCCTCAAGTGCCTGGAACCAAAATCGGCTACTCGACCTCGTGAACACCGCTGGACTTCCATGCCGTTCTTATGGACAGATCCTTTAGACGAAAGAGAGCAGCATTCGGTAAAATCAACCCCACAAACTAATTATACTGCACTAGCCAGTAAATGCATGGATTGGTTCATTTGGAGACCGGTAAAAGTAGCCAAATACCTGGAACTATTTTGGGGCTCGCGCCTCGTGGCTGACCGGTCCATAACTCCATTCGAATGGCTTTTTCTGTTCTAACGAACGGATCTGAGCGGTATTTCGCAAGATCGTGCGCTCAGATCCCAGCCATTCAATGAATGAGGTCTTTCGGCAAGTTCAGATGTATATTTCGGGAGTTATGTATTTTTATGTTATATTGAATACTTTTATGTACGGAGAGAATGTAATTAAAAGGTGTACTCTTACGCAATTATCTCTCCAGTACAGAGAAGCATGATGGGAGATATTATTGCATGTTAAGTTTTCCAGAGTCCACCAGGGAAAAACCCCTAAAATACTATTAAGGAAACCCCTTGCATGGAGACTTATATAAACGGTTGTGGTGCAATAAAAGTTGACTCCCAAACTGTGTGTCGTCCAGTCATTGGGAAAAAGGGATTATATTTACGTTACCTGTATTCTGACTAGGACTACCTGCGGAGATATCGTGGATTGTACTACTACATCCGCTACAGTCCTCCTCAAGGTGCTTGTTTGAGCAGGGCTGCAGCGTTCAAGGCAGAGGTGAGGGTAGTGTTATATGTGGAGATGGCCAGTGAGGGAAGGGATGGATAGCAGTTGTGAATCAATATCAGCTGACAGCTGCTAGAGGTCAATAGAATTAAGGTTCCTCCTGAGTTGAGGGGGGTTAGGCTGAGGTTGTTGGGTCAGGGGTACTTGAGAGAAAATGATAAGAGGTATTATGAAAGGAGAGGGATGTATCACCTGTCAGTGTCCCCAAAATTGTGCTACCGGAAAAACATCTACATAGCAAAATATGTCACTAAATGTTTTATAGCCCTACGGGAGTGTAGAGAGGGAATATATTTCTGTTAACAGCACAGTGTCCTATAGAAGGATGCAAGGAATTGGAGGCTATACCGAAAATAAACAGCCTTTGGCACTCCAGATGCGGGCTACATCTCCCTTAATTTTCTGACAAAGTTCTCTACCCCTGCTCTATATACCTCACAACCGGAGTATCAGTTATTTTTTTGTCAGGAACTGACTTTTGTCCTATACGTTAAGCCAGGGTCAGCTAAATGTTAGATACCCATCCGCTGCAGTACTAAGGACCCCGTGATTCTTTACCGGTTATGGAGCATTAAGACTGGCACATCATTGAGGAACTTTAAGTTCTATAACAGTTCAAGGTCTACCTTTTTCATCATCTCTGCTTTAACCCCTTGCCTGCAAGCTGCTCTGATGTACATAATGAATTTCTTCTCTGAATAATTTTTTTATATTTTAAAGTTTCCTATTTTTTCCTCCAAAAATGATAATATATTGATAAGCTTCGGGTTACATTCCATGGAGCGGACATGTTTTTCCTTCTATAAAAGCACGTCTTCAGTAAATACCCAGCCCCCAGCACTCCCCTCCTTCCGTGGGGACCACCTGCAGACCAGACCTGCAGACAGCAGCTTGTGATGCATACGGATGAGCTATCTGCATGCAAAGGACACTTTTCAAAGGCAAATAAAGCTACTTGTTTATGCACCATGCCCACTGCCTGCACACAGCTCACATTCCCTGGGGGGGGGGCTGGATTCAGCAGAGCATAATGAGGAGAAATAGGGGAAATCAAGATTATTAGTATTTATATAGCGCCAGCTTACTCCGCAGCACTTTACAATAAAAATCTTACTGCCATATGCTTATCACAATGCTAAAGGTCTCTCAGATGTCTAGATACAAAATAAAGTAACACATCCGTGTTTGTTTTATTCAGGTGGATCATATAATAAGCCCTTTTTCAAGGTTAGAATGTAACCCGCAGAACCTGAGGCCCAGACAGACAAGCTTTTTATAGCCACTATTCAGCGTAGATGAAATGGTTGTTTGACTTGTCTGTGCCAGGAGACAGTCAATGTTAACGAAACTCTTTAATAAAAATTATTTCTTAAAAAAAACAAAAAAAAAAAAAAAAACACACCACCACAACAACCACGGAGCAGATCTGCAAAACATTAGCACAAGATGTAGAGCGTGTTTATAAAACTATCCGTCCATGAAAAGAAATGATCTCATGATTAAGCCATTTGAGAAGCCCATTACCCCAGGGCAGGGTGCCAGACCTGTGCCGCACTCACCACGCTATAATCCACCCCGTTGGTGATCGTGTGCCTTCGGTGCTCCCCTCGGCTACGCTGATGCCGGCACTGGTCTGCCAGGCCCTCGCTGGTGGTCTCGCTGTGCGATCGACACATGGGCTTCACTTCCCCTCCTGCCAGGAAAAGAAACAAAGAAAGGAGAATTTACAAGATGCCACGAAAAAAGCCATTTGTTGACATTCTTAGCTAAAGTAAGCAGCAGATTATTGAGGGCTCGCTAAGGACGACAGCTGAACCATCAAAACACAGTAACGGAGGGAGTGTCAACTCCTGACCCCAAATTCGATCTAGTTCTAAATCCCAGACACTCCTTTATAAACCGCAAAGATTTGGCCGATAAACCCCAGTAATAGAAAACAGACAGTCTGTCATAATCTGATCTGGCATTAAAGTGAATCCATCATTAATCATGACATTGCAAGTGAACCCCCAAAGACAAATACAGAGAGAGAGAGAATTCCGGTGATTAAAGGGGAATGGACACAAAATTAACTTTCAAGAAATTGCATCAAAAAGTTCATTTATTCCTCTTGGCAATTTGTAATGTAGATCGCCCTTTAGTATAAAAAAGATAAACTGACTGCTCTCTGTACAATACTCAGAACACAGCAGGAGGGAGAGCATATAAACCGGGGGGGGGAAAAATAAATAAATATAGATTTATTCAAACATAGGGTTATTAATAAATCTAACATGAGTGAAAATACTAAAAGTATGTCCAGTCAGCACTAAAACTGAACAGGGCATAACCCTTCGTTATAATGAATATATAGAAAGATAGTCAGACTGTGTGTGCAGGGTCGGAGAATCTAGTGTAAAATTAGGATATGCGAGATAGAAAAAGTATATACACAAAATCCCATGATAATACACTCCAATCCCTCCCAATATGGAGACACTATGATTCAATGCATCTCTAGGAGGAAGGGAAAAGCATTGTGATTGGCATTGAGATCATCAATTTTGAGTTCAGCCAAGGAGGCAGATCGTGGACGGGGCCAGTGCAAGCAGACCCACGTGGTCTACTTGGATATCACAGAAAACAAATGTGGCCTAGTGTCTTTAGTATAATATTAAATAGGAAGACCTCCACCCAGCTGGGATGGGAGTTATAGTACTAATCCCTTTGTGGTATCTAATTAAACCCATGTGATTAGTCTTCTCAAGAGAATAATTATAAACTAGAAAAGCTACAATTTCTGGGGAAATTGTGTGAAGTGTTCTTGCCTCCACCTGTAGTCTTCAACTGGAGTGGGCGGCGTAACTGTTATCATTTATATAACACATTTAATTGCAACGTTGTTGCACAGTTACATTAAACCATACATTTATAAAACATTAGAAGGTGTTCAAAAGGCCCTGTCTATGACATCACTTGCTGCTGCAGCCTTGACAGGTCAGAGTATTTTGGCGGTTGCCATCTTCAAACGGTCGTATTTTAAAAACTATAAATCCTACAGCGAAGAGCTTTATATTGTGAGAATCACAAGACCCAGACCTACATTTTGATGCATAGTATGTCTCTGAAGTATTACAATTGAAGGCACAGTCGCAGTTTAGAAATTGCACTTCAAATTTGAGCTTTGCAGAGTGAAGTTTCAATGAATGTCAATGGACGGCGTTGGTTGCAAACAAATGGTCATATTGTGAAAACTATCAGGACTACGGCTTAGCCGTTGACATGTTTAGTGGCAGCAGGGATAGCTGAACGTTTTGATATAAGATTTGTGTAGGTGGGCCTGAAAATAAGGGAGTGGTGGCAGTTTAGAAATCATGTCCTGATTTTTCAGCTTTTGCCAGCTCCCACTCTAGCTTTGCCATTCATTCCTATGGGACAAATTGCGCCACAAGAACGACGATATTCCGTGAACCATTCGGCGAAACGTTCCACAAAGTAATAGCAATCCGATCGGGAACAATCTGCACGTTTTGGTAAATTTTGGTCTATGTAGTGTAAACACTGTGGGAGGAGTTAGGGTGGCAAATTTGGCTATAATAAGAATAATATATATGTGAGATAACAATAAGTGTTCTTGCAAGAACACTTAATAATATATATGTGAGATAACATTAAGTGGTCTTGCTATGCAAGAACACTTAATAAAAAATAAACACTTTTACCCTATATAGGTCTAAAGCTCACTGGCTTTAAATGTCCATGTGCCAAGGAGGTTGGGACGGGATGTATTAGATTGGAACCTCAGTCACAAGGAAAACAATCTGCGACCTACAAGACACCTCTGTCTTCAGGTATAAACCTGGGACAGATTCACAGGATCCTAGTCCTTAAAAAAAGTCAACAACTATATCTCAGTCTCCAGGTAAGATTCCTGGGCCTACTTAAGCAAGGGGTTCAATTCCTATTAATTTTTACACCAGTGACTCTGTCTCCAGGCGTACTTCAGCACATTGCGGTGCAGCGCCATTGCACCTTCGTCAGGGAGCAAGTGATAAATCTAGTCTAACATTTTATTCTAACCGTAAAGAGGAACGGAATTCTCAGAATTATTTATATTCGGTTTACTTTTACCTATATTAAACAAATGTGTATTTTTGAGGTGTGATCAGGGCCGATGCAAGGATTTTTGCCACACTAGACAAAAGTAAAGTTTGCCGCCCCCCCATGTGACATCACAATGCCCCACCCATATGATCTGCCATGTTAACTAACGCCAGTGCTGCAGTGCCACCGTGTTTACATTAAAAGGCCTGCAGGGACAGGCTATAGACACCAGAACCACTACATTAAGCTGCAGTGGTTCTGGGGACTATAGTGTTTAATGTGAAGTAAATTAGAGATTAGTGCCACAAATAATATACTAGATTGCCTACTTACAACTAGATGAGGATGCTGATGGGCTCTAGCTGCAGTCTGGCTCCACTGGTCTGGTGCAGAACAGGCTCTCTGGAGGCTGTTTGTAACTGTGGGAGAACAGGAAGCAGCTCCATTTTTTGGGGCCCTTTACACAGCTTTTTGTGTGTGCAAGGGGTGCATTGTCTTTGTGTGTAAGGGGTGCATTGTGTGTGATTCTGTGTGTGTGTGTGTGATGGATGTCAATCTCTTTCTCCCCCCCACCTCTGTTGTAGCGTGGCCGAGCCCTGTATGGTCCGCGGGTACAGGGAGCTTTTGTTTCCTGTACCCGGCCGGACTAAAAGGAAGTGCTCACTCAATTTTAGTACGGCCGGGTACAGGAGACAGATGCTCCCTGTACCCGCGGACCATAGAGGGCTCGGCCACGCTACAGTGAGGGAGTGACAGGAGGGAGCGCTGATCGCTTCCCTCCTGTCTGCCCCTCTCCTCATGCTGCGCCCTCATGGACGCACCAGCCAGGGCAAAGCTGCAGCCGCCTGAGGCTCTCTACAGAGCGCTCGGGCGGCTGCAGCATGAGGGGGGCCGGCGCTCCTGGCGGCGCCCCTTCCCAAGGGGTGCCCTAGGCCGCTGCCTAGTCCGCCTAACAGGTAGTGCCGGCCCTGGGTGTGATAAATAAAACCTGCACTGCTTTATACAGAAACTGGATCTCTTTCTTCACTCCCTGTTACTATTTGTTATAAGCTCAGTCCATTACTCCTGGCAGTCAACATAGAGAGTAGACAGTGTGGAGGAGAAATTAAACCGTTTCTCTTCTTCATTTGCAATGTGTGCCCTGGCCGTGCTTTGACTAAACTGGATTATCATGTCATCTGACATTTTTTATATAAAAATTAAAGACAGCAGAACATTTCATAAAACAGGTTGAGTTTCCACTGTTTATTCAATATTCATACACAACATTAAACCAGTGCCAGGTGAAGTGAATTACATTGAATAGATCGAGACAATGGACCCAGTCAAGGAGTGGGATATATTAGACAGCAAGTGAGCAGTCAGTTCTTGTATTCCATGTATAGTGTATATGAGTGACTATAACAAGGGCCAAATAGTGATGGCTGGACAAAACAACAAGTCTTGTGGCGTGCATTCGGTATGTAGTGGTTGGTACCTACCAAAGTGGTGCAAGGAAGGACAACCGGCGTAAGGTTAAAGGACAACTCTAGGCACCCAGACCACTTCAGCTTAATGAAGTGGTCTGGGTGCCAGGTCCAGCTAGGATTAACCCATTTTTTTTTTTTATAAACATAGCAGTTTCAGAGAAACTGCTATGTTTATAAATGGGTTAAGCCTTCCCCCAAAGCCTCTAGTGGCTGTCTCATTGACAGCCGCTAGAGGCGCTTGCGTGATTCTCACTGTGAAAATCAGCAGCTCTTGCCGCGTGTGCGCATTCAGCCGACGGGGAGGAACGGAGGAGGAGAGCTCCCCGTCCAGTGCTGGAAAAAGGTATGTTTTACCCCTTTTCCCCTTTCTAGAGCCGGGCGGGAGGGGGACCCTGAGGGTGGGGGCACCCTCAGGGCACTATAGTGCCATGAAAACGAGTATGCTTTCCTGGCACTATAGTGGTCCTTTAATGGGTGCCCAAGGCTCATTAATGCAAGTAGGGAGCAAATGTTATCCTGTCTGGAGAAACAGAAGAGATACTGTAGCTCATATTGCCGAAAATCTTAATGCTTGTCATGGTAGAAAGGTATCAGAGCACACAGTGCATCGCAGTTTCCAGCGTATGGGGCTGTGAGGCCACAGAACGTTCAAAGTGCTTATGACGACCCCTGTCCACCACTGAAAGTGCCTTCATTGGGGATGTGAACATCAAAACAAGCAAGTGCCGCGCGCGCATTTCTCAATGCTTTCCTAATGTGAAATGTGCCTCCAGCGTCGCAGATACGCCTCTAGTGGCTGTCTGGAAGACGGCCACTATTGGCTGGATTAACC
Source organism: Pelobates cultripes (assembly GCA_933207985.1). Classification (NCBI taxonomy): domain Eukaryota; kingdom Metazoa; phylum Chordata; class Amphibia; order Anura; family Pelobatidae; genus Pelobates; species Pelobates cultripes. The sequence goes on along the minus strand of OW240920.1, from coordinate 143,832,020 downwards.
CCAAATGTAAACATGGCAGTTTCTCTGAAACTGCTATATTTGCATCTGAAGAGTTAAAACCTGAGGGGCATTGCACCCAGACCACTTCATTGACCTGAAGTGGTCTGGGTGACCAGTGTCACTTTAACAAGTCTAGACAACAAGGGTTGAAGTAACTCTTTAAATTACTGTGCAACACATAGTGCACATAGGTTTTGTTTGATGCTAAACTTGGACAACTGCCTCCACCCGTAAGGGTTAAAAATGCGAAACTTTTCAAATCGGAACACTTCGATAAATATCGACATGGTAACAGCCGATTAACAGATTGCTTTATTTCCAGAATCAGTTACGAAGAGGACACTCTCTGCACAACGTATTCAATCAGACCTGATACTCAAGCGCTGCAGAACCGGATTATTTGGGGAGAAATATGTCGCACTGTATTTTAACGAGGAACTTTAAGAAAAGTGACAGTCGCTTGTTCCTTTATCCTTTTACTGGGATAAAGATGCAGTTAAGGCAAAGCAAAAACAAACAAAACAAAAAATAAAAACTTCCTCTGCTCAACTTCCCTATCGCCCTAACTTTGCTGACCTAGGATGCCCCAGGCTCGCACAACAGAACAAACCCATAGATAGCAGCACTGCAAGTGTACCAATTTATATACTTTGCTGAGCAAAGCTTTCAAATGAAAATAAAAGAAACAGGATAGTAAAAATTAAGAAAACTATTAACTAACTTTCATTTGGCCATTAGGTTTTGCTAAAATTAAATAGGCGACGGTTTACTCTTTAAACATGCTGAATAATGCCGTTTACAGACATTGGACCTGCTCACACAAAGTACATTATCAGCAGCCAGTGTGTTTGAGTGTATTTCTGACAGATACACATTGATTATTCTGTATACTCCCTTACTTGCTATTTACCCTTGTTCTCGGGGGCGGTTATATTGCTTTAACAAGCCTGCTTCTCACAGACATCTCTCTTACACTAAGACGGTATGATGCAACAATCCTGCTCTGGACTTGCTCAGGTAGATATTTTACCTGCAGTAGCCAGTAATCATTCACATGGAGGGGATTATTCAGCGGATTTTCAATAGTGGTGAACTATAGACCCCCCCCCCATTAGCAAAGTTTTTTTTGGTGGGGAACACAACTGACATTTTTTTCGTTCTGGTATTCTAGCCCAACATGTAATTTTCTTTTCAATTCTTCAGCTTTGCTAGTTAAATGAATAAACCTCTGAATAGCTTGTCTTAAAGGGTCACTCCAGACACCTAAAGCACGTTATCTTGCTGAAATGCTTTACTGTGTGAAGAAATAGAATTGACACTTTTATAAATGAACCTTGTTACAACTGTCTGTGATTCAGACAACAGGTGCTGTTACTTCCTGGTTTGGTTAACTCAGCGGAGATAAACTCAAGATGCAGCAGACTTCTCATTGAGCTAGTCTGTGATTGGACAGTCACAGAATGTCTAGGCGGTGTTAGAAGGGGCGGACTTCTAACAGGTTTTAGAAGACTGCAGGTTTAAGTAGAAGCTCATCTGCCACATCAAGGCAAAACTTAGGTGAGTACCACACTAACAATTCACTTGGCTGTCTTCGGCCAAAAGGTAAAATCTATAATAATGAGACAGAGAGGGGTATTTATATATATCACACAGCCATGTTACAGTACTGCCACCCACCCAATGTGTTCACTGTTAAACGTCTAGGGGTTTCAGAAAAGTGTAAAAACCATTGTTGGTGTAGGACTCATCTGAGAGGTTTTGGCTAGATGTGTCATTGGATTGATACTAAATTGGCCATTGGATTGATACTAAATTGTTTAAATATGCATAGGGATTTGGGACAGCGCGCAAGTTACTTTCTTCTTCTTTGGGTTTTATTCCAAGTATTGGGGCTTATTATACTATAGTCATTGCTGCCTCTCAAGCGTAGTAGGAGTTTGAGCGCAGGGCCTTATTTTTTTTAAAAGCATAATTAAATGCATGCATGTTTTCACTGGGAGCTTATCTACTAAAGAGTGATTTTATTTATTATGAATTTGGGGAGTAGAGTGTCCCTTTAAGTCCCAGGGCAGAGCTTGCTTAAAGACTATTTTATGAAATCTATAAGGCTTGTCACAGATGCTATACAAGTCCAAAGGACGCAGGGCGTGTGGTTTTAAACACATCCCATATAACCAGTCTTTATTAAAAGGCATTCTTGCATTTCACAGTTAAGAGGTTTAAAGAAAACAAACAAGACTCTTCTTGTAAACTCCTGTCCCACCAAAGCAAGATTATAAAGAACAAACAGCAAGGAAGTGTTATAAGAGCCTGGCCGGCAGGGAAGGATAGCATCCCATTTAACATGATTAGTCAGATTAACCCTGAATGTTCTGGAGAAACCACCTCTCTGGAGACATCAAGGACAATCCCTGCACTGGGAACCTTCAGCAATGGACTATGGAATTTCTAACAGGGAAAAATAGTAGCATAAAATAAAATCATTCCAGATCACCTAATTTGGCCTAAAATTGCATTTCCTGCACACATCAGTTGACAATTCTCTGTTTAGTGCATAAAATCTGGTCTTTCTTTAGAAATATTCACCCATAAAACTCAATATCTCTCATTTCACATTGTACAAACAGACTTTGATAACATTTTTACATGACAGGTGATATTCCATGGAATATAGAAACAATTGCAGAAATTAAGTCCAGATTAATGCAGAGAGTGAAACCCTTTATTTCATAAACTGAAGAATATATATATATATATATATATATATATATATATATATATATATATATATATATATATATATATATATATATATATATATATATATATAAAAAAAATAAAAATAAAAAAAAAATAAAAAGTGAAAAAAACAAAACCCCGCAAAGTATCTATTACGTTTTTGTTCCCTGTAAGACGTTCCTGGCTCCATCCATTGGCGTGATGGCGTCAGACCGGCTGGGATAGCTGTAAACATGGTAACTTCTGTTTTTTTGCATAGAAATTCTATTTAAATATTGTTAAAAACACACAAAAAAAAGTGGCCTAAATGAAAACAATTACAGCATACGGAACTGGATTTAAAGGGTAACGGTCACTTCTCTGTAACTTACATCCCTGAATAAAACATTTATAATCACTTATAACCTGTGTTCATTTATTTTTTTTATTTTAAAAAATTTTGGTGTGTGTGTGTGTGTGTGTGTATACACACACACACACACACACACATATACACACACACACACACAATTAAACTACGAATGTAAAGGAAGACACAGTATTAATATACAAGAACCAAACTTGCTCAGTGTAACCATTCTGTTACCTGCAGGGAAAAGCCTTGCATATCTCCAACATAATATTAAATCTAGCAAATCCCATTGCTCACACAGGTACTAAAACACATCAGAACTATTAGTCCAGGAAAGGAATAGAGGATAAGTACATGCATACATTGGATTACACACCAGACAATTAGAATACAAAGAGAGAAAAGAATCCCGATACCAAAACAATAAATGCACCCCAATTTTAAATATATTAAAGAAACACTATCACTTTAGTGACTGGGATAAAGACGTGTATTCAGGTCACTATAGCAGTAATCGCCATTTAGGCCACTCTAACCCCCCCCCCCAGGAACTCTAAAAATGTAATAAAACTCACCTTTTATCCAACACAACACAGGTTTGCCACAGGTTAGCTGCCCCTGCCCCATATCCTTTGCAGACAGCAAACTATTATCTCAGCCAAATCAATACTTTTCAATAGGAAAGCATTATGAGGCTATTGTGCATGCGCAGGAGAAGGCCACACTGCACCAATCAGCATCTCCTCGTGGAAATGCATTACTATGAGGAAAGTTTAGGTTCCCCAAAGTGTTTAGACGCTGAAGGTCAGTGCTGCCCAGGAAGCACATCTAGTGACCGTCTGGGTGACCGCCACTACAGGGACAATTGCAGTAATGTAAAGAGTGCCTTTTTTCTCCCAGAAAAAAAAAAAAGAAGGTTTCAACAGTGATCACTAATCTTGGAACCTTACATGTTTCTGAACTACATTTCCCTAGATGCAAAATGTAGTCAAAACAGGAGGAATAAAAAAAATAAAATAAAAAAAAATAAAGGTCTCCAACTCCGCACTAGCCAAAGTTTTAACATTTCAGCCTAAATAGTCCCATTTGTTTTTTCGATTCACTGCAGTTCTAAGATTGGTTTACAAACCTCTGTACAAATCATCTGACTTTAGATCTACACATGTGATATTATGGATAAACAGAAGAATACCCGGTCCATCTTTCCAGGGTGGAAGAAATAATCTTTTCAGAAAGATTAAGAACCACAAAAGACAAAACAAGCTCTCCTCTCATAGTCTAAACCCCTAAATGTCCTTCGAGGTCCCAGTACACACAGATATCACTGCCCAAAACCCTGGGATTGACCTTCCAGTCTCGGTGCTTAGCATTTACTAGTCAACCTTGTAATCCGAAGATCTCCTCCATTGGTACTCCATCCTTTAGCATACATCTCCCACAATTCCCTGGCAAATTCAGGCTAGTGAAGAATTATGGAAGTTGTAGTCTAGTAACACGGGAGATGACTATTGTGATATGATAATTTGATATATTATTAGTATACATTTAAAAACAAACAAAAAAAAAAGAGCATGTTAAAAGGTTAACACAAGTTATAGGTGATTTTTAATGTTTTATCCAGTGACGTGATTTCCAAAGGAACATTTTCTCTTTAATTAGAGCTTCAGTATTGTAATTACTTTAATATCTAATCAACTATAATGACATTAAAAAGGTGTAATTGGAAGATCAGGGGGTCTATGTGTGTGCCAAAAAGTCAGATTAAGTAGTAAGTCCTATAATAGGGTTAACTAGAGGGGGCTGGGGGCTAAAAGTAACATCATGCAGAAGTGAAGGAAGCCAAGGCTTTAACAAATAGGTGGAGGGGCTGGTGTTTGCAGAGCCCACCCTAGACATGGAATTCAGAACTAACCCTTTCATTGCTGGAAACCCAACAAAGCTCTGGGAAACTCAACCACAAGTTGTTCTATTGATTGTATAAAAATTAACAGTAACAAGAAAACACAATTAATAAAACTTTACAGGACACAGCCCTGTGCAGAGAGAGGGTATGTTCAGTTAAAAACAGTCCTAAACCCACTCACTGACAGACAGACACACACACACACACACACACACACACACACACACCATACACTTTCTTTATAATGCTGCAAAAATGGATGGTTTGAAAAACACCTTTTGGTCAAAAATATCTACTAGTTCTCTAGATTTATGAAAAAGTGAGAATTGTCTGAAATTGAGAGTGAATTTCAAGTGTCAGGGCAAAATGGAAAAAACAAGTCAGTTTGCCAGTCACTGTGACTTCTTCCAATAGCCCTGGGAGGTCATTCACTAATGTCTGAGTAGCCAGGGGCTGATATGACATTGGCAATATGTAAACATCAGATATGTCAGGATTGAAGTTCTAATTCTATATCGACATTTTACCATTCGGAAATCAATCTGCAGAGAATCAGATGTCAGTTCCAAACGATATTTATTGCACCAACTGCAGAGTGGATTGTTTCTATTACATCATTTTATTTAGAATTATTTACCCAAACAGAACCCTGATTCCAGTTTACAGCACAATACGTTTGGCCGGTTAATGTGATACAATGAGCATTGTAGGTTTAACATGAGATAGATTTGGTTAGGTGCTGCTGTAATTAGACAATATTGACAGAAATGAAGGATACACACAGGTGGTCAGTGAGCATGTGGGAGAAAAACAAAAAACCTGTCTGCAAAAATTCCCAACAACAATAAATGGAAACACTGAAATATTTGCAAACTGTGATAATCCGTGAAAACATACAGCTGCTCCTGTGCTCCCCCCGAATCCCTGTGCACCCCCAGAGCGCTCCCCTAAGCCCCTGCGCACCCCCCGAACATGCACCATACTATCATATCCCCCCCCCCAGAATGCGAGCCCCCCATTACCGTGTGTCAGTCCCGGGGCTCCCCGATAGGCGGCGGCGGCCGAGCTCTCACACTGCGGGGGGTTCTCCCGGACCCCGTTCAGGTAGCGGACCCCCAGAGGGGCAGGTTTGGCGCCGTGGCCCTTGCACGGTCCCCTGGGGGCCCCCGCCTGGCAGTTCTCCCGGTTCTGGCTATTGAGCATTGAGGTGCGGAGTCCGAGGACGAAGCGATCGAAGGTCAGGTATCCGTCGGGGGGCGCCACCTTCCGCAGGCAGTGCAGCACCCCGAGGGGGAGCTCCCGGGTCTCGGCCCCCTGCCAGCGGCTCTCGATCTCCTGGATGTGCACCGAGCCCCGCCGCCGGTCGTCCAGGATGTCGAACAGGGTCCGCAGGCTGTGCAGGAAGGCTCGGGGGAGCCCCTGGGTGCTGGGGACGGGCCCCCCGGTCAGGGCCATGGCTGCGGACACAATGTATCACTCGGCTCGCCGAACGTTCGAATGGGGAACTCTGCCGTGACGTCACAATGTGCCTGCCCCAGGCCTCACCTGATTGGCGGAAACTCACCTCACCTGGCCGCTGATTGGTCAGAGCGCACAAGACCTGCAGTTTGATTTCAGTGAAAGGAAGGAATGGGGATCCTGGCAGAGCAGCTCTCACACCTATCATCCTCAGCCAGGCCAGGCCTATCATCCTCAGCCAGGCCAGGCCTATCATACTGGGACAGGCAAAACCACAGCTCTCACACCTATCATCCTCAGCCAGGCCTGGCCTATCATCCTCAGCCAGGCATAACCACAGCTCTCACACCTATCATCCTCAGCCAGGCCTGGCCTATCATACTGGGACAGACATAACCACCGCTCCCATACCTATCATCCTCAGCCAGGCCAAGGCACAGCAGGGAATGTGTATCGCTTACAACTCCTATCATCCTGAGACAGACATAACCATGGACACAGCTTACACTATCCTCAGCCACTGATCCCATCCACATTACTGTCAGGCTGGCTGAAATGATGGGAGTTCCTTCTGACTATAGGACCCTAATAGCACATCCCCTCCCCCAGGGCAAAAGATCAGTAACACCTTCATTCGTCAAACTGGTGATTTCTAGAATAAAGAGCTCGTTTCAGGGGAAAACCGACAGCATTCCTGCACAGTCTGCAGCAGTGGGAATAACTCGGCTGCGAAGGAGCAGATTGGTCAGAAATACAGTTTAAAATTTGACTTTATGTGAAAACATATCCCCTATTCACTGTGCTACAGGGTCCCTAGTCTGAAAATAATAATATCCATACTACCTACTTTCTCTTTACTCTCCCTACTCCCCCCTGAGCCTGTTTCTGGGTTCAGCATTGAGGGGTTTTGGATCTATACTTTGAATATCACTGCATTACTCTTTATTTTTACACATGTTATTGATTAGCCTGGGGTGAGTCTGTGAGTGTTGGATTTGTAGAATGACAGCACAAGGACAGTAAAAATCTCTCTGAATTCAGAAGAAAACTTTACTCATTTAGATCATTTTCACAATTTGGTTAATTTGGCTTGAATTTGAAATCTATTTCTAATTTACTTCGAATTTCAGTTTTAGTATGGTTTGACAAATGATCTGGGTTCCATCTACTGGGTGTGGAGGATAAACCAATGGGTACCTGACAGGAACCAGGGAATTGGCCAAACCATACTAACATTTTGTGAGTTCTTAGTATGGGCTGTAGTGGTTATGGTGCTTGGACATTCCTTTAAAAACTGAAGAACACATGGTGCAAAATTGCTGTTAATGGAGATAAGTTTAGTTTAACCCTGTAAATATAAAAATATTTTGGCAAGAGTATTCATACATCACAATCCAGCATTGTCATGGCTGTAGTGGTTATGGTGCTCGGATTGTTACTTTAAGGGGTTAGTCCAAGTATGATAATCTATACAGTCTTCTGTAGTGGTTATGGTGCCAGGGGCATTGTGGCCTGGTCCCCAGTAATGAAGCAAACTGTTTAACAATGGTTTGCCCCTTACCCAGGACTGCTGGGCTTCAATGGTCCCTGGTGGTCTGGGGACATGCAGGGTTGCATAGTCACAGAAGATTCATTGGCTGATAGCATCATCTGACCACATTCAGTCACTGAATGCAATTCTGTGCAATTAAATGTACACAAAATTGACATCAGCTACCCTTCAACTCTAATTCCTGGTTGACTTATGACACCCCAATGACACTGCTGGGGGTGGAGTTACATGCATGCAGCCTTTTATAACCAAAACACTGCACATACAGACGCCAGGTACCATAACAACTTCAAAACTTTGAATTGGTCATTTTGTACTGGTAAATTTGGCATCGTGTTCTTTCAATCATCCATTTTTTTTACCTGGCATTAGCTTGATGAAAAAAAGCAGTGGATGCACAAAGAGTATCTCAAAAGAAATGTTGATTTTACTTCACGTTTGTGCTTGTCATTGTGTTATAGATAATATCAACTGTACAATATCTAGTAAGAAATGTTCCGTCCATGTAAATCCTGCGGAAAAAAATCACTATCGCAAATTACAACAGTGACCTACTTAGTGTAATAAATGTGCCAGCAGGTAATTGGCTGGGTGTAAGTCATTTTAACTTCATATCACGTCTGGGAATGAAAAAATATATATTTTATCCGGAGAGCAGAATGGATTCCAGAGCTAAACTAATTAACCCAGTCTGATCTAATTACTGACTCGTTGGATGAAGTGGTTAACAGCTATAACAATTAACAGCACCCCACGGGATTGAAGGACATGGGATACGGCTTATCTCCTTCTTCATAATCCACATCCTCCTCCTCCAAGCTTTTCAAAGAAACCCTTCTAAAAGATGCAAGAAAAAAAAACAATTTCACTCCCTTCCAGCACTTTGCTCACTAGGTAACTTCTTAAAAGGAATGCAATCAGAGTGTCAGGGTACCTGTTGGTGATGTATCCAGGGAGGACATCCTCTCTGCTTAGGGGCTCCCTTCCCTTAGCATTTCGGCATATTCCGGCCGTTTTCGCGCCGGCCGCGCTAGCTCCTCCCCCTTTTATGACGCGACGGCTAGCGTCGACGTCATGACGTCGGCATTTGCATAAAGTGCCGGGAACCGCTATTCCGGACCTTTTGGGGGCGTGGTCTCTATTTAGGTACAGGGTATTTAAAGGAAACCTTTACTACTGCTCATTGCCCTGTCGTGGTTCTAGCTTGCTAGTCACTCAGCGCGTTCTTTATCTTGTGTTTCCGGTTTTGACCCTTGCTTGTCTTTTGTCCTGTTGTCCTCTCCTCTCCTTTGACTCGGCTTGTATCTCGCTTACCTGTCCTCCGGCTCCCTTGACCTCGGCTTACCTTTTGACTATTCTTGCTTGTCCTTACGTTAGTCCGGCCATTCTAAGGTCCGGTATACGTACCTCCTTCTGTGCGCACTCTGCGTATTGGATCCCTGTCAGTTTCCTGACATTACGACAGGGCCAGATGGATCCTGCAGGTGCTAGTCCTCCTGACCCCAGATTTGAGGCCATGGACCATAGAATGGACCAAATGGCTTTAGCGCTACAAACTTTGTTGACACGCTCCAGTACCCAGTCTGAAGAAATACGTTCCACTGCTAGCCACTCGCTAAGTACTGGTTTGGAAGTAGCCACTGTAGGCGCATCTTCCCATGTCACGTCACCATTACGATATGGGGGTTCGCCTGATGCTTGTCGTGGTTTTTTAAACCAGATAAGTATACATTTCGAACTACAACCCCGGGCTTACCCCACTGACAGGGCTAAGGTAGGCTTTATTATAACCCTGCTAATAGATAAAGCACTTAGATGGGCCAATCCCCTTTGGGAGAATGACAATCCTTTAGTCTACAACTACACTGCGTTTGTCACGGCTTTTAGAAGAACCTTTGACCCCCCAGGGAGGAAGATTAATGCGGCCAGATCCCTGTTACGCCTTAAACAACAAGATAGGACCCTTGTAGAATATGCTCTAGAGTTTAGATCATTGGCAGCAGAAGTGAAATGGAACGAACAAGCTTTTATGGATGTTTTCTTGAATGGGTTGTCTGATGAAATTTTAGATGAAATTGCCACAAGAGAACTTCCGGAAAATTTAGAGGATTTAATATCCTTCATTTCCAGAATAGATGAACGCATGAGACAGAGGCAGAACACTCGGGAAAGAGTTACTAGACTTCCTGTAAGACTCGCTCCCTCATTTCAGAACCCTGACTCCTATAATCCTACTCCACCAGAACCTATGCAAATAGGTAATACTCGCTTATCTGAGGCTGAGAGACAGTACAGGAGAAGGGAGGGTCTCTGTTTATACTGCGGGCTGAGAGGTCACTTACGTCTTAGTTGCCCTAATCGTCCGGGAAACGCTCGCACCTAAGTTCCCTTAGAGGACGGGCCTTGGGTGTTTCATTACTGTCCTCTATGCATAATAAAAAAGACCATAGGCTTCTGATTCCTGTCTCTCTAGCTTGGGAAAAGGGGTTTATTGCTACGATGGCATTATTAGATTCTGGAGCAGCAGAAAGCTTTATAGACCAAACTTTCGCTAATAAGCATTGTATCCCATTCCAATTGAGAGATACACCCTTGGCCGTTGAGGCCATAGATGGTAGACCTTTATCTGAACCAGTAATATTCCATGAGACCGAACCCGTTAAGCTTACTGTTGGTATTTTCCACGAAGAGTTGATTTCCCTTCTGTTAATTTCCTCCCCGGCAGTCCCAGTGGTTCTAGGATATTCTTGGCTCAAGAGACACAACCCTCAGATTGACTGGGATGGTGGAGAAATCGTTTCTTGGGGTATGGGTTGTAGGGAAGAATGTCTGCAGAGAGTTACTTCTGTTTGCCCCGTAAACTCTTATGCTAACACTTCTCAATCCACAGACGTTCAGATACCATTACAATATCTAGACCTCAAATCTGTATTTGACAAGGGTAAGGCGGATACTTTACCTCCCCACCGGTCTTATGACTGTTCTATTAAACTTTTCCCTGGTACTATGCCTCCCAGGGGTACGGTATACCCTCTATCCACCAAGGAAAACTTAGTTTTAGAGGAATATATCAAGGAGAATTTAGACAAGGGATTTATTAGAAAGTCTTCTTCTCCGGCGGGGGCGGGTTTCTTTTTTGTAGAAAAGAAAGACGGTACCTTACGTCCTTGTATAGACTATCGGGGATTGAACAAAATTACTATCAGAAATGCTTACCCTATTCCTTTGATTACTGAACTCTTTGACAGACTAAAGGGCTCGAGTATTTTTACTAAACTTGACTTAAGAGGAGCATATAACTTAGTGCGAATTAAACAAGGAGATGAATGGATGACAGCATTTAATACCCGTTACGGGCATTATGAGTATACCGTAATGCCGTTTGGGCTTTGTAACGCCCCGGCCGTCTTCCAAGACTTGATCAATGAAGTTCTTAGAGAATTCCAACATGAATGTGTAATTGTATATTTGGATGATATATTAATCCATTCTAGAGACATTAATTCACATCATAGACAAGTCAGAAAGGTATTACAGAAACTTTTACAACATGGATTGTATTGTAAATTGGAAAAATGTAGCTTTGACCAGTCTCAGGTAACTTTCTTAGGTTACGTAATTTCCAAAGACGGGTTTATGATGGACCCGACCAAACTAAAATCGATTTTAGATTGGCCTTTACCTAAGGGACTCAAAGCCATACAAAGATTTCTTGGATTTTCTAATTATTACAGACGTTTTATTAAAGGGTACTCCTCTGTTATCGCTCCTATCACTAATATGACCAAACAAGGAGCCGATACCAAAACCTGGTCTACTGAGGCTTTATCTGCTTTCGAAACGCTCAAACAGTCTTTTGCCTCAGCACCTGTATTAGTTCATCCTGATACCTCTCTACCCTTTTTACTTGAAGTTGATGCGTCTGAAACAGGGATAGGCGCAGTGTTATCCCAAAGACAAAGTTTAGATAAGCCGCTGCACCCTTGCGGTTTTTTTTCCAAGAAACTATCACACACTGAAAGGAGATATGACATTGGTGATAGAGAACTTTTAGCTATCATTATGGCATTAAAGGAATGGAGACATTTGTTAGAGGGCACCGTCCTCCCAGTTACTATCTTGACTGACCACAAGAATTTATCGTATATGGGGGAGGCCAAAAGATTATCTGCCAGGCAGGCACGTTGGTCTATGTTCCTTACACACTTTAATTATGTGCTTACTTACAGGCCTGGTTCTAAGAACACTAAGGCAGACGCTTTGTCACGTCAGCACGAACCTACCACCTCTACAGAGGATACTTTGTTCCCTATTATTCCTGAAGTCAATATTATCGCCAACACCAATGTCAAAATACACTCTCCATTGCTCGCTGATATTCAGAACGAACAATCTCTTGCTCCCGAACGTACTCCTGTGGGCCGCTTGTTCGTGTCTCCCAAATTCCAAGTGGACAATATTCGCTGTTTCCACGATAGCAAGATCGCTGGTCACCCCGGCATCCACAAAACTTACTGCCTGATCTCCAAAGACTTCTGGTGGCCCGGTTTACGTAGGGATGTGGAAGACTTTGTCAAGGCTTGCAATGTTTGTGTCAGGAATAAACTTCCGCGGGATCTCCCTTGTGGTTTATTGCAGCCCTTAGTCGTTCCCAACAAACCTTGGGCTTGTTTGGCTATGGATTTTATTGTTGATCTACCAGCTTCCAATAGGCATACAGTTATCCTCACGGTCCTTGACAGGTTTACTAAAATGGCTCATTTCGTTCCCTTGCCTAAACTTCCGTCCTCCCCCGAACTGGCCGTGATATTTGCTAGAGAAATTTTCCGTTTACATGGTATTCCCAATGAGATTGTGTCAGACAGGGGTTCCCAATTTATTTCCCGTTTTTGGAGATCCTTCTGTTCACAGTTGGGCATCAAACTGAATTTTTCTTCGGCCTATCATCCTCAATCTAACGGAGCAGCCGAACGCACTAACCAAAAAATTGAGCAATATCTACGTTGTTTTGTTTCTGAACACCAGGATGACTGGGTCGGTCTGATTCCTTGGGCGGAGTTTGCTCACAACAACCTTGTTTGTGGTTCCACTCATAATAGCCCCTTTTTCTTGAACTATGGCTTTAACCCTACTGTTCTTCCGTCGGTGTCTCCTTCCCAGGGTATACCGTCGGTTGATATTCATATAGCCAACCTGAGAAAGTTGTGGGATCAGACTCGACAAATTCTTGAACGTAGTTCCGCGGTGTTTAAGTCACATGCTGATAGGCGTAGACGTCCTGCTCCTATTTTTTCTCCGGGGATAGGGTCTGGTTGTGTACCAGACACATTCGCCTGAAAGTTCCTTCCTTGAAGTTTGCTCCTCGTTACATTGGTCCTTACAGGGTACTGAGGAGGATCAACCCGGTTTCTTATTTGCTGGATCTACCTCCTACTCTACGCATCCCTAACTCTTTTCATGTGTCGTTATTGAAACCTCTTGTTTGTAACAGATTTTCCTCCCGCTCTGCTCCTCCATCCTCGGTCCGTGTGGATGGTCAGGAGGAATATATCATCAAGTCCATCCTTGATTCTCGTATTTCTAGGGGGAAGCTGCAATACCTCATAGACTGGAAAGGTTATGGTCCTGAAGAGAGGTCTTGGGTTCCTGGTATAGACGTGCATGCTCCTCGTCTTCTTCGGGCCTTCCACGTTCGTTTTCCTTCTAAGCCAGGTCCCATCCGCCCGGTGGGCGTTTCTAGAAGGGGGGGTACTGTCAGGGTACCTGTTGGTGATGTATCCAGGGAGGACATCCTCTCTGCTTAGGGGCTCCCTTCCCTAGCATTTCGGCATATTCCGGCCGTTTTCGCGCCGGCCGCGCTAGCTCCTCCCCCTTTTATGACGCGACGGCTAGCGTCGACGTCATGACGTCGGCATTTGCATAAAGTGCCGGGAACCGCTATTCCGGACCTTTTGGGGGCGTGGTCTCTATTTAGGTACAGGGTATTTAAAGGAAACCTTTACTACTGCTCATTGCCCTGTCGTGGTTCTAGCTTGCTAGTCACTCAGCGCGTTCTTTATCTTGTGTTTCCGGTTTTGACCCTTGCTTGTCTTTTGTCCTGTTGTCCTCTCCTCTCCTTTGACTCGGCTTGTATCTCGCTTACCTGTCCTCCGGCTCCCTTGACCTCGGCTTACCTTTTGACTATTCTTGCTTGTCCTTACGTTAGTCCGGCCATTCTAAGGTCCGGTATACGTACCTCCTTCTGTGCGCACTCTGCGTATTGGATCCCTGTCAGTTTCCTGACACAGAGTTTATTGTGTCTCTGGTCATTCACAGTCCGGCCCCCGCTGGAGGTGTGGGTAAGGCAGAGATTACACACTTCCTTCTAGCCATACCGATTTATACCATTAACGGGTGCTGTGATAGGCTGAATGCAATCAGCTGACACTCTCAGCCAATCATAGCCACCCATTGATGCTCAGTTTAATGCTTCATCATTAGTACAAGCAGCACAGAGGGGAGGGGCTACTTGAGGTTCTAGTTTAGCATTAAAACATTAAAACCAGTGTAACTCTGAATAGAAGGATGGCGCCAGGGGACTGCAGACACTATAACCACTTCAATGAGATGATGCCATTACCGTGCCTACAGTGTCCCATTAACTGCACATGACATGCTTCTTGACAGATCCAGTAGTAGGGTTTTTGCATTGGCATATTATTCCCAGTGAGTAGTGTGGTTTCTTGGCACCTTTACCAACACTGACTGGTGGCTCTGCAAGCATGACTTGGGGAGTATTCTGCCATGCTGATAGCAGAAGTTTGGGCCACTTGCCTAGGACCAAGACAGAGGTGACCTTTGAAGAGATAAATATTCAACCACGAAAGCCATATGCCTCACCGTCTGCAAGGAAAAATAGTTACATTCGAAAAATTGATGGTCCATTCTTATTTGCTGTTTATCCGCTTGTACTGTGTTCTACTGGCATAAATTACTGAGTAAAACGTGCGTAACAAAATATTACAAAGCAGAAACAAAATGGATGTGACTGAGTGACCTGCAATGCACTGACTCCCTTTAGATGGTACTGTGCACCTGCCCTGGGATGGTATCACCTCCCGAGGCTTTCTGGTGGTTTTCTGCTCTTGGCCCTTGGGCATTGTCTAGTAATGAAAGTAAACAAGGTCAGATCTGCACACGAGGATTATCCTTATTTATTCATAAGAAGACATTCGTTAAATTATACTTAAAAAGAAAAAAAACTAGTGTTAGTCTAATGAGAGACACTGTATGACACATTGTATTGCAGGTTTCCCCCCCTGAGGGCAAATGTAAGAGAATAAAAGTGGGTAAAGGAGTCAATAAACTGATGATGTCCTCAGCCAGCAGTTCCTGTTATTGCACGCAGGAGCATTGTTAGGTGGCAAAAAGACCCGGGGCTTCAGCCCAAGAATGCAATTTATGGCCCTTCACACAACCAAATACCCTGGTTTTGCTGGGAACCCTTGCTGTGCTGCTTCCCCAGGTCAAAGTTAAAGAATAACAAACAGAAACAAACAACACACACCTGTATTGCAGTGCCGAGGCCAAGTTCTCCCCTCAGTACAATCTTTCTCAGTTGACGTCACTCCTATCTGCCAGAGGATGGGTTGAGAGAGTTCCAGGGCGTCATGGAGGAGGAGGCTGTGCTGTCCTTGGCTGTCTGTCGCCAGCATGCTGTACGTGCTGACAATAGATGGCAAATTTGCCCTGAATTCAATTAACCAGCGTGGAACTCTTGTTTCGGCTAATGATGCCCTGATGACGCTGCCGGAGAACAACGCATCACACACAGAATCCAAATCACTGAAGTGGTCAGGGGGAAATTACACCATGAAATAAAACATTGAAAATCGCAATTGAAGATGCTTAGTTTTCTTTCAAATTTATATTGAAGATCTAGCAAATGACATAATTCAGTTTAGACAAGGCACGGCCAGGGCACATATTGCAAATGAGGAAGAGAAATAGAAACTGTTTAATTTCTTCTCTGTGTGCTTTCTCAATACTGACCGATTGGTACAATGCACAGAGCTAATAACAATGATTGCCAGGGCGCCAACCTGTTACAGGGTAAATAAATGTGAATTCCTACATTACGTTTTATTTTTCGCATCTCACAAATACATATTAGTTAAACATAGTAATAAATAAACATGATATTCAAATTCCTGGATTCTTTTTACATATCAAAGTGGGAGGGTTGGTCACCAAATTGTATAATGTCAGGAATTCAAAGCGAATTAGCTGAATTAGAAAAAAAATTCTCCAAATCAGCTCTGCTTTCATTTCACCTTTTCTGGTTTACAATTTGAAATGTACTTTTCCTGACAGTTCAAACGTCGGTGAATAACATGTTGCAGTCATTTCATAACTGTGTTTTGGTAAAAGAACAGATACGTAAAGAAACCTTTTATTTAACAGCTTTTTCCAACATTCCAGGCCTCTCGTGTTTCTTGTCACTTCCTGGTTTGCTCATCCCACTCAGACCTTATCAGGAGCAATAAAGATAAGGAAGGAAATGTGTAAAATACCAAAGAGAGAAGACAAAAGAAAAAAAGCACCTGCAATGACAACCACCTATACTGTGAATTGAAGAAGAGTGATCTGCGGATTTTGTACATCTCACAAACCACTTAAAGGCTTTCCTTAATTCAGCAGCTGCCCTAGCTGAAACCCATTTGGAATTTTGTAATTATTGACATGAAACCCCACCCCAACCACCAGCACCACATATTTATGAGCAAAGTATCTGCAGCGAAAGAGAGGAGAGCATTCTGCTACAGGAAGAAAAACATCTAATTCTTTCAATGAAACTTCCGACTCTACTTATAATTTAAGAAGGACTCCCCAAGCAACATAGGCCTTGATTTTTGGATAAACGTTTGTAACGGACCGTTTTGCATATAAGGGGTAAAAACCGTTTAGGCGATCGCCCCCCTTTCCAGAGATGCAGGCACAGCTATTGTAGAACACCAAACACACGAACCGCCAATAAGTGAATGCTCCAAACTCCCGAACGGCATCCAATATAGCACTCCAAACACACGAACTGGAACCCTACGAATCGCTGCTAGCAGACGAATAGGAAAAGCATCCAAGCGTCTTACACTCCTAGCAATCAATCTCTAACAGCATACAGTGAATCCCCCCAAAGACGAGACAAGGCTCCGTGTTGAGGGTCAAGCAGTGGTCTGTTTAATGAGGGCTACCTGCCCAGTATTTATGCAGGTCTCCCACCTGGTGGACACTCCCCTAGGGGACCAAATGGGAGACTGTGACAAAAGACAGACAAGTTGACAACTAGGACACACAGTCACATTATATTCCCACAATGCATCCTGGCTTCCTCCCCTCTGCCCTGGAGATAATTGAGAAGTAATTCAATTATCTCTCAAGACAAAGGCAAATCGCCATTATGCACGTGGGGATACTAAAACACGAATTACTGTTAAAATACACCCTGTAAGACACATTACAATAAACTTATACATTTAACATGTCCCCAGATAGCTCAGGTCTGAGCGCACATTATTAAGCGAATGGCGCTCAGACCACACGAATACAGTTTAATCGCCATGGAGATTCTTTACACAGTCAGTTTCATGCGAATGGGCTCCATGGGATTCCTATCTGGGGTATAACATAGACAAGTAAAACTACCGAACACCGGCCGTTCGTGTACTTTCACCGAACAAGAAGGGAGGTCGGCGGCTTCAGCGGTGTTCGAGCAAAACTGTGTCCGATTTTAGTTCCATGAATTAAGCGTCGAACACCGCTGTGCATTCGCCTGTTTAAAATGGCCGCGACCTCGTGTTCGGGATACGAATGGCGGCCACCCAGCATTCGTCAATTAAGCTGCGGTTAACCGCAGCTTCAGGGAGGTTAATTGCCGGCACACTCCAGCTCCAAGGTGGTCTATTCATTCGTGCGAACAACCGGCAGAAAAGCACGAATAAAGCTTTTCTGCAGGCGAAACAAAGTCTTTTAACATGGGGCCATAGTCCAAAGGCAGCAGATGAGCAACCAGGCTTCTCCAATGCAATGTGGCGAAATTGGTCTCGTCACAACGTTTGATATGATTTTGCCGAAATATAAAAATTTTAAAAAAGGTATACGTGACAAACTGTCCTTTTTCTGTGAGTTTCCCACAAGTTTTTAGAGGGGCCTGTTTGCCAGTCTCCTGCCCACAGACAGACTGCAGGGAAACCTGTAAAAGACTACAGAACTTGACCGACTTGCGGTCGGTCAATAAGAGACTTCCATTAAACTTTTGAGCCCCTGCTCTGATCTAGGTGATTTTTGGATATGTTGTTCACCAAGATCCGGGCTATCTGGGGATGTTATGTTTTGGGGTACTTTCTGAACTTCGTGAAAATGTGGTTTTCTGCTTGGAGATAATTGAGTTACACTCTGGGGGATTGCTAGAATCACTATACTCTCCTTAGTATAATCACTAAGCTCTTGTAAGAGCTTGTTCCTGCTACGTTCTCTGGACTAAGAGAGGTCTACCCACTGGAAGCTGAATCCTGGTCATAGGTCTAGGGTGGGTAGGAGACGGCGAGATCCCAACCAAGCTGCGGCGGTTCGTGGGATTTGCAGTAGTTATGGTGTTCCAGTGCAGTGCTGATGGTACTCCTTAGTACTAGGAAGCAGCGATTGACGGAGGTACCCGGTCGGGGTGCCAGGCGGTCCATCACAGTATAGTATAAAAAAATTATCAAAATGTTAAAATATTTTTCATAATATTAAATCATTTTAAAAGTTTATCAAAAATTATTAACTCAGGTAAAAAGCTTATCTATCGGCACCTTCTACTCAGTAACTCAGTTACTCTACAGGTCCATGATTACAGCAGATTCTGCCATATATTTAGTGGCTGAACGGATAAAGTTATATATATTTTTGGTCATGAGTGCTTCATGCTTTACTTCATTTTATTACTCACAACACTACTAGGCAGCACAGCACTGTTTTGCCTATTTGATGAATAAGTAATTCACCCTGTTTTACTAGTTCTTTTCCAGCCAACTTTACAGTTTCCAGCACGTTTATGCAGAACTAGACGCTACTTATATTTAAACGTTGTAAATTATGGCAAATCCTATTAGGTAAATTAGCTACTTGGGTTCCTATTTGGACAGTTTGTAGCTCCCAAACGTATAAACTATAACTGTATCTTTACCGTTCCGTGTTAGGCAGTTGATCGTGAGCCAAACGTTACTAAGTATCACATCGCTCATTGGACCTGTTTAGTGACATATTCCTGTAATAAATTTAGCAAGCCGACTCTTACTTATTTGTTGCCAATTTGGGCACCCTTTAATAAGTTAGTTAGCTATACAATGCCTATTGGGACACTTTGTAGCCTTAAGCATACAGGCTTCTACTGTGTCCGAATCGGCACGATATTAGGAAGCTTTACATGTGTCCGACGACATTAAGCAAGCCGTTTACACATCTAACAGACCCCTACACAGGCAGCAGTACTTTATTCAATTGTTAGTTCCAACGCTGATCACAGCTTCTGATTTTTTGCCTATCCTTTCTGTGGCAAACCTAGCCACTTTAGGTCATACTGCTTAACACCTGAAGGTTGTCTGTAAAAAGCTGTGTTAATCTTGTGTAAGAATGTATTCGTGTGTTTTTATAATAGAGAGCCTGCGTAGGCTAACAGCCGAAAGCTGTTAGCATTCCTATGGTAGTTTCATGAACAGTGACTTTATACACTGTTCGTGAAATGAATAAAGTACCGAATGGGAGCCCACAGACAGAGGGTCGTGTGGCTCCCATTAACCGATTGCAACATTGTAGCAATCGGCGGATTAGTGCTTTCCTAGGTGGCCGTCGTTCGGCTACCGACCACGCGGCGGTCGGCCATCTTGGATCCTTTGTTATACCAGCGGTGTTTGGTCGTCGAGCACCTGGAACTAGAATCGGCTACTCGACGGCGCGGACACCGCTGGACTTCCAGGCCGTTCAAGAGCACCGGTCCTTCGGTACTTTATTCCCCCATATGTGTTCGGTACTTTTCAGGTGAATGGAATATAACGTGTGTTTCGTGCGGCGTTCGGTTAGTTATGCTGGGATCTGAGTGGTACTTTCACAAAGTGTGCGCTCAGACCCCAGCTATCTACCGAACGGTCATTCGGTAGAATCATATGTGTAATATTGAAGTTATGCAATTTTATGTGAAAAGTCCGTTCTGCTGTACGGAGGGATAATCCACTTAACAGGCTATTCTAGTGGGAGTATCCCTCCCGTACAGCAGTGCATGGTGGGAGAAATGCCCTGTATTTTCAGTTCCCCATGTAGTCCACTACTGTACAACCCCTGTAAAGTGACTAAGGAAACCCCTTGCATGGGGAATCACCTAAATACTGGAGCTGTGAATAAAATTGTCTGTTGACTCCCAGAACTGTGTTTCGTCCGGTTACTGGGGGATTTGGGATATTGCCTTCATTTCCAGCGCTTGACTTGGATCACTTTCTGTACCAGCGGAGATCTTGGGATTTAACATTGCAGCTCCGCTACACTTTCCAATTAGCTTTGTTCCTCATTTAATCCACACCACAATACTGGAGATTGCCACCAATAGCCCTGCTCCAGACTGTTTGTGTGGACCTATGGGACTCACTTTTTTTTGTGTGTCATTCTCCACTCCCCTTATCCCTTATCCGTATGCCCCTTTCATAAACTACCGTTATTGCTTCTGTCTGAGTCAGACAGTTAGAGAAAGGGGCTGTGTGTCTATAGTTCTCTTTTTTGGTAAATACAATAAAGTATCTTCACACTTCTAATTATAGGGACAGATTCCGCTCTTATTTCTGTTCGTTCCACTCCCCTAGGGTTACCCCCTTCTCTGCTCCCTTTATCCGTGGATAACCTCCTTGGCCAACTTTTCTTTATTTAGTCTGCATACCACGTAACTTAGGTTCACTGTCTTTGTTTGGGAAAATGGTTTGGATGTCTTGGTTTCCATCTCTGATGTCCTAGAACCATCTAGAAAGTGGATATAGTCTTTCAGAATTGAGATAATATATTTATAGACAGGCATGGGTAGAGTGAACAATAATCATTAAACTGGGCATACATCTCTAAGCGGGACATGCATCATTAAACCAGGCAGGTTTTATTAGATGAGCATACATTGCTACGCCTTAACTGCAAAACATGTCTCATTGGCATATGCTGGATGGAATTTTCTCGCACAGCAATGGTTACAGTGTGTCATCCACTATCCGTGGTGCCAGCCTGCCATGGCTGCTGCTAGAAGACAAATATATGGCAATGCCCGCCCAGATACAATTTAGGGATCAAACAACACATCGTTCATAACACCTGGAGAATTCATGGTTTAGTAAAGACAATGCAATAATTTATCTGTTTAATTCTAGGAAACAGTACTTTCGTGATGCCAGAATACCTTTCAATGATCGTGGTTGGCCAAAGACAAATAACTGGCAAGGGATTCCAGGTCAGAAACTAGATCATGTTATACCAATAGATCGTTCACAAAATGTCTTGTATTGTTACATTAGGTATCTGTAGACACATTGATGATGATAGGATATAGAATAAAGTCACAGTGTGGGCTAAGAGCTGTAATTATGGCTGCCTGCTCTATGACCGACTGTAGGTTAAACTGTAATTCCTAATTAAGGCCCCTCAGACACGAGATTTTATTATCAGTCTCAGTTTCTTAGAGATTATAAACTATTGAAGACTCGAGAGCAAACAAGAATAATGAAACAGGTAAAAAGTCCTGTACTTTCTATATTTAAAACATTATTAAGTAGTGTTCTCATCGATATATAATATTTAGACTATAATATTAAGATATTTTTACCATTTCTAATCTGTGCCAACAATTTCTTATCTCCTTATTCCTACAAACTGGATTTTGTGTTTTGCAGTCTAGGTAGCAGTTGGATTATAAAAGACATGGATAAAGGATTTGGCTTTAATTCACATGATTTTCTTTTTAATATATATTTATTTTTCTCTACAAACTTCTAACCTTTAATGTTTTCTTCACTAATTGATTGAATAAATTAATAAAAGCTATATATATATATTTTGTTTTTTAATAATGTAGAAACCACTTCAGAGAGGTAAAAATTGCAGGTCCAGATTAATATTTTAGTACTTACCTCTAACAATTTTCATAACCATGTCTCTATCTACATATCGTCACTAATAAACAAGTGTATCCCATGCTGACCTCTCTACTCTGCTGATAACTTACACCTTTCTTCGGTTCACACTCACCACCCTTCTCCAATTAAACATTTTCTTAATTTTAAGTCTTTCACGAAAACGTTAAAACCTCACTTCCTTAGGAAGATATATCGACGAACCAATGGACTTCTTTTATTTGTTGCATCTCACTTCTATCTTCATCAATTTCAGCTTCTTCTCTACTCAGGTTCTTTAATGTTTACAAACTATGTTTTGAAATGCTTAGCAAACCATTTTACTTTGAACAGAATGTGCTTTACCAATAGCTTTGTATAATTTTTTTCCACCTCCTTTAACTTTGTTTCCCACAAGGTCACCAAATCCATGGGATCGAGGTGGCAAGCAGGAGAGGGGCAGTACATTAAAGACCTCCATCACCGGCCAGCCCATTCTCATTCATAGTTCCACATTGAAACAGAATTTTACAGCACCGGTCTGCATCCCACAAGCTCCACCCCTGGAGTATGGCATCTACCAGTTAGCAGCCTTTAGTATATCAGTGTAGAGTGAACTCACCTCCCTCGAGACAGGCAGCCCTCCTCCTGCCACGCAGTCCGACCGCTCCATGCAGCCGCGCGACATTGGCATCGGTAAATAAAGATTACTTAACCTTCAGGCGCCAGCAAATTGCTCCCCTGCATTTGATGGCGTCAAGTCGCTACAGTCAAACCTTCGGACGCTGTCCGCTCACAGGTGTTTTCTTAAATAGAGTTTAGGAGTGATGTTGCAAAAGAGTCGCAATGATGACGTGGACCGGTCAGAACACAGGTAAGTAGTGATGTCCCGAACGGTTCGCCAAACGGTTCGCCACGGACTCATCATTGAGTAAACTTTGACCCTGTACCTCACAGTCAGCAGACACATTCCAGCCAATCAGCAGCAGACCCTCCCTCCCAGATCCTCCCACCTCCTGGACAGCATCCATTTTACATCCATTGTGAAGCTTCATTCTTAGTGAGCTGTCCAGGAGGTGGGAAGGTCTGGGAGGGAGGGTCTGCTGCTGATTGGCTGGAATGTGTCTGCTGACTGTGAGGTACAGGGTCAAAGTTTACTCAATGATGAGTCCGCAGCGAACCGTTCGTGGAGAACTGTTCGCGAACCGTTCGGGACATCACTACAGGTAAGCCTATTTACAGCTTGCTTTAAGCCCTATCCTTTGCCCTATCGTTGTTTCTTTATAGAGCCCCGTTTAGTGCTCCTAGAGATTCCCTTGTGATTTCCTGTGTTTGACCTCGGCTTCGAATTTGACTTGTGATTTCTGGTATCATGAACCAGCTGCATCCCCAGAAATAAGCAACACCACAAGCAACATCCCCACAAACATACACCACAAGCAGCATCCAACCCCGTACGTTCAAAATCACAAACAGCTTACAGACACGCGCAAATCCTCTACCAGCCCTGTCCAACTTATGATGCAACCACCCAAAGTAGAAACATTCACCATCCATTCAAATACCCCAATATTGCACATCCAAAACTAGTCAGAGTCAACCTTCCAATCAGATTCACCTAACTTTTTGCACATGTATATGTGAAGGGATCCGGGTGCATTAAGGAAACTGGCCTTGGGGCAGCAAGGAAGGTACATCCTGCCGTGCTTGTAAGCTCAAGGTCCCCACGGCCTCTTATTTCTGTAAATCAAACATGTCGTGTTGAATTCACTTATATATCTTATCAACACACTACATAGTGCTGCAGGATATGTTTGTGATTATTAAATTATTATGATATCTATAATAACAATAATGATATTTTGGGGGTCATGAACCAATGGGTGATATATTTGGGGCAATGCATTCATGTGTGAATATAATGAAGGTCCATGGATCAGTGGGTGGTATAATTGGGTGCATATAACGTGACAGGTCATGTCGATGAGTCTACAGCATGAAAATACAAGTTACTGGAACTGATATTATTGAAAAGCATACTGTAAGTAACCAACATTGTGCTTATAAAAAGCAGGTTTATCAAAGAAGTCTCTTATAATTGAGTTTCACAAATGGCACAAGCTGAGGTTCTTCAGAGGCTATATGTGACATGTAGGATAATTAGTTCATTATAATAGTTGTTGCTAAGGTAACAGGTCAATATAACGAAGAGAAGATGGATTAGTGAGCTTTGTGCCATTTGGGAGTTAGGTTCCTGGGGTTTTAAGATCCTCCTGTGCTGATGATATCAGGTAGATAAGCCAGTGACTCCTAGCTACCTGGTCCTTGCATACATTGGAAGCTGGTATCGAAGATGTCTTACCCCGAAATGAAAGTCCTAAAATCCTCTTGTGATGCCATGACACTCGAGAAATTGGGCAAAACAGTCGTCCATCATACGTCTGCCCATGGCATCCCCAACATCTTCCGCTCAAGGCACTGGTTCCGACGGCTGGTTTGGTTGACCTTTGTGAGTTTTGCACTTTGCTGTGCCCTCTGGCAGTGTACCGAGATGGTCATGACGTACTACACCTACCCATCGCACGAGAAGATCATGCTTATCTCCAGTGCCAAGCTCAAGTTCCCAGCGGTCACCATCTGTAACTTAAACAGCGTTAAGCTCTCCTCCTTAAAGCGTAGCTTCACCATGGCCACTTCACTGCACGTAGGTAGCGATGCCCTTACCGCTCATTGCCCTTTTCATCTTTCCATGTTTGTTGCATGCTCATATTATTCGAGGACAACTTGTCCTTTATTTATAATACAGTGCATATGCTACTTGAGCTGCTGCACTCAGTGCTGTACACTAGGTTAATATGGTCAGAGCTAACTATTATCTTTGTGCTATGTATATGAAAATATGATCTGACTAGACAAAGTATAAGGGCTGGCAAAATCTTGTTTTATAATGCTGCATGTTGTCATGCCTCCCGGAATTCATTTTTGCTTGTGAAATGTATTTTAATAATTGTACTTGTGAGCAGACTGTATCTTGGTTTTTACACACTTGCCATATGTATGAAGAGATACTGTGTTGCAACGTTTGTACACAGAACAAGTTGCAGGGGTAGTCAATACATCTCCAGGGTGCTTGATTTAGCCTAAATTGATTTTGATGCTTCACTTATTATCTGAAGGTTTAATACTGAACAGGGAATATGCTATCTGTCTGTCTATCTATCTATTTATCTATCTATCCATCCATCCATCCATCTATCTATCTATCCATCTATCTATCTATCTATCCATCTATCTATCCATCCATCCATCCATCCATCTATCTATCTATCCATCTATCCATCCATCTATCTATCCATCTATCTATCCATCTATCTATCCATCCATCTATCCATCCATCCATCTATCCATCTGTCTGTCTGTCTGTCTATTTCTATCTATCTATCTCCTCTTTTGGCTTCAGTTTTCCCCCCTTTTTCTATACAATGTCTGTTTAGTGTAGAGCACGGGTCCTCAAACCCTGGCCCCCCAAGTGTTGCTGAACTACAACTCCCATGATTCTCTGGCTATCTATGTAATTCAAAGAATCATATGAGTTGTAGTTTAGCAACATCTGGGGGACCAGAGTTTGAGGACCCATGGTGTAGAGTAATCATATATATTTGTAATGTATATATATATATATCCTGTAGCACTAATAGAAGCAGGTTTTCACCACTTTAAACGTGAATAAATGAATAAATGGGTTTAGAAACCAATCAGTAAATCAAATACCATGGTCTTGTGCTAAATTACTTTTTTTCTGTTGCATAAATGTGTATCTGTAGGTCATTCAGTCACCTAAACTGTACAGGATTAGCCCAGCTCCTGTCCGCACCCCCTAAAACAAAAGTGCACCTCTAAGCCCATGTAAAATATTGGGGGGCCTATGTTGCGTTATCACAGTATGCCCATATTACAGCCTCCCATTCAGAGCCGACATCAGGGTGGTACAGCCAGTACAGCTGCAGAGCTCTATATACCCCCAATTCTGCACGGAAGCTTGTCAGTTCACTAAACTCGGATTTCTCACAGATTAATTCACGTCAAATCGGAGAGATAGATAGCTGGTCTGGATAAGTTCTCCAAATCAGCGATCGTCACAGCTTGGCTATTTTCGCCTCAGTTTTGCTATTCAATATTAATTTGCAAAAATTCGGAGCTTAGTGAATAACCGTGTGCGTGTGTCTGTCCCTGAACAGGTGGAGAATAATAAATAAATGAATGAATAAATAGAGAATAGGGCGTCAGGCGCACACATTGACTCCCTGTTTATTCCCTTTAGGACTCAGGATTGGAGTTAACCCATCGTAGGAACCGTTCGCACAGTAACAATGGCTCCTCTGAGTTCGCAGATGAACACATTCAATACACGAGCGCCTTCAACAAGTTCGCGTCTGAATTTAACCAGCTTTCCGATGAGCAGAAGGTGGAGATGGGCCATCAGCTGGAGGAGATGCTGATATTCTGCAGTTTTCATGGTCAGGAATGTAACTCCAGGTATATTAACCCTCTCCAGGAGGGAGTGTCTGCTCATCAGGTTCAGAGGTAGACAGATTTAAGATGTTTGTGGATCCATTCTACTATGCTCCATATGTTATTTTAATATGTGCATATAGTAGATTCTCTGAGAATCTACCTATTCACGCTAAGAATCTGAAAATCTGTGCATTAACCCTGAGGATCTAACCATTCACCCAGAGAACCTGCCTGTTTAACTGAGAATCTAGCCATTCACCTAGAGTACCTGCACATTTACCCTGAGAATCTAATCATTCGCACAGAGAATCTTCCCATTTGCCCTGAGAATCTAACCATTCACCCAGAGAATCTGCCCATTTAGCCTTAAAATCTAACCATTCACCCAGAGAATCTGCTTATTTGCCACGAGACCCTGAGAATCTGCAATCTTTCTTCTTGAATATTTGTCTTATATAGATTATATGAAAATACTGCAATATGTTGCTGTCTTTCCCCTTAAGAATCAATTTCCAGTAACTATACAGAAAATTTCTGATTACGGCACAATCCAAAGGGGTAACTAAAGTACAGAGTCTCTCCCATTTAATAATGTTTTACTCTCACTTTTAATAATGTTTTACTCTCCCATTTGATGAGGTTTTACGTTCGTGTTTAATAGCTTGAAACCGTCTCTCAGTGTCTCTTATTACAAGCTCTTGAACAGCCGCGATTTTAATGCCATAATTATGAGAAACCTGCCGATTTTTCTTTTATTAACAGAAATAAGGAAATGATGGGTAACTCCTTGTCCTTTAATTCTCCTCTTTCATCCTGCGTAAAGCATTCAAAACGGACAATCGATACAATGAACTTCCCCCACACTTTACATTCAGTATAAAATCTGTGATATGTTCTGAAGCGACACAGGATACTCTCCCTATATCTCATATAGGGTGTATGTGTGTGGGGGGGTCAGGTATGGAGATGGTGTAATGGAGAGTGATTTATAAATGACAACAATAGTCATTAAATATTTGTAGTTATGACACAACACAAGAAATATGGAGACTATGGAGACATCTTCAGAATGAGTATGGAGTCTGTGAAGATCTGTCTGATTAGTGAGAGATACTATCTAGAGAGTATTCACAGTATTTAAATAGATCTCTGCAGGTAGGGTTATTATGGACCAGCAGGGCAGGTGAAGCTATATGTGTTCCATGTTGGTAGACATGTTTCATTTGGGTGGAATTAAAGTGAAGATCAAGATGAAAACATGACAGACATAGCAGGTATGATGTAGAGGTTACTTGAGATTGGCTGAGTGATGTAAAGCAATGTCGGTGACATAGTTGGTTGTGGAGGGGGGTGGGGTGGTCAGTATATATTACACACCCACCAACATAACAAACATAACATAAACTCGTTCAAATTGTTATTTTGGCAGGGGTATCTTGGCATCTTTTTACCTTTAGGAGTTAACTCATTTTGAAGCAGTTTAACCCTGAAGTTGGGGCTCGTGCACCCCAACACTGCTGCTGCTTGGCTTCCATCCGCTCTGTCTCCACTGGCAACCGGTGATAGGCTGAGAGTGTCAGCTGAATGTCTCGGCCTATCAATGGTTGGCTTAGTACGTACTACTCCTCTCAATGGACTTTCAGTGATAGGCTGAGAGCGTCAGCTCAATGTCTCAGCTTATCAATGGTTGGCCTAGTACGTACTACTTCTGTCAATGGACTTTCAGTGATAGGCTGAGAGTGTCAGCTGAATGTCTCGGCCTATCAATAGTTGGCCTAGTACGTACTACTTCTCTCAATGGACTTTCAGTGATAGGCTGAGAGTGTCAGCTTAATGTCTCGGCCTATCAATGGTTGGCTTAGTACGTACTACTTCTGTCTATGGACTTTCAGTGATAGGCTGAGAGCGTCAGCTCAATGTCTCAGCTTACCAATGGTTGGCCTAGTACGTACTACTTCTCTTAATGGACTTTCAGTGATAGGCTGAGAGTGTCAGCTTAATGTCTCGGCCTATCAATGGTTGGCCTAGTACGTACTACTTCTCTCAATGGACTTTCAGTGATAGGCTGAGAGTGTCAGCTGAATGTCTCGGCCTATCAATGGTTGGCCTAGTACGTACTACTTCTCTCAATAGACTTTCAGTGATAGGCTGACAGTGTAAGTTGAATGTCTCGGCCTATCAATAGTTGGCCTAGTACGTACTACTTCTCTCAATGGACTTTCAGTGATAGGCTGAGAGTGTCAGCTTAATGTCTCAGCTTATCAATGGTTGGCCTAGTACGTACTACTTCTCTCAATGGACTTTCAGTGATAGGCTGACAGCGTAAGTTGAATGTCTCAGCCTATCAATGGTTGGCCTAGTACGTACTACTTCTCTCAATGGACTTTCAGTGATAGGCTGAGAGTGTCAGCTGAATGTCTCGGCCTATCAATGGTTGGCCTAGTACGTACTACTTCTCTCAATGGACTTTCAGTGATAGGCTGACAGTGTAAGCTGAATGTCTCGGCCTATCAATGGTTGGCCTAGTACGTACTACTTCTCTCAATGGACTTTCAGAGATAGGCTGAGAGTGTCAGCTCAATGTCTCAGACTGTCAGTGACTGCCTATTGAAAGAATTAGTATGTACTATGTCTGTCAATGGACCTCCAGTGATTGGCTGAGAGTGCCGCCTGACAATTCTTCCACATACCGCAACGCAGAGAGGAAGGTGCCGAGGGGGCAAGGAACCTCAACTCCTGTAAGAAAACAACCAGATACTCCTGCCCCATAACAGCTTAAATGAGCTTAAGTTGCCTGAGTGTTCCTTTAATTGAAATTTGGAGGAAAAGTAATAAAATCAGAATTCAGTAAATAAAACACAAGTAACTACGGTAAGTGGAAATATCAGATCAAGTGTATCTTCAAATGCCTCATTAGTTAGTAGCACACAAGATCCCTTATTAAAAATGTACAAATTTGTAGGAATTAATAAAAATAACACTTTCTGACTTATGAAGGATTTTCAGGGCTGTAATCTAAAGTGAGAATTGATGGGCCAACACAGAAGAACATAATTAATCCCCCAAATGAATTATGATTCCGTTTTGGCTACATTGGCCTTACCTTTAAAAGTCACTTTGAATTCATACCAATTCCCACTGCCCTGTCTGCCTTTAAAGCCGCAATGTGAATTGTTAGTATAGATCTCACCCACAATGTTTACCTTGAGACTGGCAGAATAGCTTAAACTTTAACCCTGTAAGGACCAAACTTCTGGAATAAAAGGGAATCAAGACATGTCACTCATGTCATGTGTCCTTAAAGGGTTAATGGCCTTTGCAGCGGTACTAACAGCCTTTGAGGATTTCCATTTGTACATTGGTAACTGTTTTGACCTAACAGATCATTTATCTAAAGTCATTATTTCTGAGAATAATCTCAGTATAGCTTGTCTATGGTGATTGTTACAATAAAACAATATAATGTTAATCACTTATCTCCTTCTCTTTTATTCTGATTACAGTTACTTCTCTATGTTTATTAACTATAAATTCGGAAACTGTTTCACCTTCAACTCTCAGAAACCCATAGAATTCAGAGGGAGCCCTGTTAGTATGCAGCCTCTCAATATAACCAAAGCTGGCTTCATGTATGGTGAGTCTCGTGGCCATGAAAGAGAAACACATAGACTTGGGGTCAGTTCAGCACATGTATACCATAAATTGCAAACCATCACACACATCACACAATGCAAGCAGGTGATAACACTGTATGTTACCCAGTAGTCCAGTGCTAAGGTCATCTCAGCCCCCATAGACCAATGCTATGGAAATCTGAGCCATATTGACTTGATTTTCACTACATACAGAGCTGAGATTGTCTGAGATTAGCTGAGATAAGGCCTTTAAACCAGGTCCGTAGTGACTTGAGGCTAGCATTTGAGGCTAAGTGCTAAGATACCTTTAATGCTGGTCTGTGGATCTCAGTTGTCCTTAGTACTTGTGTGTTGGTAAAGAAGTGACCTTATCATTGGGGTTTGAGAAAACCATCTTGTGGGGTTGATCACTAGTGTTTGGCACTGAGATGACCCGAGATTGAGATAATGGGAGATAATATGAGGCTGGTCAATGACTGAGAAGACTTGCAATCAAGACTGAGGTGTTATAGGTCATCCAGTTGGGTTAGCTTGGTTTAGGTGATATCTTCTTCCATAGACTAGCCTCAGGTCATATTAACCCCCTAGTGCTCATCTTGGGTTAACTCAGCCCTCTCAGAATCGCCTTAGGTGACGTGACTCTAAACATAGAAGCAATACATTTGTTTAATTCCCCATAGACAAATCTAAGGTCATGTCATCCCATATAGATCAGCTTCAAGTGTTCCCATCCTTTACAGACCACATCAGATATTTTCATTCCACAGACCAGGGCTAAAGACAATTCATTTCCTTGTAGATAAGTCTCAGGTTATCTTATCCCCTGTAATCAGCTTTAAGTCTCATTATCTTCTTCAGTCTTTAGGCCAACATCAGATCATTTCATACCACACAAGCCAACCTCAGATCATCTCATTCCTTATAGACTAGTCACAGATCATCTTACCTCCTATAGACCAATATCAGATCATCTTATCTCCTAGAGACTAGCCTCAGATCACTCCTACCTTATAAACCATCATATAGCCTAAAGAGCAGTCTTAGATCATGTGTCTTGTAGAGCAGCCTCAATTATCGTATCTCCTACAGACCAGCCTTGATCATCTCATCTCCTATAGTCCAGCCTTAGATCATTTTATACCCTACAGACTAGCCTCAGATCACTAATCCCTTATAGACCAGACTTAGATCATCTCTTATCAGCCTCGATCATCTCATCTCTTATGGACCAGCCTCAGATTGCCTTTAGTATACCACAGGCCCAATAACCAGGCCCATAGTTATCTCAGAAAAACAGAGGAATAGTACATACAGTGAGAACAATGTAAGTGTGATCAAACACCTGAGTGGGAAACCCCTTATACCACTCTCAAATAAACATAAAGGCAATACATACAGTAGGTGGATCACACTTCCTACAATATCTACAAGGAAATAGAAACAACAATATAGTGTAGTATATTGGACAAATTGTCCAATATACTACACTATATTGTTGTTTCTATTTCCTTGTAGATATTGTAGGAAGTGTGATCCACCTACTGTATGTACTGCCCATAGTTATCTCAGTCACCTGTGACTGGATTTATGGTTGGTACACCAGTCAGAGTGTAACAAGCTAGTACATTTAAGCAGATCTGTTTGTACTTCTTTATCAAGGCAACATGGTTACTGTTGAAACAGAATGCATTATTAAATTTGATTTCGTTCTTTCTTTCTACATTTTAAAATACTCGAAATGATATATTATTTATTTATATATGTGGTGCTAATCAATTCTGCAACATTAAATACAAACAACATGCTGCACACACCTATGGCACATCCTTATTTCCTTATTACCGGCGTGTATATCTGACAGGGCTGCACTTGGAGCTGTTTATTGAACAGATTGAGTATGTCAGAGACATTACGCATGCGGCCGGTATCCGTCTCCTCATCCATGACCAGACTCAGATGCCATTCCCGGAAGATGAAGGCGTCAATGTTCCTCCAGGAGCTGAAACCGATATTGGGATGATGAAGGTGATTAAGTAAAGGGTGTAGTGAAAATGATCGTTTTCTACCAAAAATGCAGCTCTGGGATTGGCAGAGGGAATTGGGTGGGATTGGGATTTCCCATGACGTAATTGGCATCACTGGCAATATCCCTGTCCGTCAAGGCCTGCAATTCCTCCCAAGAGCAGCACAAGTACTCACGTTGCACTTTACCCCAGTCCTCCTGACATTGTGTGCCAGAGCTGCTCTGTCGGGTGGTCAGGACTTCTGTAATGTGTCACATGATAAAATCGTGGGACGTGACAAGTCTGTAAAGGAGTCATTTATTTATTCACCAAACCGTGAGTTGTTGGAATTGACAAACGAAGGCAACTGCATAATTTAGGCCATAATTTGTCACGTTGACAGTACCTTTTTCATTTTGGTTGTTTTAGTCTTAAATTTGCAGTTTTCCATAATTACAATTTTTGTGAATACAGCTTTTGAAAGTGAGTCCAAAATGAATTTCAGATTTAAGGACAAAGTAGCCAAACTATTTTGACTCACTCTAGTGAAAAACCGTATAAATGAGAATAAAATAACTTTTCTCCACTTTTAAATTGTATTTTGATAATTTGCCACTAGAGGGACTCCTGCACTGCTTACAAAATTCAGACACCATAAATGCGCTTTCTAAACGGCAGGCCATTAATTCCAGACATCCCGTACTGAAAAAAAGAAATTTGATCTTTCAAAAACACAAACATATTTTTTCTTCTTTTTCTTACAAAAGTGTGTACTGTCAGGCATTTAAAGTGAATTCAAAGAAAATTTCAAAATTTGGGGCAAAGCAGTAGATTTAAAAAGAATATCCGAGTCAGATGTGTTTTCCGATAAGCTAGGATCTTAGAGGAACACTCCAAGCACCATAACAACTTAATCTCGCAGGATATTACCTATCTTAAAGGCTTAAACTGTTTATGATGGATTTAACCCCAAAGTTGCCCAGACAGCTCCTGTCTGCTCTGCCTCTCTTTCTCTTCCTCCAGCATCAAATAGGATGCCTGGAACTGGGCATTTAACCCCTTAAGGTAATATAGAGCTCAGGACCTTCAGTCACGGAGTGTAGTTTAAGGCCTAAAACTTGGAATTGGCTGAGCATTGTGGGCGTTTTAGTTCACAAGCCTTCGGGGTGCTGAGGTGAGCTGTCACTAGTCTTAGAGTCCAACCAGATTGGAAGAAACTCTGACACATTGCTGTTTTAAAGGAAAATCTGTGTTTTACATTAAAGGACCACTATAGTGCCAGGAAAACATATTCGTTTTCCTGGCACTATAGTGCCCTGAGGGTGCCCCCACCCTCAGGGACCCCCTCCCACCCGGCTCTGGAAAGGGGAAAAGGGTTAAAACTTACCTTTTTCCAGCGCTGGGCGGAGAGCTCTCCTACTCCTCTCCGCCTCCAATCCGCCCCGTCGGCTGAATGCGCACGCGCGGCAAGAGCTGCGCGCGCATTCAACCGGTCACATAGGAAAGCATTCATAATGCTTTCCTATGGACGCTGGCGTGCTCTCACTGTGAAAATCACAGTGAAAAGCACGCAAGCGCCTCTAGTGGCTGTCAATGAGACAGCCACTAGAGTGAATGGGGGAAGGCTTAACCCATTCATAAACATAGCAGTTTCTCTGAAACTGCTATGTTTATGAAAAAATGGGTTAACCCTAGCTGGACCTGGCACTCAGACCACTTCATTAAGCTGAAGTGGTCTGGGTGCCTAGAGTGGTCCTTTAAAGGAACACTATAGTCACCTAAATTACTTTAGCTAAATAAAGCAGTTTCACTGCTCAATTCACTGTCATTTAGGAGTTAAATCACTTTGTTTCTGTTTATGCAGCCCTAGCCACACCTACCCTGGCTATGATTGACAGAGCCTGCATGGAAAAAAAAAACTGGTTTCACTTTCAAACAGATGATTTACCTTAAATAATTGTATCTCAATCTCTAAATTGAACTTTAATCACATACAGGAGGCTCTTGCAGGGTCTAGCAAGCTATTAACATAGCAGGGATAAGAAAATCTTAATTAAACAGAACTTGCAATAAAGAAAGCCTAAATAGGGCTCTCTTTACAGGAAGTGTTTATGGAAGGCTGTGCAAGTCACATGCAGGGAGGTGTGACTAGGGTTCATAAACAAAAGGGATTTAACTCCTAAATGGCAGAGGATTGAGCAGTGAGGCTGCAGGGGCATGCTCTATACACCAAAACTGCTTCATTAAGCTAAAGTTGTTCAGGTGACTATAGTAACCCTTTAATGATACAGTATCAAACTGTGTACATTAATACCCCATGATATCGATTTATATTGCATAGAGCTCTGTAGTGCTAAT
Organism: Pelobates cultripes; assembly: GCA_933207985.1. Taxonomy (NCBI): domain Eukaryota; kingdom Metazoa; phylum Chordata; class Amphibia; order Anura; family Pelobatidae; genus Pelobates; species Pelobates cultripes. The sequence continues at coordinate 143,797,352 of OW240920.1, read as the reverse complement.
AATATCGCTGAAAGACTTGTATGATATGATATAGTGATTTCACTTTAATTAGTATTTTTTTTTTAGGTGCACATCGAGAGATTAAAGGCCCCATATGGCAGTCAGTGTACGGAGGGTGAAAATATAAAGAATTTTTATAAAGAGGCCTATGGTGCTGGATATACAAGAGAGGTACGTATATATGTTTATATTTTTACACTCTGAGTATTACGGGGCTGATTTACTCTGCAATAAAAAAAAGACATTCCGTGACAGTCGTTATTGAAATTTTATTGCTATATAGCTGTTTTTTGACTGGAAGGCTCCACAGGAAAGTTATCATCTCTGATGCAAACCGTCTTCCTTTTTGCAGTATTGGAAGGTATGACATTTGGCCGGGTGGTAGGGGGCGTTACTAGTAATGACCACAATGGACGCAGGCTTACTTGGAGTTGTATGTGCCAGTCCACTGAAGGAGCGTTAGCCTAGCATCTAACACGGCAGGCTGGCAGACAGCCTCCCGGCCAGCCCACAATACACAGAACTATTGTAAACACTGAGATGTTAGGCGCTAATAATGATGCATTTGCACTATGCTGCCTGGGGACAGTTCCCCGGTTCACCTGGATGCAGAACACCAGGGAACAAAATTGGGATAGTTGGACAGATCCCCGAATTCAGAACTATACCAATAAAAGTGGGACAGTTGAGAGAGCTGGTTTTGTTATTTCTTGATACATGTAACCTGAGTGTAGGTATGTTTTAAAGGGACACTATAGTCACCTGAACAACTTTAGCTTAATGAAGCAGTTTTGGTGTAAATCCCTTTGTTTATGAACCCTAGTCACACCTCCCTGCATGTGACTTGTACAGCCTTCCATAAACACTTCCTGTAAAGAAAGCCCTATTTAGGCTTTCTTTATTGCAAGTTCTGTTTAATTAAGATTTTCTTATCCCCTGATATGTTAATAGCTTGCTAGACCCTGCAAGAGCCTCCTGTATGTGATTAAAGTTAAATTTAGAGATTGAGATACAATTATTTAAGGTAAATTACATCTGTTTGAAAGTAAAACCAGTTGTTTTTTTCATGCAGGCTCTGTCAATCATATCCAGGGGAGGTGTGGCTAGGGCTGCATAAACAGAAACAAAGTGATTTAACTCCTAAATGACAGTGAATTGAGCAGTGAAATTGCAGGGGAATGATCTATACACTAAAACTGCTTTATTTAGCTAAAGTAATTTAGGTGACTATAGTGTTCCTTTAATTAATAAAGCCATGCAGCAAGAGAAGTTATTTAACATTCTAGCAAGAGAAAAATTCCTAAAAAAAAAAAAAAATGAAAACACACAGCATATTGTAAGGGTTACAAAAAGAAATGTAATATTAAAAAAACAAAAGAAAAAAGAAAACATGAAAACATTTCTGATCTGTTTTGAAAGCAGCGAGACACATTGTTTTTCTGCTTCACTAATTAGTGGTGCTTAGTTCCACGTTGGAAGAGCTGAGGTCATAGATGAGTTGTATCATGTGAGCTGGTTAATCAAAGGAAATGAAACCTGTCCAGGGTTAACCAAATAAGGGAAGTATCTGAACTCCTTGCCAGATTTGAAACAATCTAGAATAACAATTGTATCTGGAAACAATGAGAATCTCAACCAATGACGTGTTCATTATAATACTGAAGCTTATACTGGGTGCTGAGTGTAGCTAAGTAAAAATATTCATCAAAAAACAACTCTTACATTTTTTTTCTTTAATTTAAATATAGGATTACTCCATTCATCATAACCACTACAGCCCGTATTAAAGTTTCACTTTAAAAAATACTAGTTTTAAAAAATAACATAAACGGTATAAACTATACATTTTTACCTGAAGTATGTAGATAGAACTAAAATAAATTTCTTGAACTAAAAAACAAAACAAAAAAAACTACTTCATGCAAAAAATAAATAAATAATAATAATAAATAGTCTGTTGAATCCTAAAAAAAGTGATTGGGAAGAAAATGTGGACCTTATACCTGGCACACCTCCGGCAGCCACCGATGTTTAAAAGATTCTAATTACTATGTTTCTATATTTCCCCAATCGCCAGGCGTGTAAGAGAACATGCGCACAGCAGAACATCATGGAGAATTGTGGCTGCAGTCACTGGGAATTTGCCTATCCAAAGGAGCTGTTCGTTCCCAAGTGTAATCTCAGCGATACAGCTGTCCGTGAGTAACAAGAATGACGAGATGCTTTGTTATTACATAGATGATCAGGCTGCAAAGGAATAATGAGAATTATAAAGCAAGGGTTATCATATTTTCTATCTGTGCAATAAGGCAGCTGCCCCTGTTCCCTTCCTCTGAGGGGATGGCAAGCAAATATTGGCCTTGTGGCAAGTTCAAGATAATGACCCCTTCTGTGTCTAAATCAACTTACCTTCCTATCCCTATTATAATATTTTTGAGTTGTTTACCCATACATTTTTTGCTATAACATATACAGGTTGCATAGAAACAGTGGGGTTCATTGAGAAGAACTGGCAAGGGCACTGCAAATCTGAGGCCAAAGCAGCCGATCTGGAAAAATTGCTGAGTTGGAGAATGTTTCCAGTTCATTTATTTTGGCCTGAAATTTGCAATTGTCATGTCAGATATCCTCGTTTAGATAATAAACTCTTTCTGTAATACAGGCCCGGACTGGCCATCGGGCATACCGGGCAAATGCCCGGTGGGCCGCGATGGCTGTGGGGCCGAGGCCGGCAGGGGAGATCACAGGATCTCCCCGGCCGGCTCCTGCAGGGCCAGCGCTACCCGAGCGCCGGCCCCGCTGTGTGCCTCCATGGGCCGGTGGGGAGATCAAAGATCTCCCTTTACCGGCCCAGAGACACTTCCAGGCGGCCGCTTGCTGGGGTGTGAGGGAGGGAGGAGAGGACCGGCGGAGCTCTATCCAGCAGCTCCGCCGGGTCCTCTCGCGGGATTCTGAGCGTTGCCGCGGTTACCGCAGCAACGCTCAGATCTCGCGAGAGTGAACTCTAGCCTACAGGCTAGAGTTCACGCTCACCACTAGGACCACCAGGGATCAGGCAGCAAGGCCTTTCCCATGGCAGAACGGCCCCCCCCCCCCGTCCCAGGCAAAACGGCCCCCCCCTCCCAGGCTAAAGGTAAGAAGGGAGGGGGGGGATATAACTTTTTTTTTTAAATTATTATTATTAATTAAAAAAAATAAATTTAAATTAAAAAAAATCACACTCACACACATCACCCCCAGACACACACACACACCCCCAGACACACACATCACCCCCAGACACCACAGCACCCAGACACACACAGTACCCCCAGACACACACAGCACCCAGACACACACAGCACCCCCAGCACACACAGCACCCCCAGACACACACAGTACCCCAGACACACACAGCGCCCCCAGACACACACACATCCCCCAGACACACACAGTACCCCCAGACATACACATCACCCCCAGAAACACACAGCACCCCCAGACACACACATCACCCTCAGACACACACATCACCCCCAGACACACAGCACCCCCAGACACACAGACACACACAGTACCCCCAGACACACACAGTACCCCCAGACACACACAGCACCCCCAGACACACAGCACCCCCAGACACACAGCACCCAGACACACAGCACCCAGACACACACAGCACCCTCGCTCACACACACACACACACACATATATATATATATATATATATATATATTTACAGATATATATATATATATATAATATATAAAATAACCCTCAGTGAGTTAACAGACAAAGAAAATTAGAATGTGACGGCAGATAAAAACACCCTCACACACAGCACCCCTCTTACATACACACACACTGCGCCCCTCACACATACAATACGTCCAAATATATATATGTATGTATATATATATATATATATACACACACACACACACTACAGCACTACATACATTACGCTCCAGATACACGCTAGATCCCTTACCTTATATGCACTCTTAATCCTCTATACACACACACACACACAATCTCCTATACACACTCTGGGTCCTTTACACACTAGATCTCCTACACACACACTGCACCACCTACACACACACTACATTCCTTGTCAGCAAACACATACAACATTCTCTAAACACACCCTCTCTACAACCCCTACACACACTACGTCACCTATACACACACACTACAGCCCGTATGCACACACTCGCTACATCCCCTATAACACTATGCCACCTATACACACACTCTCTACAGCCCCTAGCCACACATATTACACCACAAACACATATGAAATTGACCTATTTACACAATACCACACCACACTCTACACACACGCAATCCCACAAGCAGGCTCCAAACACATGCACCATACACTTTCCTGGCCCTTTTGTCCTCTGGTATCCCACTTGTTGAGACACCAGAGACAATTTAAAAGCAAACACAGCGCAAGCAAGTTATTAAATTTGCTTGCGCTGCGCAGAACAAATACAGGGCCTTTTTCTAATGCCAGAGCTCTTCAGCGCAGCTCTGCGCATTGAACCAACATTCTCACTTTGAGAGGAGGCGTGCTTGTCATTAGTGATGACAAAACACACCCTCTCTGGCCCCGCCCCCTTCTTAGGGGGCCGCTCTGATTGAAAAATGCCCGGGCCTAATTTTTTCCCCAGTCCGGCCCTGCTGTAATAGTTTGGCTATATTTAAAGCCTGCAGATTTAGATGAAATGATTAAACGCCAGTATAGTTACTACTTGGCCATTAAGCCAAAATGTACCCATTTCTCCTTAATTCGCTGTCTAGTGAATATACTTGTTACATTTTTGTTTTACCTAATTAACATACAGAAGATATTTTATGCTCCGATCATACTGTTTGTGTCCTCTTGCAGGTCAATGTGTGAAACTGTATGAATTCAAGTTCGCACACGATGAGTTAAACTGTCACTGTCCCTTGCAGTGCAAGTAAGTAAAACAACTTCAACTCGAGTTCAGATAGGTGCAGCACCTTCCTGTCCTGCTCTTGCTGCCAAGAGGTAGAGGCGATGAATTTGAAGCCACAGGGCACATGACTTTTTTTTTTTCATTTTTCCTGTGGTCAGAGGAACGAGACGGAATATAATTAGCCCTCGTTTTAGCTGATCTCAGCAGACAGAAATCTGTAGTCAACTATCCCTTTAGAATCACATGACGGCTCAGGAAGAGAGGCTGAAACATTGCTTTAACAGTGCAGTGCCTGTTAGGTTTAAATATATGTTAACCGTTGGGCATTTTGGAAATGAAAATAGTGGAAAAAACGTTTACTGGTTGGGACGAGTGGCCTCAATCAAAATAACTCTTTTACCAAGATTCCTTAATTTATTTCAAAGCTTTCCCCTTCCCATTGACAAAAAAACTGATTTTAAACAATTACAATCCGAAGTTGACAGCTTCATCTGGAAGGGCAAGACACCCCGGGTCCGTAGATACTCTATGGGGGTCTGGGTATCCCCAATTTCACCCACTATTATAACTCTGCTCAACTCTCAGATCTAACTATGGCACGATTCTGAGTAACAAACTATTTCCCTTTTTCTGTGCCATTTCGCACACTACGAGGAAGGAGACATAACTAGATTATTTCACCTATATCACCAATCCCAAATCATAACATAGACATACCTCCCCAATCACAAGGAATTCACCACCTCAGATTTATTTTGCTTTATACAGCTATGAGATTTACCCAACTAAGCACGGGAACGCGACTTAGGTTCCTCTGAGGAATTGAGTGATTGGTCGGACATCTAGAAGATGATAGGATCTTTAACTATTTGTGTTACACACAAAGAACAAGCTTAAAGATGCTGTTCAGATGGTCCCTGCTCCTACCAGACTGCACAGAATTCAAAGACTTACTACAGACGCTTGTTAGATACAATGCGGGGATACCAATAATAAATACATTTTTGCCTATCCATGTCCCTAACTATCATCCTTCATCCCTAACCAAAAGGCCGCCACCCTAGGCAACCTACAGTCATATCACTCAGTGCTCTCTTCGGAAGCCCTTCTTAGAGTAACATAAGCCATAGCCATTAGACGTTACCCCAGTTTTGATTAGATCTACCCCTTCCCACCACTGATTTGCAGGGAAACATATCAACAACTAAGCAGGTACAATTTCATCCTCAGTGCTTAGCGTGCAAAAAGCGACCTGGTGTACGGAATTATCTAACCACAAATGATTGTTATACCCAACCCAGGAGAAATCCCACAACTCTTTATACACTTTATTGTACCAATGGATGGATATTGTAAATTGATTCTGTACAATCCAACCTCCCGCCCCCCTTATTTTATTTTATCCCCATTTCATTGTTTCTGCTGGTATTTTATAATTTATTCTTTGCAATATGTAAATAAAGAATTTTAAAAAAGGTGTAAGGTTAAAAACAGGAAATATATTTAAAAAATAAATAAAAAAGAAGTGGAAACCAATTACATTAATTGCTGTGATAGCTACCCATGGCACCATGTTAATAGTTAGACTAGAAAAGAGGAACAGAGGGAATTGGGGCCAAATTTAGGAGGGCAGTCACTCCTAAATAGGGACACTTGGGAGGTATGGTACCTAATCCCTGGGTCAGGTCTATGGACCTCCAGTGCTTCATACAGACATATTATATGCATCAGGTACAGGGCTAACATTGATATTTTCTCTTATTATCTTATTCTCTTACAGAGAAGAACTTTACGAACTAACCGTATCAGGGTCACAGTGGCCGTCCACTGCGTTCATTGTAAGTTCTATGCATTGTTCGCTGTGTATTGTGTTTGTAACAGTATTCCACAAGCATGCATTGTGCCATGGGCCAGTGCTTACAAATGCACGCCTCTGTGTTAGGATTTGTGTTTTGATTGCTTTCCAATTCTGCTGAGGCATGTAGAACTATACATGAGAGGATCATGCCATGTTATGCCACATTTTCCCAAATCCCAGGAACACATTGGTCCATGTAGCATGCAGGCCCTGGGGATGTTGGGCACTGGAACAAGTGGTCAAACCTGGTTGTGCCTTGGTATTGGCACCCAAGTTGTGGTGGTGTAGTACAATATCTTAATGAAAGTCTAGATCTTTGTGCCCAATACCCACCTGGAGACAGAGGAAAACAGAATCTCCGATCTCTGTTAATTAAAATTCCCAGTTTAGCGAATAATCCTCATTACCAATTTACCACCTAGCACAAAATACAATGGTAGTGCATCATTCGACGCTATTAAGCAAAGTGTACTGGGCATTGAGCCCATGACCGAGCCCTGCAACAGAGCTCTGCACAAAATCTGCCCCTTGTGGGTCCAATGAGGACTTGCTCCCTTTTTGAGCAGTGTACCCACTTTTCACCCTTATTGCATTCCCACTGTAGGACCCACTCTGTCCTGTATCAATACTTCCTGATACATTTTGAACAATAACATATTTTTCATATACAAACCGATTTTAAAACAGATATACTATATTTTAAAGACGTCTTACTGTTAGTGTCATTATCTTTGTTGCGGAGCTGCAATTTTATAATCCCAGGATCTCTGCTGTTAGAATGCAATAACCAAGTACAAAGCTGGAAGCAGGCAATATTCCCAAATCCTCCCAAGAACCAGACGAAACACAGTCTGAGAGTCAACCTCCACTTTATTCAAAAAGACTGATATTTAAAGCAGGTCACTCAACTGTCACTTTATTAAAAATAACTGATATTTAAAGCAGGTCACTCAACAGGGGTTTCCAAAGATGGGCAGCAGGGGTTTTGGTTGAGGGGACTGGAGGGAGACTACCGTTTCCAGGTCCTCCTCCCAACAGCCCCTGCTGTAACATACAGTAATGAAAACTACGAGGACATAAACCGTTACCTTTCTACTTCAAAATATACAACTTAGTCAGTTTTAATAGCAATGCTAACGAATGGGGAGGATTCGAACAGACATACACAGTACAGCATAAATTAAACATAGCCGGAGACGCCACACTATACCGGCGCGCAGTACACAACAGAAAATAGGCACAACCATTCTATCTTAGGCAGTCCCAAGTGGCTAGGTTTGCCACAATGCTCCCCCAAAACCAAGCCGGCATACACAGTCTGATCCCAACGGATCGGCTTGGGGATGTCCGGGGGAGTGCTCACAGATCATTTCTCAAGTTCTGTCTGTCTGGACAACCCATCGGCGTTACCATTCTGTTTTCCAGGGCGATAATGGATCGTGAAATCAAACGGCTGCAGCGCCAAACTCCAGCGCAACAGCCGGGCATTGTCTCCTGACACCCTGTGTAGCCACACCAACGGGTTGTGATCTGTGAGCAAGGAGAATGGTTGTCCATACAAATAAGGTTGTAACTTTTTGAGGGCCCACACCACGGCCAGGCATTCCTTCTCGATGGCGGCATAGCCTACTTCCCATGGTAGTAATTTTCTGCTTAAGTAAGCTACGGGATGTTCTCTGCCATCAGCTCCCACTTGGCTCAGTACTGCCCCCAATCCAAACATGGAAGCGTCTGTGTGAACAAGAAATCGTTTAGTTGGATCAGGGGCAGTTAACACAGGAGCCTTAGTTAATGCAGTTTTTAGTTCATGGAATGCCTGTTCACACTCTGGGGCCCAGTTGACCTGTCGTGGCAAGTTTTTCTTGGTCAAGTCCGTCAGGGGTTTGGCCAGGGCGCTGTAATTGGGCACAAATTTTCTGTAGTAACCAGCGGTACCAAGGAACGCCAATACTTGTGTCTTTGTCCTGGGGGTAGGCCACTTAGCTACTGCCTCTATCTTGGCCGGTTCGGGCCTCTGCTGTCCGCATCCTACCCTGTGACCCAGGTACTGCACCTCTGCCATCCCTATGTGACACTTGCTAGGTTTTAGTGTCAGCCCTGCCTCTCCAATACGGTCAATGACCACACTAATATGTTTCAAATGATCTGCCCAGGTCTGGCTATAAATGGCTATATCATCTAAGTACGCACAGGCGTACTCTTGGAACCCGTCCAGTAGCCGATCTACCATCCTCTGAAAGGTAGCCGGAGCGTTTTTCATCCCGAAAGGCATGACCCGAAATTGATACAGGCCAAACGGGGTGACAAACGCCGACTTGGGGATGGCCTCCTCGGCTAGTGGAATCTGCCAGTATCCCTTACACAGATCAATGGTAGTGAGATACTGGCCTCTTGCCATCCTATCTAGCAGCTCGTCTATACGGGGCATCGGGTAGGCGTCAGACACTGTTTTGTCATTGAGCCTCCGGTAGTCTACACAAAACCGCGTGGTGCCATCCTTCTTGGGTACTAGCACTACCGGTGATGCCCAGGGGCTATCTGAATGTTCGATAACCCCTAACTGCAACATTTCCTCAATTTCTTTCCTCATGTGCTCCCTTACTGCTTCAGGGATACGATACGGAGTCTGTCTCATAGGGAGCTGTCCTGGGGTCTCTACTCGGTGGGTAGCTAACAGAGTGTACCCTGGTAAATTGGAGAAGGTAGCACCTTTTGCCGCAATCAACTCCTGTACCTGGGCACGCTCCTGGAGACTTAGCCGCTCCCCCAGCTGCACACCTGTAGCGTTTTCTGCAGAATCTTCCTTTTCTAACATGTCTGGCAAGGGCAGATTCTCATAATCCTCAGTGGCTGGGGCACAGATGGCTGCTACCTCCTCTATTCTCTGGTGATAGGGTTTGAGCATGTTCACATGGAGCATGCGTCGTTTCCCTACCCCAGAGCACGGGCCGATCACATAAGTGGTGTCACATCTCTGTTCTACCACTTGGTATGGGCCCTGCCAGGTGGCCTGTAGCTTGTCTGTGCGGACAGGTTTCAAAATTAGAACTTTCTGTCCCACCTGAAAGCTACGGTCTCTGGCTCCCCTATCGTACCACCGGCGCTGTCGCCGCTGAGCCGCCCGGAGGTTCTCCCGTACGGTTTGGGTTAGAGCCTCCAAGCGGTCCCGGAACTCCAGCACGTATGGCACAATGGGGACTCCATCTGCACTGCTCCCCCCCTCCCAATGTTCTCTAATTAAGTCTAGGGGTCCCCTCACCCTTCTCCCAAACAATAACTCAAACGGAGAGAAGCCGGTAGATTCCTGTGGCACTTCTCGGTACGCAAAAAGCAGATGGGGTAAAAACCTCTCCCAGTCTTTATGGGACTCCCCAAATGTCCTGAGCATCTGCTTCAAGGTACCGTTAAAGCGCTCACACAACCCATTGGACTGCGGGTGATAGGCAGAATTTACAATTGGCTTAATGCCACATAACTTCCATAGCTGGTGGGTCACTTCGGCTGTAAATTGGGTCCCCCTATCCGAAATTATCTCTTGGGGAAATCCCATCCTGGAAAATATCTTCATCATAGCTTCGGCTACCGTTTCTGCTTGTATATTGGAAAGGGCTATAGCCTCCGGGTACCGGGTGGCATAATCTACAATGGTCAGAATATACCGCTTGCCGGAAGGGCTAGGCTTGGACAGTGGTCCTACTATATCCACTGCTACTCTGCTAAAGGGTTCTTCAATAATGGGAAGGGGGCACAATTTCGCTTTGTGGCGGTCACCCCTTTTTCCCACTCTCTGACAAATGTCACATGTCTGACAATACTGTCTCACATCTCTAGATATACCTGGCCAGAAAAATGCATGTGTCAATCTGTACCTCGTTCTTGTCATCCCTAAATGCCCAGACAGCGGAATATCGTGGGCAATTCTAAGCAGTTCCTGCCGGTATTTCTGGGGCACTATAAGCTGCTTATTAGTCACATGTACAGACCCCCCTACCACCCGCTCAGCAACACGATATAACAGATTTTTCTCCCATACATACTGTTCTCCCTCTAAACCTGTCTGACCAGCTGTCGCCTTATCCTTATAAATTTGCAACGTGGGATCGTTTTTAACCTCTGCCTCAAAGTCAGTCGGGGTATCCCAGGAAACACGGGTTACACGGGGTACATTGTCTCTTACCTGAGCCTCAGAGTGTGTGGAAGATGAAGCCGTGGTGCGAGCCTGCTGACGGGTGGTCACTGGATATGCCTCATGGCGAGGACTTTGGGGCACAAAAGCGGAAGTCATTTGCCCCAGGTCATTCCCCAAAACAACATCAGCTGGTAACTTGTGCATCAGCCCCACCTCCACCATACCTTCCCCCGCACCCCAATTCAGATGTACCTTGGCAGTTGGTAGCCGGTACATGGCACCCCCTGCTACCCGGACTGCTACCGATCCCCCGGTATGTGCTGATCCTGACACCAAATGCGGGGCAACCAAAGTTAAGGTAGCGCCGGAATCACGTAGCCCCTGTACCTCTTTCCCTTCCAGAGTCACGGTCTGGCAATGTGGTTGTCGGTTGTCAGTAGCATGGATGGACATTACATCGTGCAAAACGCCCAGGGGTTCATCAGCCAACTCAAGCGGCACTCCTGGCAAAGTTGGCTCTGCATGATAATAATGAGCAGCTGCCCGCGGGGCCATATTCTGCCGGAGCTGATTCCAGTTCTTGCGGCTCCGGTTTTGGGTGCACTCCCGGGCCATGTGCCCCCATTGCTTACAGGCATGGCACTGGATGTTGGACCTGCCATTATAACGGGAGTGGGGAGGTTGTCCCACAAGTGCTGGTCTGGATGGTGCTGTCGCTGGGGCAGGAGCAATAACTGGAAACGGTTGCGGGTTGGGTTTTGCATACCCTCGGTTATTATTTTTATGATGCCTCCTAGCATCATAATGTTGGTCGGCCAATCGTGCCGCTTCGGTTAGGGTGTGAGGATTTCGGTCATTCACCCATTCTTGAGCCTCTGGTGCCAGGCCATTACAAAACTGCTCCAGTAGCAACATCTGGCGTAACTCTTCCATGGTGGTAGCTCTGCTGGCTTGTATCCAGCCTTGTGAGGCTTGGTCAAGCTTGTGTGCCCACTCCGCATGTGAGTCTTTGTCCCCTTTTTTCAATTCTCGGAACTTGCGCCGGTATGCCTCTGGGGTAATGGCATACCTTTCTAATAGCGCCTGCTTTACCTTGTCATAATTCTTGCTGTCCTCTCTGGGTACAGCCCGGTAGGCGTCTGCTGCACGCCCAGACAGTTTGCCTGCCAACAAAGGTACCCACATAGCTTGCTCTACATCATGCAAGTCACACAATCTTTCAAAATATTGCAAGAATCCATCTATTTCGTCTTTATCCTCGCAAAAAGTTTTAAATGCATGATGTGGTATTTTTGGCCTTCCCTGGCCCACAGTTGAAACAGCAGCGGTTTCTGCTTGAGGTGAGAAGGCTTGATTCCTTTGCGCCATCACGTACTCCTGTGCATCCGCCGAAATTATGGTCATAATTTCTGGAGATACTGGAGCGGGCCAAAATGCCAATCTTGTCCTCATTTCTCGTTCAAATGGGGTCTCCTCCATGTTTGCTGGGGGTGTAGCACTACGAGCTCGGTCTCCTTCCATTAGCTCGGCAATAAATCTTGCTTTAGGCTTATTGCTGGCTATCTTACCCCTGGCTTCCAACAGCTCCTTTAACGTTTGCCGTTTCAATATGGTGTAGTCCGTCCCCATTCACTTCTGCATCTGTATCAATTGCCTTCTGCTTTCCAGTATGTCAATTCCAATTGTATAAACAGCGTTTTTCCTGCTGTACGGTTGGATCCCGCCGCTTGCCACCAATTGTTGCGGAGCTGCAATTTTATAATCCCAGGATCTCTGCTGGTAGAATGCAATAACCAAGTACAAAGCTGGAAGCAGGCAATATTCCCAAATCCTCCCAAGAACCAGACGAAACACAGTCTGAGAGTCAACTGTCACTTTATTAAAAATAACTGATATTTAAAGCAGGTCACTCAACAGGGGTTTCCAAAGATGGGCAGCAGGGGTTTTGGTTGAGGGGACTGGAGGGAGACTACCGTTTCCAGGTCCTCCTCCCAACAGCCCCTGCTGTAACATACAGTAATGAAAACTACGAGGACATAAACCGTTACCTTTCAACTTCAAAATATACAACTTAGTCAGTTTTAATAGCAATGCTAACGAATGGGGAGGATTCGAACAGACATACACAGTACAGCATAAATTAAACATAGCCGGAGACGCCACACTATACCGGCGCGCAGTACACAACAGAAAATAGGCACAACCATTCTATCTTAGGCAGTCCCAAGTGGCTAGGTTTGCCACAATCTTGTTGTTTAAAAAATTATGATTTCTCTGACGAATCGGATCCTAATGTGGGACCATTCTTAAAAAATTTGGGGTGACGTACAATTTAATGGAAAATTTATGTAACAGTAAATGCATAATTTGACTATTTGGTGAAAGGTGTTGAATTATAGGATTATGCTGTAGGGGGATTTGTGGTTTATACCAGAATGTGAATATTAATCGTGTGCACTAATCCATTGTATGCTGTGCCAATAATCTTAGGAGAATTTTGCCAAAGAGTTGAAGGAGATGGGAGGTCACATGAAAGATATTGCTGATAACCCAGCTCTTATCAGGTAGGAAAATATGTTCCGTACCATTGGACAATGAGATGGGATAAAAATTCAGAAAAATTATGTAAATGTTTAATTTACTTTCTCATCCTTTACAAGAATATTGGTTATAATATTTTAAGATATTTAGAGGCAGGACCTGAAATAATAGCATTCGAGCAGTAATGCAATTTTGTTTAAACATACAGCAGCTGTAGGTGACAAAAACAAATGTATTAAAATAGTCAAAATTTCAGCTTTTAAATATTAGTAAGGAGCACTGCAATTTCATGCACTAGCAATAGTCTATAAAATAAAGACTATATGTGGGAATAAAGTCTATTTCTATTCGTACAGTTACACTAAACTAATGCCTATACAGGGGTTTACAAGATCACATACCATCTTACATAAAATAATATTTATACTAAACTCTCACCTTCTCTTTGCTTTACAGAGATAACTTTGTGAAAGTCGTCGTTTACTTTAAGCAGCTAAACTTTGAGTTAATTGAGGAGGAACCATCAATGACGGTAATGAGACTCTACAAAACAGTCTGTTTAATGAGTAGAAATATCCCATATTGAAATGTTCTTAATAAAAATGATGCCAGATTACATAGATGTTTTGTTAGATGTTAAACAATGAATAAAAGAATCAAACCTTAATCTAATCATTGAGGACCTCCAACAGTTCATTTTTAATTCACACCCGAGTGAAATAGAATTGGGTGATTGGAGTAGGTTTGGATTGTTGGTGGTCTTCGATTTCCAGTTTGAGATACAATGGCTGTTCTAGATAAAAAATAGTTGTATCTAAAGATAACAAATCTTAATATTTTATTCTCAATGTTTCTTTCCAAAGGAAATTAACTTGATTTCAAACATGGGGGGTCTTGTAGGCCTCTGGGTGGGCTTCTCTGTCTGCACTCTGGCCGAGTTCTTCGAGCTGTTTTTGGATGTCTTACTGCTCTTTATCCGGAGATGTCTGAGGACACAAGGGAATCGAGAAGGATACTCTAACCCATACGTCCAAAAACAGAATCCTATTTACCTCCAGAGGACCACAAAACTTTAAAAGGGAGCGTGTGTGGCTGTCATATTAGTGTTGCATGAAAACAATAGCAAGTAAGAAGTGCAAGGTATTAAAAATAAAACGAAAGAATACATGGAACTGAAATCAAACAAATACAAAAACGTTTGCCTTAAATATTGTCTTGCTTAGTACAATCATACAATACATATCAAATCAGGCAACCCGCGCATGCTTCATAACATCAGAGGTATTAGTACATTGGTAGAAACCCTCATACTGTGGGAAGAAAGAGAATGCGGAGTTAAAAGCTGTATCATTTGCATTGTGCTGACTGCAGTACGGATTTTGTTCATTTTGCAATCACAGTGGAGATGTTTAGTGAAATATGAACCGTTTTCAGTCCTCAGAACATACATTTTCTATGCTCTTTTACATGCCCTTAGGGATGCTATGGTAGTTAGGTCACAGAGAATAAAAAACACAAGAAAGAGCAAACACTACAGGAATGGAATTCACTTATGTAGCACTGTGTGCTGTGAATTTAAAATGTAGTTCAATACTACCTGCGGTGACCTTGTTAGCCATCATTACACTGAAACATGCTATTTTTATAGATATTCTGAGAGCAACACCTTAATACCCGTGCTGAGATATTAGATTGTGAGCTCTTTGAGACAGACGCTAACCCTTTTTGTTAAAAATCTTCTCTCCTGTGTGATATATTTCTTATATGTATGGTTATCTGTTTGATCTATAACATGTAGAATATTCCATGGATTTATAGAAATAAAGATATGTATTTATTAATAGGCATTCTTATTTCTGAAAATAAAATATTTCTTTGAAAAAGCAGTGTTTATATTGAAAAGCCTGCAGAGACAGGGTATCGACACCAGAACGACGACATTAAGCTGTCCCTTTAATTACTCTCCTTATCATAAAATAGATTTACAACAGTTACTTTTCAACAAAACACACAACCCATATGCAAGCTTACTTTTTCTTACATTAATGGTAATTTATGTGAAACTGAATTTCCAATACCAGAAAACGTAAGGTCTCCTCCATTCTTGCACAACACTCCCTTTAGTTTGAGCCATAAATAAAGTCACGGCCTAAGACGATATCAAATTATAATTGTTGATTTTGGCAGTTTTTCAAACGTTGTACATTTTGTGCCCAGCTCTTGGGTAAACAAGTATTCGTACATTTCCTTCGAAACGGAAGGAAAACATAATGTTGGTAAGAACCTGTTTAGATCAGCAGCAACTTTACAAAAATGTAACGACAAGATCTTCAACAACACTTGGATTATTAAAAAACAGAGAAAACAAAACATAAAAAGATTTCTCCTGCTCTCCCAGTACATGGAGTTACTGTGTATATAGTTATTATACTCCTGCTCTCCCAGTACATGGAGTTACTGTGTGTATATAGTTATTATACTCCTGCTCTCCCAGTACATGGAGTTACTGTGTATATAGTTATTATACTCCTGCTGTCTCAGTACATGGAGTTACTGTGTATATAGTTATTATACTCCTGCTCTCTCAGTACATGGAGTTACTGTGTATATAGTTATTATACTCCTGCTCTCTCAGTACATGGAGTTACTGTGTATATATAGTTATTATACTCCTGCTCTCCCAGTACATGGAGTTACTGTGTATATAGTTATTATACTCCTGCTCTCCCAGTACATGGAGTTACTGTGTATATAGTTATTATACTCCTGCTGTCTCAGTACATGGAGTTACTGTGTATATAGTTATTATACTCCTGCTCTCTCAGTACATGGAGTTACTGTGTGTATATAGTTATTATACTCCTGCTCTCCCAGTACATGGAGTTACTGTGTATATAGTTATTATACTCCTGCTCTCCCAGTACATGGAGTTACTGTGTATATAGTTATTATACTCCTGCTGTCTCAGTACATGGAGTTACTGTGTATATATAGTTATTATACTCCTGCTCTCCCAGTACATGGAGTTACTGTGTGTATATAGTTATTATACTCCTGCTCTCCCAGTACATGGAGTTACTGTGTATATAGTTATTATACTCCTGCTCTCCCAGTACATGGAGTTACTGTGTATATAGTTATTATCTCAGTACATGGACTCTCCCAGTACATGGAGTTACTGTGTATATAGTTATTATACTCCTGCTCTCCCAGTACATGGAGTTACTGTGTATATAGTTATTATACTCCTGCTCTCGCAGTACATGGAGTTACTGTGTATATAGTTATTATACTCCTGCTCTCTCAGTACATGGAGTTACTGTGTATATAGTTATTATACTCCTGCTCTCCCAGTACATGGAGTTACTGTGTATATAGTTATTATACTCCTACTCTCCCAGTACATGGAGTTACTGTGTATATAGTTATTATACTCCTGCTGTCTCAGTACATGGAGTTACTGTGTATATAGTTATTATACTCCTGCTCTCCCAGTACATGGAGTTACTGTGTATATAGTTATTATACTCCTGCTCTCCCAGTACATGGAGTTACTGTGTATATAGTTATTATACTCCTGCTGTCTCAGTACATGGAGTTACTGTGTATATAGTTATTATACTCCTGCTCTCTCAGTACATGGAGTTACTGTGTATATAGTTATTATACTCCTGCTCTCCCAGTACATGGAGTTACTGTGTATATAGTTATTATACTCCTGCTCTCCCAGTACATGGAGTTACTGTGTATATAGTTATTATACTCCTGCTGTCTCAGTACATGGAGTTACTGTGTATATAGTTATTATACTCCTGCTCTCTCAGTACATGGAGTTACTGTGTATATAGTTATTATACTCCTGCTCTCCCAGTACATGGAGTTACTGTGTATATAGTTATTATACTCCTGCTGTCTCAGTACATGGAGTTACTGTGTATATAGTTATTATACTCCTGCTCTCCCAGTACATGGAGTTACTGTGTATATAGTTATTATACTCCTGCTCTCCCAGTACATGGAGTTACTGTGTATATAGTTATTATACTCCTGCTGTCTCAGTACATGGAGTTACTGTGTATATAGTTATTATACTCCTGTGGAGTTACTGTGTGTATATAGTTATTATACTCCTGCTCTCCCAGTACATGGAGTTACTGTGTGTATATAGTTATTATACTCCTGCTGTCTCAGTACATGGAGTTACTGTGTATATAGTTATTATACTCCTGCTGTCTCAGTACATGGAGTTACTGTGTGTATATAGTTATTATACTCCTACTGTCTCAGTACATGGAGTTACTGTGTATATAGTTATTATACGCCTGCTCTCGCAGTACATGGAGTTACTGTGTATATAGTTATTATACTCCTACTCTCCCAGTACATGGAGTTACTGTGTATATAGTTATTATACTCCTACTCTCCCAGTACATGGAGTTACTGTGTGTATATAGTTATTATACTCCTGCTCTCCCAGTACATGGAGTTACTGTGTGTATATAGTTATTATACTCCTGCTGTCTCAGTACATGGAGTTACTGTGTATATAGTTATTATACTCCTGCTGTCTCAGTACATGGAGTTACTGTGTGTATATAGTTATTATACTCCTACTGTCTCAGTACATGGAGTTACTGTGTATATAGTTATTATACTCCTGCTGTCTCAGTACATGGAGATACTGTGTATATAGTTATTATACTCCTGCTGTCTCAGTACATGGAGTTACTGTGTGTATATAGTTATTATACTCCTGCTCTCCCAGTACATGGAGTTACTGTGTATATAGTTATTATACTCCTACTCTCCCAGTACATGGAGTTACTGTGTGTATATAGTTATTATACTCCTGCTCTCCCAGTACATGGAGTTACTGTGTGTATATAGTTATTATACTCCTGCTGTCTCAGTACATGGAGTTACTGTGTATATAGTTATTATACTCCTGCTGTCTCAGTACATGGAGTTACTGTGTGTATATAGTTATTATACTCCTGCTCTCCCAGTACATGGAGTTACTGTGTATATAGTTATTATACTCCTGCTGTCTCAGTACATGGAGATACTGTGTATATAGTTATTATACTCCTGCTGTCTCAGTACATGGAGTTACTGTGTGTATATAGTTATTATACTCCTGCTCTCCCAGTACATGGAGTTACTGTGTATATAGTTATTATACTCCTGCTGTCTCAGTACATGGAGATACTGTGTATATAGTTATTATACACCTGCTCTCCCAGTACATGGAGTTACTGTGTGTATATAGTTATTATACTCCTGCTCTCCCAGTACATGGGGTTACTGTGTATATATAGTTATTATACTCCTGCTGTCTCAGTACATGGAGTTACTGTGTATATATAGTTATTATACTCCTGCTGTCTCAGTACATGGAGTTACTGTGTATATATAGTTATTATACTCCTGCTCTCCCAGTACATGGAGTTACTGTGTATATAGTTATTATACTCCTGCTCTCCCAGTACATGGAGTTACTGTGTATATATAGTTATTATACTCCTGCTCTCCCAGTACATGGAGTTACTGTGTATATATAGTTATTATACTCCTGCTCTCCCAGTACATGGAGTTACTGTGTATATATAGTTATTATACTCCTGCTGTCTCAGTACATGGAGTTACTGTGTATATAGTTATTATACTCCTGCTGTCTCAGTACATGGAGATACTGTGTATATAGTTATTATACTCCTGCTCTCCCAGTACATGGAGTTACTGTGTATATAGTTATTATACTCCTACTCTCCCAGTACATGGAGTTACTGTGTATATAGTTATTATACTCCTGCTGTCTCAGTACATGGAGTTACTGTGTATATATAGTTATTATACTCCTGCTCTCCCAGTACATGGAGTTACTGTGTATATAGTTATTATACTCCTGCTGTCTCAGTACATGGAGATACTGTGTATATAGTTATTATACTCCTGCTCTCCCAGTACATGGAGTTACTGTGTGTATATAGTTATTATACTCCTACTCTCCCAGTACATGGAGTTACTGTGTATATAGTTATTATACTCCTGCTGTCTCAGTACATGGAGTTACTGTGTATATATAGTTATTATACTCCTGCTCTCGCAGTACATGGAGTTACTGTGTATATAGTTATTATACTCCTGCTGTCTCAGTACATGGAGATACTGTGTATATAGTTATTATACTCCTGCTCTCCCAGTACATGGAGTTACTGTGTATATAGTTATTATACTCCTGCTGTCCCAGTACATGGAGTTACTGTGTGTATATAGTTATTATACTCCTGCTCTCGCAGTACATGGAGTTACTGTGTATATATAGTTATTATACTCCTGCTCTCGCAGTACATGGAGTTACTGTGTATATAGTTATTATACTCCTGCTGTCTCAGTACATGGAGTTACTGTGTATATATAGTTATTATACTCCTGCTCTCCCAGTACATGGAGTTACTGTGTATATAGTTATTATACTCCTGCTGTCTCAGTACATGGAGATACTGTGTATATAGTTATTATACTCCTGCTCTCCCAGTACATGGAGTTACTGTGTATATAGTTATTATACTCCTGCTGTCCCAGTACATGGAGTTACTGTGTGTATATAGTTATTATACTCCTGCTCTCGCAGTACATGGAGTTACTGTGTATATATAGTTATTATACTCCTGCTCTCGCAGTACATGGAGTTACTGTGTATATAGTTATTATACTCCTGCTGTCTCAGTACATGGAGTTACTGTGTATATAGTTATTATACTCCTGCTCTCCCAGTACATGGAGTTACTGTGTATATAGTTATTATACTCCTGCTCTCCCAGTACATGGAGTTACTGTGTATATAGTTATTATACTCCTGCTGTCTCAGTACATGGAGTTACTGTGTATATATAGTTATTATACTCCTGCTCTCCCAGTACATGGAGTTACTGTGTGTATATAGTTATTATACTCCTGCTCTCCCAGTACATGGAGTTACTGTGTGTATATAGTTATTATACTCCTGCTGTCTCAGTACATGGAGTTACTGTGTATATAGTTATTATACTCCTGCTGTCTCAGTACATGGAGTTACTGTGTGTATATAGTTATTATACTCCTACTGTCTCAGTACATGGAGTTACTGTGTATATAGTTATTATACTCCTGCTGTCTCAGTACATGGAGATACTGTGTATATAGTTATTATACTCCTGCTGTCTCAGTACATGGAGTTACTGTGTGTATATAGTTATTATACTCCTGCTCTCCCAGTACATGGAGTTACTGTGTATATAGTTATTATACTCCTGCTGTCTCAGTACATGGAGATACTGTGTATATAGTTATTATACACCTGCTCTCCCAGTACATGGAGTTACTGTGTGTATATAGTTATTATACTCCTGCTCTCCCAGTACATGGGGTTACTGTGTATATATAGTTATTATACTCCTGCTGTCTCAGTACATGGAGTTACTGTGTATATATAGTTATTATACTCCTGCTGTCTCAGTACATGGAGTTACTGTGTATATATAGTTATTATACTCCTGCTGTCTCAGTACATGGAGTTACTGTGTATATAGTTATTATACTCCTGCTCTCCCAGTACATGGAGTTACTGTGTATATATAGTTATTATACTCCTGCTCTCCCAGTACATGGAGTTACTGTGTATATATAGTTATTATACTCCTGCTCTCCCAGTACATGGAGTTACTGTGTATATATAGTTATTATACTCCTGCTGTCTCAGTACATGGAGTTACTGTGTATATAGTTATTATACTCCTGCTGTCTCAGTACATGGAGATACTGTGTATATAGTTATTATACTCCTGCTTCCATGGAGTTACTGTGTATATAGTTATTATACTCCTACTTTCTAGGCTATGGAGTTACTGTGTATATAGTTATTATATTCTGCTGTCTCAGTACATGGAGTTACTGTGTATATATAGTTATTATACTCCTGCTCTCCCAGTACATGGAGTTACTGTGTATATAGTTATTATACTCCTGCTGTCTCAGTACATGGAGATACTGTGTATATAGTTATTATACTCCTGCTCTCCCAGTACATGGAGTTACTGTGTGTATATAGTTATTATACTCCTACTCTCCCAGTACATGGAGTTACTGTGTATATAGTTATTATACTCCTGCTGTCTCAGTACATGGAGTTACTGTGTATATATAGTTATTATACTCCTGCTCTCGCAGTACATGGAGTTACTGTGTATATAGTTATTATACTCCTGCTGTCTCAGTACATGGAGATACTGTGTATATAGTTATTATACTCCTGCTCTCCCAGTACATGGAGTTACTGTGTATATAGTTATTATACTCCTGCTGTCCCAGTACATGGAGTTACTGTGTGTATATAGTTATTATACTCCTGCTCTCGCAGTACATGGAGTTACTGTGTATATAGTTATTATACTCCTGCTGTCTCAGTACATGGAGTTACTATGTATATAGTTATTATACTCCTGCTCTCTCAGTACATGGAGTTACTGTGTATATAGTTATTATACTCCTGCTCTCCCAGTACATGGAGTTACTGTGTATATAGTTATTATACTCCTACTCTCCCAGTACATGGAGTTACTGTGTATATAGTTATTATACTCCTGCTGTCTCAGTACATGGAGTTACTGTGTATATATAGTTATTATACTCCTGCTCTCCCAGTACATGGAGTTACTGTGTGTATATAGTTATTATACTCCTACTCTCCCAGTACATGGAGTTACTGTGTATATAGTTATTATACTCCTGCTGTCTCAGTACATGGAGTTACTGTGTATATATAGTTATTATACTCCTGCTCTCGCAGTACATGGAGTTACTGTGTATATAGTTATTATACTCCTGCTGTCTCAGTACATGGAGATACTGTGTATATAGTTATTATACTCCTGCTCTCCCAGTACATGGAGTTACTGTGTATATAGTTATTATACTCCTGCTGTCCCAGTACATGGAGTTACTGTGTGTATATAGTTATTATACTCCTGCTCTCGCAGTACATGGAGTTACTGTGTATATAGTTATTATACTCCTGCTGTCTCAGTACATGGAGTTACTGTGTATATATAGTTATTATACTCCTGCTCTCGCAGTACATGGAGTTACTGTGTATATATAGTTATTATACTCCTGCTGTCTCAGTACATGGAGATACTGTGTATATAGTTATTATACTCCTGCTCTCGAAGTACACGGAGTTACTGTGTATATATAATTATTAAGTGTTCTTGCATAGCAAGACCACTTAAAGGACCACTATAGTGCCCCCACCCTCAGGGTCCCCCTCCCGCCCGGCTCTGGAAAGGGGAAAAGGGGTTAAACTTACCTTTTTCCAGCGCTGGGCGGGGAGCTCTCCTCCTCCGTTCCTCCTCCTGGGCTGAATGCGCACGCGCGGCAAGAGCTGCGCGCGCATTCAGCCCGTCGCATAGGAAAGCATTTACAATGCTTTCCTATGGACGCTTGCGTGCTCTCACCGTGAAAATCACAGTGAGAAGCACGCAAGCGCCTCTAGTGGCTGTCAATGAGACAGCCACTAGAGGAAATAGGGGAAGGCTTAACCCATTAATAAACATAGCAGTTTCTCTGAAACTGCTATGTTTATGAAAAAACGGGTTAACCCTAGCTGGACCTGGCACCCAGACCACTTCATTAAGCTGAAGTGGTCTGGGTGCCTAGAGTGGTCCTTTAATGTTATCTCACATATAGGTTATTCTTATTATAGCCAAATTTACACCGTAACTCCTTCCACAATTTTTACACTACATAGACAGTAATATACCGAAACGTGCGGATTGTTCCCGATTGGATTGCTATTACTTTGTGGAACATTTCGCCGAATGGTTCACGGAATATTGTCGTTCTTGTGGCGAAATTGGTCCCATAGAAATGAATGGCAAAATGTTCCAAACTAGAGTGGGAGCTGGCAAAAGCTGAAAAATCAGGACATGATTTCTAAACTGCCACCACTCCATCATTTTTAAGCCCACCTACACAAATCTTATATCAAAACGTTCAGCTATCCCTGCTGCCACTAAACATGCCCACGGCTAAGCCATAGTGCTGATAGTTTTCACACTATGACCATTTGTTTGCAACTCACGCCGTCCATTGACATTCATTGAAACTCCACTCTAGCCAGCTCATACTTGAAGGACAATTTCTAAACTGCGACTGTGCCTTCATTTTTAATACTTCAGAGACATACTATGCATCAAAATGTAGGTCTGGGTCTTGTGATTCTCACAATACAACCGCCAAAATACTCTGACCTGTGCCAGGCTGGAGCAGCAAGTGATGTCATAGACAGGGCCTTTTGTACACCTGCTAATGTTTTTATAAATGTATGTTGCAATTAAATGTGCTATATAAATAAATAATAACAGTTACTCCGCCCACTCCAGTTGTAGACTACTGGTGGAGGCAAGAACACTTCACACAATTTCCCCAGAAATTGTAGCTTTTCTAGTTATTAATCTCCGTACATGGAGTTACTGTGTGTGCATAGTTATTAATCTCAGTACATGGAGTTACTGTGTGGATATATAGTTGCAAGAAAACGTATGTGAGCCCTTTGGAATTATATGGATTTCTGCACAAATTGGTCATAAAATGTGATCTGATCATCATCTAAGTCATAACAATAGACAATCACAGTCTGCTTAAACTAATAACACACAAAGAATGAAATCTTGCCATGTTTTTATTGAACACACCATGTAAACATTCACAGTGCAGGTGGAAAAAGTATGTGAACCCCTAGACTATTGACATTTCCAAGAGCTAATTGGAGTGAGATATCAGCCAACTGGAGTCCAATCAATGAGATGAGATTGGAGGTGTTGGTTACAGCTGCCCTGCCCTATAAAAAACACACACCCGTTCTGGGTTTGCTTTTTACAAGAAGCATTGCCTGATGTGAATGATGCCTCTCACAAAAGAGCTCTCAGAAGACCTACGTTTAAGAATTGTTGACTTGCATAAAGCTGGAAAGGGTTATAAAAGTATCTCCAAAAGCCTTGCTGTTCATCAGTCCACGGTAAGACAAATTGTCTATAAATGGAGAAAATTCAGCACTGCTGCTACTCTCCCTAGGAGTGGCCATCCTGTAAAGATGACTGCAAGAGCACAGTGCAGACTGCTCAATGAGGTGAAGAAGAATCCTAGAGTGTCAGCTAAAGACTTACAAAAGTCACTGGCAAATGCTAACATCCCTGTTAGTGAATCTACAATACGTAAAACACTAAACAAGAATGGATTTCATGGGAGGTTACCACAGAGGAAGCCACTGCTGTCCAAACAAAACACTGCTGCACGTTTACAGTTTGCACAAGAGCACATGGATGTTCCACAGCAGTACTGGCAAAATATTCTGTGGACAGATGAAACCAAAGTTGAGTTGTTTGGAAGAAACACACAATACTATGTGTGGCGAAAAAAAGGCACGGCACACCAACATCAAAACCTCATCCCAACTGTGAAGTATGGTGGTAGGGGCATCATGGTTTGGGGCTGCTTTGCTGTGTCAGGGCCTAGATGGATTGCTATCATCGAAGGAAAAATGAATTCCCAAGTTTATCAAGACATTTTGCAGGAGAATGTAAGGCCATCTGTCTACCACCTGAAGCTCAACAAAAGATGGGTGTTGCAACAGGACAATGACCCAAAGCATAGAAGTAAATCAACAACAGAATGGCTTAAACAGAAGAAAATATGCCTTCTGAAGTGGCCCATTCAGAGTCCTGACCTCAACCCGATTGAGATGCTGTGGCATGACCTCAAGAAAGCGATTCACACCAGACATCCCAAGAATATTGCCGAACTGAAACAGTTCTGTAAAGAGGAATGGTCAAGAATTACTCCTGACCGTTGTGCACGTCTGATGGAGTAGATGGAGTTACTGTGTGGGTATAGTTACTCTCGGTAAGATGGGTTACTGTGTGGGTATGTAGTTATTACTCTCGGTACGCGGGTTACTGTGTGGGGTATAGTTAATTACTCTCGATGGGTTACTGTGTGGGTATGGTTATTACTCTCGGTACATGGGTTACTGTGTGGGTATGATTATTATCTCTAGTAGATGCGATTTTCAATGAATTGTAGTTTATTTACTCTCGTGCATGAGGTTACTGGGTATAAGTTATTACTCTCAGTAGATATGGAGTTACTGTGTGGGTATAGTTAAGCCGTAGATGGAGTTACTGTGAGGGTATAGTTATTACTCTCAGTAGATGGAGTTACTGTGTGGGTATAGTTATTACTCTCGGTACATGGAGTTACTGTGTGGGTATAGTTATTACTCTCGGTACATGGAGTTACCGTGTGGGTATAGTTATTACTCTCAGTAGATGGAGTTACCGTGTGGGTATAGTTATTACTCTCAGTAGATGGAGTTACTGTGAGGGTATAGTTATTACTCTCAGTAGATGGAGTTACTGTGTGGGTATAGTTATTACTCTCGGTACATGGAGTTACTGTGTGGGTATAGTTATTACTCTCGGTACATGGAGTTACCGTGTGGGTATAGTTATTACTCTCAATTTTGAGGGGAGTTACATTCTTGGAGTATGGTTGTACTCTCAGTACAGAGGAGTTACTGTGTGGTATAGTTATTACTCTCAGTAGATGGGTTACATTAAATGGGTATGTAGTTATTACTCTCAGTAGATGGAGATTTACTGTGTGGGTATAGTTCTACTCTCAGTAGATGGAGTTACGTGTGGGTACTGGTTATTACTCTCAGTGAGTGGGTTACAATGATGGGTATAGTTTATTACTCTCGGTACATGATTTTTATTGTGGGGATAGTTATTACTCTCTAATTAGATGGAGTTACTGTGTGGGTATAGTATTACTCTCAGTACATGGAGTTACTGTTATTTGGGGATGATTATTACCTAATATTAGATGGAGTTACTGTGGGTATAGTTATTACTCTCAGGAGATGTAGTTACTGTGTGGGTATAGTTATTACTCTCAGTAGATGGAGTTACTGTGTGGGTATAGTTATTACTCTCAGTAGATGGAGTTACTGTGTGGGTATAGTTATTACTCTCAGTAGATGGAGTTACTGTGTGGGTATAGTTATTACTCTCAGTAGATGGAGTTACTGGGTGGGTATAGTTATTACTCTCAGTAGATGGAGTTACTGGGTTTGTATAGTTATTACTCTGAGTACAGGGAGTTACTGGGTGGGTATAGTTATTACTCCCAGTAGATGGAGTTACTGTGTGGGTATAGTTATTACTCTGAGTACAGGGAGTTACTGTGTGGGTATAGTTATTACTCTCAGTAGATGGAGTTACTGTGTGGGTATAGTTATTACTCTGAGTACAGGGAGTTACTGTGTGGGTATAGTTATTACTCTCAGTAGATGGAGTTACTGTGTGGGTATAGTTATTACTCTCAGTACATGGAGTTACTGTGTGGGTATAGTTATTACTCTCAGTACAGGGAGTTACTGTGAGGATATAGTTATTACTCTTAGTAGATGGAGTTACTGTGTGGGTATAGTTATTACTCTCAGTAGATGGAGTTACTGTGTGGGTATAGTTATTACTCTCAGTACAGGGAGTTACTGTGTGGGTATAGTTATTACTCTCAGTACAGGGAGTTACTGTGTGGGTATAGTTATTACTCTCAGTAGATGGAGTTACTGTGTGGGTATAGTTATTACTCTCAGTACATGGAGTTACTGTGTGGGTACAGTTATTACTCTCAGTACATGGAGTTACTGTGTGGGTACAGTTATTACTCTCAGTAGATGGAGTTACTGTGTGGGTATAGTTATTACTCTCAGTACATGGAGTTACTGTTTGGGTATAGTTATTACTCTCAGTAGATGTAGTTACTGTGTGGGTACAGTTATTACTCTCAGTACATGGAGTTACTGTGTGGGTATAGTTATTACTCTCAGTACAGGGAGTTACTGTGAGGATATAGTTATTACTCTCAGTAAATGGAGTTACTGTGTGGGTATAGTTATTACTCTCAGTAGATGGAGTTACTGTTTGGGTATAGTTATTACTCTCAGTAGATGGAGTTACTGTGTGGGTATAGTTATTACTCTCAGTAGATGGAGTTACTGTTTGGGTATAGTTATTACTCTCAGTAGATGGAGTTACTGTGTGTATATAGTTATTACTCTCAGTAGATGGAGTTACTGTGTGTATATAGTTATTACTCTCAGTAGATGGAGTTACTGTGTGGGTATAGTTATTACTCTCGGTAGATGGAGTTACTGTGTGGGTATAGTTATTACTCTCAGTACATGGAGTTACTGTGTGGGTATAGTTATTACTCTCAGTACAGGGAGTTACTGTGAGGATATAGTTATTACTCTCAGTAGATGGAGTTACTGTGTGGGTATAGTTATTACTCTCAGTAGATGGAGTTACTGTGTGGGTATAGTTATTACTCTCAGTAGATGGAGTTACTGTGTGTATATAGTTATTACTCTCAGTAGATGGAGTTACTGTGTGGGTATAGTTATTACTCTCAGTAGATGGAGTTACTGTGTGTATATAGTTATTACTCTCAGTACAGGGAGTTACTGTGAGGATATAGTTATTACTCTCAGTAGATGGAGTTACTGTGTGGGTATAGTTATTACTCTCAGTAGATGGAGTTACTGTGTGTATATAGTTATTACTCTCAGTAGATGGAGTTACTGTGTGGGTATAGTTATTACTCTCGGTAGATGGAGTTACTGTGTGGGTACAGTTATTACTCTCAGTAGATGGAGTTACTGTGTGGGTATAGTTATTACTCTCAGTAGATGGAGTTACTGTGTGGGTATAGTTATTACTCTCAGTACATGGAGTTACTGTGTGGGTATAGTTATTACTCTCGGTACATGGAGTTACTGTGTAGGTATAGTTATTACTCTCAGGAGATGGAGTTACCGTGTGGGTACAGTTATTACTCTCAGTACAGGGAGTTACTGTGTGGGTATAGTTATTACTCTCAGTAGATGGAGTTACTGTGTGGGTATAGTTATTACTCTCAGTACAGGGAGTTACTGTGTGGGTATAGTTATTACTCTCAGTACAGGGAGTTACTGTGTGGGTATAGTTATTACTCTCAGTAGATGGAGTTACTGTGTGGGTATAGTTATTACTCTCAGTACATGGAGTTACTGTGTGGGTATAGTTATTACTCTCGGTAGATGGAGTTACTGTGTGGATATAGTTATTACTCTCAGTACATGGAGTTACTGTGTGGGTATAGTTATTACTCTCAGTACATGGAGTTACTGTGTGGCTATAGTTATTACTCTCAGTACATGGAGTTACTGTGTGTGTATAGTTATTACTCTCAGTAGATGGAGTTACTGTGTGGGTATAGTTATTACTCTCGGTAGATGGATTTACTGTGTGGGTATAGTTATTACTCTCAGTAGATGGAGTTACTGTGTGGATATAGTTATTACTCTCAGTAGATGGAGTTACTGTGTGGGTATCGTTATTACTCTCAGTAGATGGAGTTACTGTGTGGGTATAGTTATTACTCTCAGTAGATGGAGTTACTGTGTGGGTATAGTTATTACTCTCAGTACATGGAGTTACTGTGTGGGTATAGTTATTACCCTCAGTAGATGGAGTTACTGTGTGGGTTTAGTTATTACTCTCAGTACATGGAGTTACTGTGTGGGTATAGTTATTACTCTCGGTAGATGGAGTTACTGTGTGGGTATAGTTATTACTCTCAGTAGATGGAGTTACTGTGTGGGTATAGTTATTACTCTCGGTAGATGGAGTTACTGTGTGGGTATAGTTATTACTCTCGGTAGATGGAGTTACTGTGAGGGTATAGTTATTACTCTCAATACATGGAGTTACTGTGTGGGTATAGTTATTACTCTCGGTAGATGGAGTTACTGTGTGGGTATAGTTATTACTCTCGGTAGATGGAGTTACTGTGTGGGTATAGTTATTACTCTCAGTAGATGGAGTTACTGTGAGGGTATAGTTATTACTCTCAGTACATGGAGTTACTGTGTGGGTATAGTTATTACTCTCAGTAGATGGAGTTACTGGGTGGGTATAGTTATTACACTCAGTTCCATGCAGTTACTGTGTGGGTATAGTTATTACTCTCAGTACATGGAGTTACTGTGTGGGTATAGTTATTACTCTCGGTAGATGGAGTTACTCTCAGTAGATGGAGTTACTGTGAGGGTATAGTTATTACTCTCAGTAGATGGAGTTACTGTGTGGGTATAGTTATTACTCTCAGTAGATGGAGTTACTGTGTGGGTATAGTTATTACTCTCAGTAGATGGAGTTACTGTGTGGGTATAGTTACTGTGTGGGTATAGTTATTACTCTCAGTAGATGGAGTTACTGTGTGGGTATAGTTATTACTCTCAGTACATGGAGTTACTGTGTGGGTATAGTTATTACTCTCAGGAGATGGAGTTACTGTGTGGGTATAGTTATTACACTCAGTAGATGGAGTTACTGTGTGGGTATAGTTATTACTCTCAGTAGATGGAGTTACTGTGTGGGTATATTTATTACTCTCAGTAGATGGAGTTACTGTGTGGGTATAGTTATTACTCTCAGTAGATGGAGTTACTGTGTGGGTATAGTTATTACTCTCAGGAGATGGAGTTACTGTGTGGGTATAGTTATTACTCTCAGGAGATGGAGTTACGGTGTGGGTATAGTTATTACTCTCAGGAGATGGAGTTACTGTGTGGGTATAGTTATTACTCTCAGTAGATGGAGTTACTGTGTGGGTATAGTTATTACTCTCAGTAGATGGAGTTACTGTGTGGGTATAGTTATTACTCTCAGTAGATGGAGTTACTGTGTGAGTATAGTTATTACTCTCAGTACATGGAGTTACTGTGTGGGTATAGTTATTACTCTCAGGAGATGGAGTTACTGTGTGGGTATAGTTATTACTCTCAGTAGATGGAGGAGTTACTGTGTGGGTATAGTTGGTTACCTCAGAGCATTTGAGTTACTGTGTGGGTATAGTTTATTACTCCTCAGGAGATGGAAGTTACTGGTAGTGGGTATAGTTATTACTCAGTAGATGGAGTTACTGTGGGTATACATTACTCCCAGTAGATGGAGTTACTGTGTGGGTATGAAGCTTTTCATTACCTCAGCAGATGGAGAGCTACTGTGTGGAGCCACCTCAGTAGATGGAGTTACTGTGTGGGTATAGTTATTACTCTCGGTACATGGAGTTACTGTGTGGGTATAGTTATTACTCTCAGTAGATGGAGTTACTGTGTGGGTATAGTTATTACTCTCTGTACATGGAGTTACTGTGTGGGTATAGTTATTACTCTCAGGAGATGTAGTTACTGTGTGGGTATAGTTATTACTCTCAGTACATGGAGTTACTGTGTGGGTATAGTTATTACTCTCATGAGATGTAGTTACTGTGTGGGTATAGTTATTACTCTCAGTACAGGGAGTTACTGTGTGGGTATAGTTATTACTCTCAGGAGATGTAGTTACTGTGTGGGTATAGTTATTACTCTCAGGAGATGTAGTTACTGTGTGGGTATAGTTATTACTCTTAGTACAGGGAGTTACTGTGTGGGTATAGTTATTACTCTCAGGAGATGGAGTTACTGTGTGGGTATAGTTATTACTCTCAGTAGATGGAGTTACTGTGTGGGTATAGTTATTACTCTCAGTAGATGGAGTTACTGTGTGGGTATAGTTATTACTCTCAGTAGATGGAGTTACTGTGTGGGTATAGTTATTACTCTCAGTAGATGGAGTTACTGTGTGGGTATAGTTATTACCGGTAGATGGAGTTACTGTGTGGATATAGCTATTACCTCAGTACATGGAGTTATACTGTGTGGGTATAGTTATTACTCCTCAGTACATGGAGTTACTGTGTGGGTATAGTTATTTACTCCCAGTACATGGAGTTACTGTGTGGGTATAGTTATTACCTCGTACATGGAGCTACTGTGTGGTATAGTTATTACTCCCAGGAGATGGAGTTACCGTGGGTACAGTTATTACTCTCAGGAGATGTAGTTACTGTGTGGGTATAGTTATTACTCTCAGTAGATGGAGTTACTGTGTGGGTATAGTTATTACTCTCAGTAGATGGAGTTACTGTGTGGGTATAGTTATTACTCTCAGTACATGGAGTTACTGTGTGGGTATAGTTATTACTCTCAGTAGATGGAGTTACTGTGTGGGTATAGTTATTACTCTCAGTAGATGGAGTTACTGTGTGGGTATAGTTATTACTCTTAGTACAGGGAGTTACTGTGTGGGTATAGTTATTACTCTCAGGAGATGGAGTTACTGTGTGGGTATAGTTATTACTCTCAGGAGATGGAGTTACTGTGTGGGTATAGTTATTACTCTCAGTACAGGGAGTTACTGTGTGGGTATAGTTATTACTCTCAGTAGATGGAGTTACTGTGTGGGTATAGTTATTACTCTCGGTAGATGGATTTACTGTGTGGGTATAGTTATTACTCTCGGTAGATGGAGTTACTGTGTGGATATATAGCTGCCACTCCCAGTAGAGATGTATTACTGTGTGGGTACCCTTATTACCTCAGTAGATGGAGTTACTGTGTGTATGGAAGTTATTACCTCAGTAGATGGAGTTACCGGTGTGTGGGTATAGTTATTACCTCAGTACATGGAGTTACCGTGTGGGTATAGCTATTACCTCAGTAGATGAGTTACTGTGTGGGTATAGCATACTCTTTCAGTACATGGAGTTACTGTGTGGGTATAGTTATTACCTCATAGGAGATGTAGTTACTGTGTGGTATAGTTATTACTCGTACATGGAGTTACTGTGTGGGTATAGTTATTACTCTACAGGAGATAAAGCTACTGTGTGGGTATAGTTATTACTCTCAGTACATGGAGTTACTGTGTGGGTATAGTTATTACTCTCAGTAGATGGAGTTACTGTGTGGGTATAGTTATTACTCTCAGTAGATGGAGTTACTGTGTGGGTATAGTTATTACTCTCAGTAGATGGAGTTACTGTGTGGGTATAGTTATTACTCTCAGTAGATGGAGTTACTGTGTGGGTATAGTTATTACTCTCAGTAGATGGAGTTACTGTGTGGGTATAGTTATTACTCTCAGTAGATGGAGTTACTGTGTGGGTATAGTTATTACTCTCAGGAGATGGAGTTACTGTGTGGGTATAGTTATTACTCTCAGTAGATGGAGTTACTGTGTGGGTATAGTTATTACTCTCAGGAGATGGAGTTACTGTGTGGGTATAGTTATTACTCTCAGTAGATGGAGTTACTGTGTGGGTATAGTTATTACTCTCAGTAGATGGAGTTACTGTGTGGGTATAGTTATTACTCTCAGTACATGGAGTTACTGTGTGGGTATAGTTATTACTCTCAGGAGATGTAGTTACTGTGTGGGTATAGTTATTACTCTCAGTAGATGGAGTTACTGTGTGGGTATAGTTATTACTCTCAGTAGATGGAGTTACTGTGTGGGTATAGTTATTACTCTCAGTAGATGGAGTTACTGTGTGGGTATAGTTATTACTCTCAGTAGATGGAGTTACTGTGTGGGTATAGTTATTACTCTCAGTAGATGGAGTTACTGTGTGGGTATAGTTATTACTCTCAGGAGATGGAGTTACTGTGTGGGTATAGTTATTACTCTCAGGAGATGGAGTTACTGTGTGGGTATAGTTATTACTCTCAGGAGATGGAGTTACTGTGTGGGTATAGTTATTACTCTCAGGAGATGGAGTTACTGTGTGGGTATAGTTATTACTCTCAGGAGATGGAGTTACTGTGTGGGTATAGTTATTACTCTCAGGAGATGGAGTTACTGTGTGGGTATAGTTATTACTCTCAGGAGATGGAGTTACTGTGTGTAGCGGAGATGCAATATTCCCCAGGTTGTCTCCGCTTATAATCCAAGTGAGGCTCAGGAACAAGTAAATAATAAATCCGTAGGCAAAGTTTCCAGCAGGTAAAATAACAGCAACCTCCCCACAGCAATCCCAATAACTGGACGACACACAGTTTCAGGAGCAGAACTCACAAGCCTTTAATCACAGTCTCCTTATAAAGCATGCTCCCATGCAAGGGAGGGATTACAGTAATTATTACAGTAGCCAATCCTGTCCTGGTAACCTCCCACACATCTCCTCCCCTCAGCTAGCATCATAATCCCCTTATCCAGTACACCAATTCCCCCCGTTTCTGGATGTACCCCTAAACGTAGGGGTACCTCTTTAAATCCTACATCCCCTGGTAGCCCTGATCTGGGTGAACAACATATCCAAAAACCACCCAGATCAGACCAGGGGTTCGGGAAAAGTATGGAGGGAATAAAATGACCGACCGCACGAACTGAGATAGCCGAATTCGGTTCCATGTGAATGGGCCCTGCGGTCGGTCCTGGCATAAGGGAATAAAATACACGAAAACCTCTAGCTATAGAGGCTAGGGAGGGTTCGCCTGAATCCCCTCGTTCGGTATTCTCTATCTACCGAACGAGGGGCCGTTCGGTAGTTTGGAACCGAACGGACCAGGGCTGTGGAGGTCTCAGCGGTGTTCGCCTACTCGAGTGTCCGATTTTAGTTCCAGACACTCGACGGCTAAACACCGCTGTTCGGGAGTTTTAAAATGCCGCCACGTGTTCGTTTGTCGAATGGCGGCCACCCCCGAGAACAAAGGACGGCTACTTACTGTTCAATTACCCGTTCGCAACAATGTTGCAACGGGTAATTGAGGACACACTTCACACAGGGGAGGTCTGGTTGTTCGGTAGTTTCATTCGAATAAACTAAGGGAACGAAACTACCGAACAATCACAAGAATACAAGGCTTTAGAACACATAGGAAACTAACAGATCACACGAATGCATTTCTTTCACAGACATTTGCAGGACAGCCCAGTGCCATCTGCTACACTGCTCCCCCTTGCCCACAAGCCGGCATACACAGTCTGATCCAACACGGATCGGCTTGGGGATGTCCGGGGACTCACGGATCATTTCTCCAGGTCAGTTTGTCTTGACAACCCGTCGGCATTCCCATTCTGTTTACCCGGGCGGTACTGAATATTAAAGTCAAAAGGCTGCAGCGCCAAACTCCAGCGCAGCAGCCTGGCATTGTCCCCAGCCACCCGGTTTAGCCAGACCAACGGGTTGTGATCCGTGAGTAACGAAAAAGGCTGTCCATATAGATACGGCTGTAGTTTCTTTAAGGCCCACACCACAGCCAGGCATTCCTTCTCGATGGCGGCGTAGCTTACTTCTCTGGGTAACAGCTTGCGACTGATGTAAGCCACGGGGTGTTCTCCGCCATCGGCTCCGACTTGGCTCAGTACTGCTCCCAATCCAAACATAGAAGCGTCTGTGTGAACAAGAAAACGTTTAGTTGGATTGGGAGCTGCCAAGACAGGAGCGTTTATCAGTGCATTTTTCAGATGTTGGAATGCCTGCTCACACTCCGGGGTCCAGGTCACCTGGCGGGGCAAATTCTTCCGAGTAAGGTCAGTGAGAGGTTTGGCGAGGGCGCTATAGTTAGGGACAAACTTCCTGTAATACCCAGCGGTCCCTAGAAAGGCTAACACCTGGGTTTTAGTCCTAGGAGTGGGCCACTGGGCCACGGCTTCTACCTTGGCAGGTTCGGGCTTCTGTTTGCCGCAACCCACCCTATGTCCGAGGTACTGCACCTCGGCCATCCCTATGCTGCACTTGGCCGGTTTCAATGTCAAACCAGCTTCCTTAATCCTGTCTAGAACCGCTCCTATATGGGCCAAGTGCTCCTGCCACGTATTGCTAAAAATGGCAATATCGTCCAGGTAGGCACAGGTGTAGTCTTGGAACCCATCCAGGAGTCGGTCTACCATCCGCTGGAAAGTAGCTGGGGCGTTTTTCATCCCAAATGGCATGACCTTAAACTGGTATAAGCCAAATGGGGTGACAAAGGCCGATTTCGGGATGGCCTCTGGGGCCAGGGGGATTTGCCAATACCCCTTACATAAGTCAATGGTAGTGAGGTATTGACCCCTGGCCATTCTGTCCAGTAGCTCATCTATCCATGGCATAGGGTATGCATCGGACACCGTTTTCTCGTTTAATCTCCGGTAGTCTACGCAGAAGCGGGTCGTACCGTCCCGCTTCGGTACGAGTACTACCGGAGAAGCCCAGGGACTATCTGAGGGCTCAATCACCCCCAGTTGGAGCATCTCATCGATCTCCTTGCGCATGTTTTCCCTTACCGCTTCGGGGATGCGGTAGGGGGTCTGACGCATCGGTAATTGCCCTGGGGTCTCTACCCGGTGAGTGGCCAGAGGGGTGTACCCAGGTACGTTGGAGAACGTGTCTCGTTTCTCTTCCAACAGCTGCCGTACCTCGATGCGCTCCTGTGGGCTCAGCCGGTCTCCCAGTGTGACTTCCCCTAAATCCCCAGACATCTGCCCATCTTCCAGCAGATCTGGGAGTGGTAAGCTGTCAGACTCATCTGAATTGGGCGCGCATATGGCGGTTACCTCCTCGGAGCGTGCTTGGTAGGGCTTCATCATGTTCACATGGAGCATGCGTCGCCCTCCCGTCCCTGTACAGGAGCCAATTATATAGGTGGTGTCACATCTCTGTTCCACCACCTTATAAGGTCCCTGCCAGGCGGCCTGTAGCTTGTCATGTCGGACAGGCTTTAAAATCAGCACTTTCTGCCCGACCTGAAAGCTACGGTCCCTGGCTCCCCGATCATACCATGTGCGCTGGCGAGTCTGTGCCGCCTGAAGGTTTTCCCTTACCGTCCTGGTTAAGGCTTCCAGGCGGTCTCGGAGAGCCAACACATAAGGTATGATGGGGGTGCCATCTGCGCTCCGGTCTCCCTCCCAATGCTCTCTTATAAGATCTAAGGGGCCTCTGACCCTCCTCCCAAACAGCAGTTCAAACGGGGAGAACCCCGTGGATTCCTGCGGCACCTCCCGGTAAGCGAATAGGAGATGCGGCAGGAACCGCTCCCAGTCCTTGTGGGTCTCTGCGAAGGTTCGGAGCATTTGTTTCAATGTGCCATTGAACCGTTCGCAGAGCCCATTAGTCTGGGGGTGGTAAGGGGCACTGATAATAGGCTTAATGCCACAGATCCTCCAGAGGTGTTGGGTGAATTCTGCGGTAAATTGGGTACCCTGATCCGAGATAATCTCCCTGGGTAATCCCAACCGGGAGAATATCTGCATGAGGGCATCCGCGACCGTTTCAGCCTGAATGTTGGTCAGAGCCACCGCCTCTGGATATCTGGTAGCATAGTCTACTACCGTTAAAATGTACCTTTTGCCTGACGGGCTGGCTTTCTTGAGGGGACCTATCAAGTCTACCGCTATTCTGCTAAACGGTTCCTCAATTATTGGCAAGGGGTGTAGCTTCGCCTTCCTCCGGTCTCCCCTTTTCCCTACCCTCTGGCAGGTGTCGCAGGTGGTGCAATACCGGCGCACTTCCTGGCTGATCCCTGGCCAGAAGAAATTTTGGGTCAGTCGATACCTAGTACGGCTGACCCCTAGATGTCCGGATAGCGGGATATCGTGCGCTATCCGGAGTAGCTCTGCCCGGTACCGCTGCGGCACCACTAGCTGCCTCGTCACTATTGGGTCTGACCCCTCAATCTGCTTGTCTGTCTCCCGGTACAAAAGCTGCTTGTCCCAGACAAATCTCTCCCCCCCTCCCTCCGGAGGGTCTGCTGTCACCTTGTCTCTGTATACCTGCAAGGTGGGGTCAGTCACTACCTCTGCTGCGAATTCGTTAGGAGGGGCCCAGGGGACACAGTCAAGGGAAGGGGAAGGGTCTCTTACCTGAACCTCCGGAAGTGTGTTGTAGTCCTGGGTGCGGGCCTGTTGACGGGTGACCACAGGATGAGCTTCTCCTGTGGTGGACGTCTGGGGCTCAAAAGCAGATGTGAGCCTCCCCAGATCGTTCCCCAATAAAACCTCCGCCGGTAACTGCGGCATCAACCCCACCTCCACATGTCCTGCCCCCGCCCCCCAATGTAAATGTACCCTTGCTGTAGGTAGCCGGTACACTGCTCCCCCGGCTACCCTGACGGCCACAGTTTTACTTAGTCTCGCTTCATCCGAGACCAGATGACTTTTGACCAAGGTGATGGTAGCCCCCGAATCACGTAGGCCCTGTACTGCTTTACCCTCCAAGTATACGGTCTGCCTGTGATGTTGTCTGTTATCAGCATTGGCCTGGACTGGATCCGCCTCGTGTAGTACTTCCCACTGTTCCACGGTTGTTATGGGAACAGCTGACCCATATGGTGTGGCCACTATATTTTGGTAGTGATGGGCGGCGGCTGCTCTCGGTGGTGGTGGGCCGGGGCGAATCCAGGTAGAACGATCCCTCAGCTGGGGACATTCCCTTTTATAATGTCCCCACTTCTGGCAGTGATGACAGGGGCCAGAAGCGGGCTGGCGAAACCGGGGCTGTACAGCGGGTGGTGGTGGTGGTAGTTGCCTCGGTGGAGCTGGGTTGTAGCTGTTTCCCCCAAAGGTTTTAAAAATAGCTTTTGGGGCTGCTGGTTTCTGCTGCCTGCGTGCATCCAAGTACTCATCGGCCTTCCTAGCAGCTTCGGTAAGGGAGGTAGGGTTTCTGTCCCTCACCCATTCCTGGACCTCGCCTGTTACCCCCTCATAGAATTGCTCCAACAACACCATTTGCAATAAGTCCTCCATGGACCGAGCCTTATTAGACTGTACCCACCCCAGAGCGGCCCGATGCAACTTGCAAGCCCATTCCACATGAGAGTCCTTGTCATTTCTCTTTAGGTCTCTAAACCGTCGCCGATATGCCTCTGGCGTGATTGCATATCGGGCCAGGATCACTTCTTTTACTCGGCGGTAATTCCGAATTTCCTCATCAGGTACAGTTCTATAGGCTTCCGCCGCCTTCCCTGTGAGCTTCCCTGCTAAAATAGGCACCCACTCATCTGGGCTAATATTATGCAAGGCACACAGTCTTTCAAAGTCTTGGAGAAAAGCATCTATATCTTCCTCTGCTTCTATATACGTTTTAAAGGCTTGGTAAGGAATTTTTGTCTTACCCTGTGTGATGGTAGTTGTGGTAGCATTCCTCTCCAGCTGCTGTAGTGGCCTTTGGCGCAGTATAAACTCCTGTACCTCTGACATTGTCCTGGATATAATATCTGTTGTTGGATTCTCTCCATAAAAGGACAGCCTGAACTGCACCTCTCTCCGGAACTCTTCTTTTTCATCTGCTGCACTCTGTTGCTCAGGGATTACCCTGTCCTCCTGCTGGTATTCAGCCATCACTTCTGCAATGAGGATTGCTTTCTTTTTGTTGCTGGCTGCAATGCCTTTCGCTTCCAGGAGATCTTTTAGCGTGGATCTTTTAAGCTTGGCATAATCACTCTCCATCCGTATTCCATTAGTCCTTGTTCCCTTGTGAGTCTGGATCCCAGCGCTGCCAACCAATGTAGCGGAGATGCAATATTCCCCAGGTTGTCTCCGCTTATAATCCAAGTGAGGCTCAGGAACAAGTAAATAATAAATCCATAGGCAAAGTTTCCAGCAGGTAAAATAACAGCAACCTCCCCACAGCAATCCCAATAACTGGACGACACACAGTTTCAGGAGCAGAACTGACAAGCCTTTAATCACAGTCTCCTTATAAAGCATGCTCCCATGCAAGGGAGGGATTTACAGTAATTATTACAGTAGCCAATCCTGTCCTGGTAACCTCCCACACATCTCCTCCCCTCAGCCAGCATCATAATCCCCTTATCCAGTACACCAATTCCCCCCGTTTCTGGATGTACCCCTAAACGTAGGGGTACCTCTTTAAATCCTACATCCCCTGGTAGCCCTGATCTGGGTGAACAACATATCCAAAAACCACCCAGATCAGACCAGGGGTTCGGGAAAAGTATGGAGGGAATAAAATGACCGACCGCACGAACTGAGATAGCCGAATTCGGTTCCATGTGAATGGGCCCTGCGGTCGGTCCTGGCATAAGGGAATAAAATACACGAAAACCTCTAGCTATAGAGGCTAGGGAGGGTTCGCCTGAATCCCCTCGTTCGGTATTTTCTATCTACCGAACGAGGGGCCGTTCGGTAGTTTGGAACCGAACGGACCAGGGCTGTGGAGGTCTCAGCGGTGTTCGCCTACTCGAGTGTCCGATTTTAGTTCCAGACACTCGACGGCAAAACACCGCTGTTCGGGAGTTTTAAAATGGCCGCCACGCGTTCGTTTGTCGAATGGCGGCCACCCCCGAGAACAAAGGACGGCTACTTACTGTTCAATTACCCGTTCGCAACAATGTTGCAACGGGTAATTGAGGACACACTTCACACAGGGGAGGTCTGGTTGTTCGGTAGTTTCATTCGAATAACCTAAGGGAACGAAACTACCGAACAATCACAAGAATACAAGGCTTTAGAACACATAGGAAACTAACAGATCACACGAATGCATTTCTTTCACAGACATTTGCAGGACAGACAAGTGCCATCTGCTACACTGTGTGGGTATAGTTATTACTCTCAGTAGATGGAGTTACTGTGTGGGTATAGTTATTACTCTCAGTACATGGAGTTACTGTGTGGGTATAGTTATTACTCTCAGTAGATGGAGTTACTGTGTGGGTATAGTTATTACTCTCAGTAGATGGAGTTACTGTGTGGGTATAGTTATTACTCTCGGTAGATGGAGTTACTGTGTGGGTATAGTTATTACTCTCGGTAGATGGAGTTACTGTGTGGGTATAGTTATTACTCTCAATACATGGAGTTACTGTGTGGGTATAGTTATTACTCTCAGTAGATGGAGTTACTGTGTGGGTATTGTTATTTCTCTCAGTAGATGGAGTTACTGTGTGGGTATAGTTATTACTCTCAGTAGATGGAGTTACTGTGTGGGTATAGTTATTACTCTCAGTAGATGGAGTTACTGTGTGGGTATAGTTATTACTCTCAGGAGATGGAGTTACTGTGTGGGTATAGTTATTACTCTCAGGAGATGGAGTTACTGTGTGGGTATAGTTATTACTCTCAGTAGATGGAGTTACTGTGAGGGTATAGTTATTACTCTCAGTACATGGAGTTACTGTGTGGGTATAGTTATTACTCTCAGTAGATGTAGTTACTGTGTGGGTATAGTTATTACTCTCAGTAGATGGAGTTACTGGGTGGGTATAGTTATTACTCTTAGTACATGGAGTTACTGTGTGGGTATAGTTATTACTCCCAGTACAGGAGTTACCGTGTGGGTATAGTTATTACTCTCAGTAGATGGAGTTACTGTGTGGGTATAGTTATTACTCTCAGTAGATGGAGTTACCGTGTGGGTATAGTTATTACTCTCAGTAGATGGAGTTACTGTGTGGGTATAGTTATTACTCTCAGTACATGGAGTTACTGTGTGGGTATAGTTATTACTCTCGGTACATGGAGTTACTGTGTAGGTATAGTTATTACTCTCAGGAGATGGAGTTACCGTGTGGGTACAGTTATTACTCTCAGTACAGGGAGTTACTGTGTGGGTATAGTTATTACTCTCAGTAGATGGAGTTACTGTGTGGGTATAGTTATTACTCTCGGCACATGGAGTTACTAGGTATAGTTATTACCTCAGGAGATGTAGTTACTGTGTGGGTATAGTGCTATTACCCCTGCTACATGGAGTTACCGTGTGGGTATAGCTATTACCTCAGTAGATGTAAAGCCACTGTGTGGGTATAGCTATTACTCCCAGGAGATGTAGCTACTGTGTGGGTATAGTTATTACTCCTCAGTACAGGAGCCACTGTGTGTGGGTATAGTTATTACCTCAGGAGATGTAGTTACTAAAAGTGGGTATAGTTATTACTCTTAGTACAGGGAGTTACTGTGTGGGTATAGTTATTACTCTTAGTACAGGGAGTTACTGTGTGGGTATAGTTATTACTCTCAGGAGATGTAGTTACTGTGTGGGTATAGTTATTACTCTCAGTAGATGGAGTTACTGTGTGGGTATAGTTATTACTCTCAGTAGATGGAGTTACTGTGTGGGTATAGTTATTACTCTCAGTAGATGGAGTTACTGTGTGGGTATAGTTATTACTCTCAGTAGATGGAGTTACTGTGTGGGTATAGTTATTACTCTCAGTAGATGGAGTTACTGTGTGGGTATAGTTATTACTCTCAGTAGATGGAGTTACTGTGTGGGTATAGTTATTACTCTCAGTAGATGGAGTTACTGTGTGGGTATAGTTATTACTCTCAGTAGATGGAGTTACTGTGTGGGTATAGTTATTACTCTCAGTAGATGGAGTTACTGTGTGGGTATAGTTATTACTCTCAGTAGATGGAGTTACTGTGTGGGTATAGTTATTACTCTCAGTAGATGGAGTTACTGTGTGGGTATAGTTATTACTCTCAGTAGATGGAGTTACTGTGTGGGTATAGTTATTACTCTCAGGAGATGGAGTTACTGTGTGGGTATAGTTATTACTCTCAGGAGATGGAGTTACTGTGTGGGTATAGTTATTACTCTCAGGAGATGGAGTTACTGTGTGGGTATAGTTATTACTCTCAGGAGATGGAGTTACTGTGTGGGTATAGTTATTACTCTCAGTAGATGGAGTTACTGTGTGGGTATAGTTATTACTCTCAGTAGATGGAGTTACTGTGGCATAGCTATTACCCCAGGAGATGGAGTTACCGTGCGGGTATAGTTATTACTCTCAGGAGATGGAGTTACTGTGTGGGTATAGTTATTACTCTCAGTAGATGGAGTTACTGTGAGGGTATAGTTATTACTCTCAGTACATGGAGTTACTGTGTGGGTATAGTTATTACTCTCAGGAGATGTAGTTACTGTGTGGGTATAGTTATTACTCTCAGGAGATGTAGTTACTGTGTGGGTATAGTTATTACTCTTAGTACAGGGAGTTACTGTGTGGGTATAGTTATTACTCTCAGGAGATGTAGTTACTGTGTGGGTATAGTTATTACTCTCAGGAGATGTAGTTACTGTGTGGGTATAGTTATTACTCTCAGTAGATGTAGTTACTGTGTGGGTATAGTTATTACTCTCAGTACATGGAGTTACTGTGTGGGTATAGTTATTACTCTCAGTAGATGGAGTTACTGTGTGGGTATAGTTATTACTCTCAGTAGATGGAGTTACTGGGTGGGTATAGTTATTACTCTTAGTACATGGAGTTACTGTGTGGGTATAGTTATTACTCTCAGTACAGGGAGTTACTGTGTGGGTATAGTTATTACTCTCAGGAGATGGAGTTACTGTGTGAATATAGTTATTACTCTCAGTACAGGGAGTTACTGTGTGGGTATAGTTATTACTCTCAGGAGATGGAGTTACTGTGTGGGTATAGTTATTACTCTCAGTAGATGGAGTTACTGTGTGGGTATAGTTATTACTCTCGGTACATGGAGTTACTGTGTGGGTATAGTTATTACTCTCAGTAGATGGAGTTACTGTGTGGGTATAGTTATTACTCTCGGTACATGGAGTTACTGTGTGGGTATAGTTATTACTCTCAGTAGATGGAGTTACTGTGTGGGTATAGTTATTA
Source organism: Pelobates cultripes (assembly GCA_933207985.1). Taxonomy (NCBI): domain Eukaryota; kingdom Metazoa; phylum Chordata; class Amphibia; order Anura; family Pelobatidae; genus Pelobates; species Pelobates cultripes. Next base: position 143,754,339 of record OW240920.1, on the reverse strand, counting down.
CTCTCAGTAGATGGAGTTACTGGGTGGGTATAGTTATTACTCTCAGTAGATGGAGTTACTGGGTTTGTATAGTTATTACTCTGAGTACAGGGAGTTACTGGGTGGGTATAGTTATTACTCCCAGTAGATGGAGTTACTGTGTGGGTATAGTTATTACTGAGTACAGGGAGTTACTGTGTGGGTATAGTTATTACTCTCAGTAGATGGAGTTACTGTGTGGGTATAGTTATTACTCTCAGTACATGGAGTTACTGTGTGGGTATAGTTATTACTCTCAGTACATGGAGTTACCGTGTGGGTATAGTTATTACTCTCAGTACAGGGAGTTACCGTGTGGGTATAGTTATTACTCTCAGTACAGGGAGTTACTGTGTGGGTATAGTTATTACTCTCAGTAGATGGAGTTACTGTGTGGGTATAGTTATTACTCTCAGTAGATGGAGTTACTGTGTGGGTATAGTTATTACTCTCAGTACATGGAGTTACTGTGTGGGTACAGTTATTACTCTCAGTACATGGAGTTACTGTGTGGGTACAGTTATTACTCTCAGTAGATGGAGTTACTGTGTGGGTATAGTTATTACTCTCAGTACATGGAGTTACTGTGTGGGTATAGTTATTACTCTCAGTAGATGTAGTTACTGTGTGGGTACAGTTATTACTCTCAGTACATGGAGTTACTGTGTGGGTATAGTTATTACTCTCAGTACAGGGAGTTACTGTGAGGATATAGTTATTACTCTCAGTAAATGGAGTTACTGTGTGGGTATAGTTATTACTCTCAGTAGATGGAGTTACTGTTTGGGTATAGTTATTACTCTCAGTAGATGGAGTTACTGTGTGGGTATAGTTATTACTCTCAGTAGATGGAGTTACTGTTTGGGTATAGTTATTACTCTCAGTAGATGGAGTTACTGTGTGTATATAGTTATTACTCTCAGTAGATGGAGTTACTGTGTGTATATAGTTATTACTCTCAGTAGATGGAGTTACTGTGTGGGTATAGTTATTACTCTCAGGTAGATGGAGTTACTGTGTGGGTATAGTTATTACTCTCAGTAGATGGAGTTACTGTGTGGGTATAGTTATTACTCTCAGTAGATGGAGTTACTGTGTGGGTATAGTTATTACTCTCAGTACATGGAGTTACTGTGTGGGTATAGTTATTACTCTCAGTAGATGGAGTTACTGTGTGGGTATAGTTATTACTCTCAGTAGATGGAGTTACTGTGTGGGTATAGTTATTACTCTCAGTAGATGGAGTTACTGTGTGGGTATAGTTATTACTCTCAGTAGATGGAGTTACTGTGTGGGTATAGTTATTACTCTCAGGTAGATGGAGTTACTGTGTGGGTATAGTTATTACTCTCAGTAGATGGAGTTACTGTGTGGGTATAGTTATTACTCTCAGTAGATGGAGTTACTGTGTGGGTATAGTTATTACTCTCAGTAGATGGAGTTACTGTGTGGGTATAGTTATTACTCTCAGTAGATGGAGTTACTGTGTGGGTATAGTTATTACTCTCAGGAGATGGAGTTACTGTGTGGGTATAGTTATTACTCTCTGGAGTTACTGTGGGTATAGTTATTACTCTCAGTGGAGTTACTGTGTGGGTATAGTTATTACTCTCAGGAGATGTAGTTACTGTGTGGGTATAGTTATTACTCTCAGGAGATGGAGTTACTGTGTGGGTATAGTTATTACTCTCAGGAGATGGAGTTACTGTGTGGGTATAGTTATTACTCTTAGTACAGGGAGTTACTGTGTGGGTATAGTTATTACTCTTAGTACAGGGAGTTACTGTGTGGGTATAGTTATTACTCTCAGGAGATGTAGTTACTGTGTGGGTATAGTTATTACTCTCAGTAGATGGAGTTACTGTGTGGGTATAGTTATTACTCTCAGTAGATGGAGTTACTGTGTGGGTATAGTTATTACTCTCAGTAGATGGAGTTACTGTGTGGGTATAGTTATTACTCTCGGTAGATGGAGTTACTGTGTGGGTATAGTTATTACTCTCGGTAGATGGAGTTACTGTGTGGATATAGTTATTACTCTCAGTACATGGAGTTACTGTGTGGGTATAGTTATTACTCTCAGTACATGGAGTTACTGTGTGGGTATAGTTATTACTCTCAGTACATGGAGTTACTGTGTGTGTATAGTTATTACTCTCAGTAGATGGAGTTACTGTGTGGGTATAGTTATTACTCTCGGTAGATGGATTTACTGTGTGGGTATAGTTATTACTCTCGGTAGATGGAGTTACTGTGTGGATATAGTTATTACTCTCAGTAGATGGAGTTACTGTGTGGGTATCGTTATTACTCTCAGTAGATGGAGTTACTGTGTGGGTATAGTTATTACTCTCAGTAGATGGAGTTACTGTGTGGGTATAGTTATTACTCTCGGTAGATGGAGTTACTGTGTGGGTATAGTTATTACTCTCGGTAGATGGAGTTACTGTGTGGGTATAGTTATTACTCTCAGTAGATGGAGTTACTGTGTGGGTATAGTTATTACTCTCAGTAGATGGAGTTACTGTGTGGGTATAGTTATTACTCTCGGTAGATGGAGTTACTGTGTGGGTATAGTTATTACTCTCAGTAGATGGAGTTACTGTGTGGGTATAGTTGGTATTGCTCTTGAATTTTGGGGTTACTGTGTGGTGGTGCATAGTTGTTACTCTTGGTACAGGGGTTACTGTGTGAGGGTATGTGTGGTTATTACTCTCAGGAGTCTTAGTTACTGTGTAGGTATAGTTATTACTCTCAGGAGATGGAGTTACTGTGTGGGTACAGTTATTACTCTCAGTACAGGGAGTTACTGTGTGGGTATAGTTATTACTCTCAGTAGATGGAGTTACTGTGTGGGTATAGTTATTACTCTCAGTACAGGGAGTTACTGTGTGGGTATAGTTATTACTCTCAGTACAGGGAGTTACTGTGTGGGTATAGTTATTACTCTCAGTAGATGGAGTTACTGTGTGGGTATAGTTATTACTCTCAGTAGATGGAGTTACTGTGTGGGTATAGTTATTACTCTCAGTAGATGGAGTTACTGTGTGGGTATAGTTATTACTCTCAGTAGATGGAGTTACTGTGTGGGTATAGTTATTACTCTCAGTAGATGGAGTTACTGTGTGGGTATAGTTATTACTCTCAGTAGATGGAGTTACTGTGTGGGTATAGTTATTACTCTCAGTAGATGGAGTTACTGTGTGGGTATAGTTATTACTCTCGGTAGATGGAGTTACTGTGTGGGTATAGTTATTACTCTCGGTAGATGGAGTTACTGTGTGGATATAGTTATTACTCTCAGTACATGGAGTTACTGTGTGGGTATAGTTATTACTCTCAGTACATGGAGTTACTGTGTGGCTATAGTTATTACTCTCAGTACATGGAGTTACTGTGTGTGTATAGTTATTACTCTCAGTAGATGGAGTTACTGTGTGGGTATAGTTATTACTCTCGGTAGATGGATTTACTGTGTGGGTATAGTTATTACTCTCAGTAGATGGAGTTACTGTGTGGGTATAGTTATTACTCTCAGTAGATGGAGTTACTGTGTGGGTATCGTTATTACTCTCAGTAGATGGAGTTACTGTGTGGGTATAGTTATTACTCTCAGTACAGGGAGTTACTGTGTGGGTATAGTTATTACTCTCAGTACATGGAGTTACTGTGTGGGTATAGTTATTACCCTCAGTAGATGGAGTTACTGTGTGGGTTTAGTTATTACTCTCAGTACATGGAGTTACTGTGTGGGTATAGTTATTACTCTCGGTAGATGGAGTTACTGTGTGGGTATAGTTATTACTCTCAGTAGATGGAGTTACTGTGTGGGTATAGTTATTACTCTCGGTAGATGGAGTTACTGTGTGGGTATAGTTATTACTCTCGGTAGATGGAGTTACTGTGAGGGTATAGTTATTACTCTCAATACATGGAGTTACTGTGTGGGTATAGTTATTACTCTCGGTAGATGGAGTTACTGTGTGGGTATAGTTATTACTCTCGGTAGATGGAGTTACTGTGTGGGTATAGTTATTACTCTCAGTAGATGGAGTTACTGTGAGGGTATAGTTATTACTCTCAGTACATGGAGTTACTGTGTGGGTATAGTTATTACTCTCAGTAGATGGAGTTACTGGGTGGGTATAGTTATTACACTCAGTTCCATGCAGTTACTGTGTGGGTATAGTTATTACTCTCAGTACATGGAGTTACTGTGTGGGTATAGTTATTACTCTCGGTAGATGGAGTTACTCTCAGTAGATGGAGTTACTGTGAGGGTATAGTTATTACTCTCAGTAGATGGAGTTACTGTGTGGGTATAGTTATTACTCTCAGTAGATGGAGTTACTGTGTGGGTATAGTTATTACTCTCAGTAGATGGAGTTACTGTGTGGGTATAGTTACTGTGTGGGTATAGTTATTACTCTCAGTAGATGGAGTTACTGTGTGGGTATAGTTATTACTCTCAGTACATGGAGTTACTGTGTGGGTATAGTTATTACTCTCAGGAGATGGAGTTACTGTGTGGGTATAGTTATTACACTCAGTAGATGGAGTTACTGTGTGGGTATAGTTATTACTCTCAGTAGATGGAGTTACTGTGTGGGTATATTTATTACTCTCAGTAGATGGAGTTACTGTGTGGGTATAGTTATTACTCTCAGTAGATGGAGTTACTGTGTGGGTATAGTTATTACTCTCAGGAGATGGAGTTACTGTGTGGGTATAGTTATTACTCTCAGGAGATGGAGTTACGGTGTGGGTATAGTTATTACTCTCAGGAGATGGAGTTACTGTGTGGGTATAGTTATTACTCTCAGTAGATGGAGTTACTGTGTGGGTATAGTTATTACTCTCAGTAGATGGAGTTACTGTGTGGGTATAGTTATTACTCTCAGTAGATGGAGTTACTGTGTGAGTATAGTTATTACTCTCAGTACATGGAGTTACTGTGTGGGTATAGTTATTACTCTCAGGAGATGGAGTTACTGTGTGGGTATAGTTATTACTCTCAGTAGATGGAGTTACTGTGTGGGTATAGTTATTACTCTCAGGAGATGTAGTTACTGTGTGGGTATAGTTATTACTCTCGGTACATGGAGTTACTGTGTGGGTATAGTTATTACTCTCAGGAGATGTAGTTACTGTGTGGGTATAGTTATTACTCTCAGGAGATGTAGTTACTGTGTGGGTATAGTTATTACTCTCAGTACATGGAGTTACTGTGTGGGTATAGTTATTACTCTCAGTAGATGGAGTTACTGTGTGGGTATAGTTATTACTCTCAGTAGATGGAGTTACTGGGTTTGTATAGTTATTACTCTGAGTACAGGGAGTTACTGGGTGGGTATAGTTATTACTCCCAGTAGATGGAGTTACTGTGTGGGTATAGTTATTACTCTGAGTACAGGGAGTTACTGTGTGGGTATAGTTATTACTCTCAGTAGATGGAGTTACTGTGTGGGTATAGTTATTACTCTCAGTACATGGAGTTACTGTGTGGGTATAGTTATTACTCTCAGTACATGGAGTTACCGTGTGGGTATAGTTATTACTCTCAGTACAGGGAGTTACCGTGTGGGTATAGTTATTACTCTCAGTACAGGGAGTTACTGTGTGGGTATAGTTATTACTCTCAGTAGATGGAGTTACTGTGTGGGTATAGTTATTACTCTCAGTAGATGGAGTTACTGTGTGGGTATAGTTATTACTCTCAGTACATGGAGTTACTGTGTGGGTACAGTTATTACTCTCAGTACATGGAGTTACTGTGTGGGTACAGTTATTACTCTCAGTAGATGGAGTTACTGTGTGGGTATAGTTATTACTCTCAGTACATGGAGTTACTGTGTGGGTATAGTTATTACTCTCAGTAGATGTAGTTACTGTGTGGGTACAGTTATTACTCTCAGTACATGGAGTTACTGTGTGGGTATAGTTATTACTCTCAGTACAGGGAGTTACTGTGAGGATATAGTTATTACTCTCAGTAAATGGAGTTACTGTGTGGGTATAGTTATTACTCTCAGTAGATGGAGTTACTGTTTGGGTATAG
>OW240920.1:143736437-143748163 GCA_933207985.1 Pelobates cultripes | reverse complement strand
GGGGAAATTATAATATATACAGGGAGGTGGATTATAATATACGGGGGGGGGGGGAATATAATATATACAGGGAGGTGGATTATAATATACAGTTGGGGGAGGGGAATTATACCTAGGGTGGACAGAGGGATTATAATCTATTCGGTTTTATCTATGTGTTTAACTGGCAGGTCACACTATAAAAGCTTAACATCAGTTCATTGAGAGATGCCAAAACCGGGATTGTATTAAATATGCTACTACAAGCCTCATTCAGTGCTGAGCTTTGGGATGGACTTTGATTCCTACAGCTAGGTCTTCAGAGGTTAATGTTCTGTCCTGTTTCCTTCCTTCAATTGTTCACAAGTTGGATTATTGACTAAATTGGGAATTCTGGAAAATTGATCAGAGGATTGCAAACACAGGGTCAAATGAATGCTTAGGGACATACTTGAAAACAAGATAAATCTCAATGTATCCTTCCTGGTAAAATATTTTATAAATGAATTGCTATTTTTAGACAAGCATAGACAAATTATAATTCCAAATAAACTCTTTATTTTTTTTTACTTTATTTTTTTTCCTTCACTGTGAATATTTTAGTTTTAAATTTACATTGTGATTTCTTCATAATGTGAAAGTGCTCGTTTGTTGTAGTAGGTAGCATTGTCTAAAAATACTGACCATTAAGACTTGTTTTATCACTATTAATTTCTTTTGTTAAAGGACCACTATAGGCACCCAGACCACTTCATTTTAATGGGATTAACCCTGCCTGCTGTAAACATAGCAGTTTCAGAGAAACTGCTATGTTTACAAAATGGGTTAATCCAGCCTCTAGTGGCTGTCTCATTGACAGCCGCTAGAGGCGCTTCCGCGCTTTTCACTGTGATTTTTCACAGTGAGAAGACGCCAGCATCCATAGGAAAGCATTGAGAATGCCTTCCTATGGACTGGCTGAATGCGCGCATGCCTCTTTCCGCGCATGCGCATTCAGCCGATGACATCAGAAGAGGGAGGGAGGAAAAAAGGTAAGAGATTAACCCCTTCCTCCCCCTTCAGCGCCACGGGAGTTGGACCCCGAGGGTGGGGGCACCCTCAGGGCACTATAGTGCCAGGAAAACGAGTTTTCTTTTCCTGGCACTATAGTGGTCCTTTAAGATACAGATTGTGAGAAGCATTCTAGAGCAGTAGTTCTTCGCTACCTAAATTTGGATCCCCATGCCGTTCCAGTAGGTCCCCAATAAATTTCACAAATACATTATATTTATCACGGCCCAGGCAACTTCCTTTGCAGTGTCACTGCCTTTCTGACTGCAGTGGAAGCCATTTTCACATGAAGAAGCATCTAATTGAGTTCTTCTGCAGAATCTATATTGTTAAAAACTTTGTTACAATGGAGGAATATGACCCTGAGCTAAGATTAGTTAGAGAATAGGCGATGAAGATGCTGTGTAAATAAGTTGGGTCCATTTTAAAAAAAGATTAAGGAGCACTGTTTTAAAGAGAGCATGTATTAACCTGTTTACAGCTTATCTGATTCGATAAGCTTGTACTCTGTGATCTATTTGTCCTTGTGTGGACAGTAGTATCTAGTGGGGGACGTCTACATGTGTTCTTACCCCAGACAGCCTTAGCTGTTTGCATATAAATATGCTTGAAGTGGGGAAAACACAAACCGTGCTTAATCTTTGTATCTTTATGCATTTTTTTAGGTTTTCATCAGATTTCACAGAACAAGGTGGCAGTGCTGCTACTAGCTGGGGGTCAGGGGACTCGCCTGGGTGTTTCTTATCCTAAAGGCATGTACAGTGTTGGACTTCCCAGTGGCAAAACCTTGTACCAGATCCAGGCTGAACGAATACTCCGAGTGCAGCATTTGGCCAAAGAGAAATATTCCACCAAGTGCACAGTGCCTTGGTAAGGACATGTTCAAAGCCTAATAATCTGCTGTAGGCTGTGACCGGTGTTTGTAGGCAAGCTTCTGTACCGATTGAAGTGTTTGGTTTGAGAGCATGTGTTAAGGTCTAGGCTAGGGTACCACAAAGCATTCTCCATAATTGTCTGCTCAGACTGAGGTGAGATGATTCATGCAAACTATTTGTAGCGTACAATTCCTGTGTTCTGTCAGGGTTTTGGGTTGACCAGTTGACGGGGAACGTCCCATTTATTTTTTGTAATTTGTCCCCTCAGGTATATCATGACAAGTGAATTTACATTGTACCCAACACAAAAATTCTTTGAAGAAAACAACTTCTTTGGTTTGGAGAGATCAGATGTGATCATGTTTGAACAGAGAATGATTCCAGCTGTTGGGTTTGACGGAAAGGCAGTTTTGGAGCGTAAAGACAAGCTGGCCATGGCTCCAGGTATTATCTCAAGTAACTACTCTTATAAATAGAGTAAAGCAGCCATCATTGTAATACTTCTAGTCTTGCATGAGAGCAAATGGTGTTGCCACAGAAATTGCATGTGTACAGACTCACCTTTCTATTAAAGCTATTGTGCCAGTGCAATTTATTTATATTTTTCTCTTATTATTTTAAAAGAGCACTTTGGGCATCAAAACCCAAAAAGTTGATTGTTACAGTGCCATAAATCTTTGGGTGTCTTCTCCAAGTTTGGGGGATTAGCCCAGAGCACAAAGCCTATCTTCACTGTCCAGTTTTAGGAGGACACACAAAATAATTAGAGGATCTATATTGTATGGTAATAGCACCCTAAAATGAATATTGGGTATTATATGGCTACCAAGAATGGACCGAGGAGATCTCTAGAGGAGGGGTATCTGATTTCTGAGAGAGCCCTATGAGCAGCAATTCTGTTTTCTGTCTCTAGATGGGAATGGCGGCCTATACCGAGCGTTGACTGATAACCAGGTATTGCAGGACATGGAAAGAAGAGGCATTGCGTACATCCATGTGTACTGCGTGGACAATATCCTAGTGAAGATGGCTGATCCAGTATTTATTGGGTTCTGTGTCTCCAAAGGTGCAGATTGTGGTGCCAAAGTAAGCAGATAAAAGATAAGCAACATAAGTGTGAAAGGAATTGTAAGTTTTCTGTTTCATCCAAGAAGCATTGTATTTTAATGTCTTTGTTTGTAGCTAAATAGCACTCATGTCAGACTTCACATATTTATTGCACAAAACCTAGATGGTCAATTTGCTGCTGGTGTGTTTAATAATGGTTTGTCTACACCATTGAGTTCTTGTGCTCCAAAGATCACACTCCTTTTGGGTTCTTCAGGATCCTGTTAGAAGTTGTGTTTAAATCGGGAACCTGATATTTTCTCTGTTTAATGCCAGGTAGTAGAAAAAGCTTATCCCTCTGAGCCGGTGGGGGTGGTGTGCCAAGTAGATGGCATCTACCAGGTGGTGGAATATAGTGAGATCAGTCAAGAAACAGCAGAGAAACGGAATCCTGACGGGAGCCTTGTATATAGTACTGGCAACATCTGCAATCACTTTTTCACTTTGGAGTTCCTCAAGACTGTAGCAACGTGAGTATTCTATGCGTTTGGATTTTGAGGTGCATAAATTGTAAATTCAGACACTGTTAGTGTTTCCTGAGTGGGTTCCATTGTAGGTGTGCCTGCGTCAAAAGGTGGGCACAGAGCATTAATGTCCTTTCACGTGGCCCTTTTATTTTAAAATATTACAATCGAAGCGTTCATGTCATCTTAATGGGGAAAACTTAATCCATAACTATGAAAACAAATGCTCATGTACTCCTTTCATCCATACTGACAGTCCACTAATCTATTAATCAGTCTGATTCAGATCATCCCTGTCTTTCCTGATTTGATAACCTGATCCACTCAGACTTTCATACAGACATTACTAATCTAATCAAAAGAAAAAGGAGCCTTCTCACATATTGGACTCATTAGTATTAAATTATGATTATGTCATATACGGCAGATCTGACAGACCACGAAATATGCATACTTTAAGGTATCATATCTTTTTCTCTCAGAACATTGGAGCCACTGTTGGGCTACCACATCGCCATTAAAAAGGTTCCATATGTTTCCAAGGAAGGAATCCAGTTGAAACCTTCGCGACCAAATGCAATAAAGATGGAGAAGTTTGTTTTTGATGTTTTCCAATTTGCCAAGTTAGTGTCCTCTGTTTGCTGGGTAATGTGAAGACCTGGCACAATACACAAACTGTACTGTTGTTCCATTAACATGCTAAGAGCAGCAGATGGCGCAGGATAAATTCTGCATTTGATTTAGCCACATAAAAAGGGACACTGTATACACTATGCCAGTTTCATCACATTGAAGTGATTATAGTGCCTGGAGTCCCCTGGCACTGTCTCTCCATTCAGTGTTAAACCATTTTTGAGCAGTTTAAGATTAAACAATTGTCTCCGGCACCCACAGCTTGGCCCTTAATTTAGGTATGGCTAAGGCATAGATTACACACTTCCTTTTATCCATACCAATTCATACCAGCAGTGGGCACTGTGATAGTCTGAAAGCAGGCAGCCTATCACAGCTGCCTATTGCTGCTTAGATTTGTGCTTCCTCATTAGTCAAAGCAGCACAGAGTGGATGGGCTGCTGAGGACTCTTGTTTAGTATCAAAGCTGTAAAACACGGTTTAACTCTAAATGGAAGGAGAGAACCAGGGGACTCCAGAGACTATAGCTACTTCAATGAGATGAAGCAGTTACAGAGTTCACGATGTCCCTTTAAGCTCCGTATATCATTCTACATACTTAGGATGAGTCTGGATTAACCAAGGAATGGATACAGAAGAGCAAGTTTAGCTGAGAAAGTGATGTACACCATAAAGCCATTAGCATGGGAACATGAAAAGGCTGAAAGTTAATCTCTATTTTTTTTTTTTTTGTGTATTCATTTTGACACCTACTAAGTGAACTTATATTGGTGAATAAGAGGTGAGCTAATGCACCTGGATACATTAGGCACCTACATTATCTTTTAATATAGACTAGGGTTATGTATCATATTACATGTGTGATCTAGAAACAGCAATGGTATGAAAGAATCCCTTGATATCACAGTTCTAAGATGATTTTATTTTTATTTACTTTTTTTGTCCATCAATTTGGAAACAATAACTGCAGCAACAAAGGTCCAATGTAAAAGCAAGGTTTTCCAGTTGTTTATAGCCACAATATTATGTCCTATATTTTGGTTAAAACTATTTATGAAAATATATTTTCTTATTATGTCACTGCGGGGTAACTGTGCTAAAACAGATTTAGTGGAAACTATTTTGTTGAAGTCCATTTTTGATGATGAAACTCACCTTATGTGTTCTGTTCACAGGAAATTTGTTGCATTTGAGGTCTTGCGAGAAGATGAATTTTCTCCTTTGAAGAATGCAGATAGTGCCAATAAGGATACCCGAACTACGGCAAGACGTGCGATCCTCTGGCAGCATTACCGCTGGATACGGAAGGCTGGCGGTCGGTTAATAGATGTGAATGGCTGCCAGGTAGTTGCAAATTACGGGTACGTCTCTTAATATAAATGCTGGTCACCGTCTAACAGAATAAAGGATAAACAGTCTTATGCTCGTTAAAGAAATAGTCCACACAGTTAAAGCACACTTTAGCTTGCGGTGTGCTTCTTGTGTTAAGTGTTTTTTCTTTACTTTTTTTTTTCCTTTACTTGTTACACCTCCTGGCTGCCAGACAAATGGTCCTGTTGCTTCCTGGTTGTTTTGCTCAGTGGAGCTAAACTCAAGAGGCAACAATTGCTCAGAGCTCCTGCCAGGCAAAGACTTCTCACTGAGCTGCATTGGGAAGTCTGTGATTGGACAGACAGAGGAAGTATGGGAGGGTCAGCAAAGGCTGCAAACAAGAAACCTGCAGCTTTTGCATGAGGTTTTTAGATATAACCCCAAAGAAAAATGCACAATTAAATTAATGGTTTTATCTAGATAAATCTTTTAAATTGTGATCTATATATTATATTTGAGAGGTGAAGTATCCTTTTAAAATGCCGTAGCTGAGTTCAAAATACACCCCAAACTTTTATTTTATTTCTGTTTTGTTTACTTTGATTGGAGTATTCAGACCTGTCCTGCACTAATATACATGCCTTCTAACTATGTGAATTAGGTGCAGGAACTTTATCAGATTTTCCTCTTTTCTTTGTTACAGCTTTTCTGAAACAGAGGACCCACCAGCTGTGTGTGAAATATCTCCTCTGGTGTCTTACTTTGGAGAGGTGAGCCTAATTTAATGTAGTCATTTGTATGTGTGTGTATATAATCTAGTTTTAGAACATGTTACCTAGTGGTTCCCAAACCAGTCCTCAAGGCATTCCTACCAGTCCATGATTTATGGATTACCAGTTTTGTCTAAGTGGTAAATGCACAAAATACATATACACATACATTCCATTCAGATTTTTCATGTTTTAAGAATTATTGTGTGCAGTTGATGCAGTGTTTGACAGTGTGTGCTTGTAAATATGTGGGGTAATCTATACTGTGGGCTAAAGGCTGTTTTTTTTTTTTTTTCATTTTTTTTTTTTCTTCAATATCCTATTTTACAAAGTGCAGATTTCAATAGTAATTGGTAATATATATATATATATATATATATATATATATATATATATATATATATATATATATATATATATTCTATCTTATTTTTTCTCTATCTTATGCTGACAAGCACCAGGCAAGTACACCTGTTTATTGGAGTGCAAGACTGTTTGTTTTTTTATTTTGTGTGTGCCTCTGATTGGACAGCCACAGAAAGTCTGGGCAGGGTTAAAAGGGGAGGGCTTGCAAAGGTTGCAGACAAAAGATCTACAGCTTTTACGAATTTAATTTTAAGAATTAAAAAAATTTATATTTTCATTGTGGGTATGTATACTAAATAGTTTTATTTATATATTTATTTTGGTATTTGGGCAATGGAGTGTCCCTTTAATACCACATGGAGGGAATAGCATATCTCTGTACTTGTCAGAAATGTAGGTCTGTTGTTGGGACCTGTATTTTGTGCCATGTGACATATAAACTAATAATTTAGTGGGACCAAATGAGCTTGGCAGCGAAATAATACTGCAGCGAAATTGAAACCATCTAACTAAACCATGAGAATAGTACAGAAGAAATTTGTGTGTTTGTGTTTAAAGATCAGAAAACAGAGGATTTCAGTGTTATCAGACTGTAGTATTTAAGTGGGTAATATTTATAATTATTACACTCAGGTCAGATTGTAAATCTTAAGTAGTGATTTCAACTGAAAAAATATTTTATTGATTTGGTCCATTGTGAAGACATCACTCGAACTTTTCATAATGCAGTAGAGCTCTATAATATAAGAAAATGTTCCACTCTGAACACCGTTGCTAATTTTTCATGTTTTATTCCTGCTGTAGAGAAATGTATGGATGGTCATTTTGGGAAAATATCCATTTAAATATAACCTCCATTATGTTCACAGGGTTTGGGAAGCTATGTGAAAAACAAGGCCTTCTCTTCGCCATTTGTACTGGACCCAGAGAAAGCCAAAGAACTATTGGTTTAAATGAAGATGAGGGCATCAAGGCCGGGAGAAGATTTACAGGGTTTGCCAGTAAATATCTGGCAGTATCGGAGTGTTGGACATACTCCAGGTCCAGCATCTCCCACCAAACAATGTGCCTAGGAATCATTCTGTGTAACATGATTTTCACTTGAAATAACATTTTTTTTTTATTATGATGAAGTCTCTGTTAAATGTTCCTCAAATATTCTGTATGTTCCGATTTCCGTTTATGATGCAAGTTCTCCGATAGACGATTGCTTCTAGATCACATATATTGCAGGTTCCCCTCTGCTTTGCAGTGACATATAGAGTTCACATCTACCGCTATGGTGGGAGGATACTGGAATGGATCGGAGACTTGAACAGAGCTGTGATGACCTGAGCATAGGACAGACAGGGCAGAATTTTAGCAAATACTATGCTCTTTAGATAGTAACTGAAAGTGCATTATATGAAAACTTGTCCTGGGTAATCTCAAGAATCCGCAATGAAAGGCCTTAATTATTCCAAAATCGTAGTAGATGGTGAAGTGAATTGCTGCTTCTATGCAATTGTAACCGTAAAATATACAATGAAATCCAGTATGTGTGTGTTCTGGATTGGCTTGTAACTGGTGCTCCTGCCTCAGCACTAAGTGACCGTGTGTCCCAGTTTTAGAAAATACAAGTTTGTTTTTTAGGACAGAAAACGATAATTGGCTCCTTAAAGCAGACTGCTGGATTAAAAATGGAACACCTTGCAGACTTGGTACTGGATCATAGAGTCTGACTTAAACAACTTGCAGATCTTTCTTCGGTTGATCTAAAACCTGTTTGTTTACAACCACGAAGGAGTTGGAGAGAAGTACAGCTCTGTGCTCCTGGTGGTTCTGTGATCCTAGTCTGTTTCTTCATTCTCTGTGGGATGGAAAGAGGTTAAACCCAGCTGTAAGATGTATGCTTTCAGCACAATTTGGGTAACGACTGATAGATTCTGTTTTGCTGTAATATTTCAAATGCTGCTTTAATGACCCCACTGTTTACAATCATATCTCCCAGTGATTAATCCAGCCACTGATATCATGAAATATATTGTGCAATAATCATGGAACCATTGTTGTTTAGAAAATGAGAAATTATGCTGAAGTAACAGTAACTCAGAAATATGGTTGGCTGCAGTGAAGGTCAGATATATGACTGAAATTCCTGGTAGCATTTCTTTCCAAAACCTCTTCTTGTTGTTGAACTACAGCTCCCTTGATGCTTTGCCCGTAGAATGTTTTTAGAATGACAAGGCATAATGGAAGCTGTAGTTTTAAAACTTTTGGAGATCTACCTTTTGGGCACCCCTGCTATGTACAATATTTATGAGCATGATTTACAAGTACCTGACTGTTATGTTAACAGAGGTGTGTTGTCTCCATTCTCTATATCTGTCCTCCTAACAAACTGACCAGATAGCTACCTTGTTAAACCGCTTGCTATTTCACATACATCAATGGACAGTGATTCTGTTGGTTGGAATAAATAAAACATGGGCTTTAAAAAACCTGCTTTGCCTGTTACAGAATTCTGTGTTATCTTGTATCTATTAGTGACATCCGAAACACTCCATGCCTTCAATGAGAAATCTAAATTACCAGATCTATAATTACCTGCTATTCTCTATTTTGCCATTGTTAATCAGTTAATTAACAGATTGGGGTTCGAAGGCTTGTAAACCTTGACCTATGTGTAACAATGTAACCTTCATCACTGATTACACTGTGAGATTAATACCTACTAATACCTGGTCATTTAAAACTTTAGAACAACATAATTGTTATTTTTAAAACAGGACACGTTTAGATGTTTTCCCAACAAAGAAAGGTAAACATTGCAAAACTATTTAAAAGTCAATATATTATTATAAGGAGTTCATGAACTAATAATATATATATATATATATATATATATATATATATATATATATATATATATATATATATATATTTATTCAAACAACCCATGTGAGTTTATTGAAAATCTGTCAGTCTAACAAATTTAATATAAAATCATCTGACATTCCAAAAGCAAAGACTGTCTCCAAAGAAGATTAGGAAGTGTAAATGGTTGAAATATAATTCCAATTTCATTATTCCGCATGTAAGGGAATCCCTAATCAATCATGGCCGCGCCAGGTGGTCACATGATTTTGGTTGGAAGGAGGCTTCTGCCCACATCAAAGATGGCGCACAGTTAGTGTCAGCTCATTCCTCTGGTGTCCGAGAGAGAGTGTCTGCTCTCTATCACCCCCTGACGGCCGCTCTCTCCCGCTCCGGCGGTTGCTCTGTGGTGCTGCGCATGCGCGGTCCGGCCGCATGGACTTTGGCAGCTTGTTTACAGGTGGGGCTAGGCCGCAGCCTCGGGCTGGATTTACCGCTCCGCCTCCCGCTCGCTCCTCCTGCTATGGAGAGAGGATAGCGGCCCGGTGCCATGTACTCCCCGCAGCGCCGGGACTTTATGTCGGTAACCCTGATCCAACCGGACGGGGGAGGCGGATACAACAACAGCAAGAGCTGGAGGAGGAGAACCTGCTGGAGGGTGAGATATAATAATAATAATAATAATAATATAATGTGATATATAATAATAATATAATGTGATATATAATAATAATATAATGTGATATATAATAACAGCAAGAGCTGGAGGAGGAGAACCTGCTGGAGGGTGAGATATAATAATAATAATAATATAATGTGATGATATATAATAATAATATAATGTGATATATAATAACAGCAAGAGCTGGAGGAGGAGAACCTGCTGGAGGGTGAGATATAATAATAATAATATAATGTAATATATAATAACAGCAAGAGCTGGAGGGTGAGATATAATAATAATAATAATAATAATAATAATAATATAATGTGATATATAATAACAGCAAGAGCTGGAGGGTGAGATATAATAATAATAATATAATGTAATATATAATAACAGCAAGAGCTGGAGGGTGAGATATAATAATAATAATAATAATATAATGTGATATATAATAACAGCAAGAGCTGGAGGGTGAGATATAATAATAATAATAATAATAATAATATAATGTGATATATAATAACAGCAAGAGCTGGAGGGTGAGATATAATAATAATAATATAATGTGATATATAATAACAGCAAGAGCTGGAGGAGGAGAACCTGCTGGAGGGTGAGAAATAATAATAATAATAATAATATAATGTAATATATAATAACAGCAAGAGCTGGAGGAGGAGAACCTGCTGGAGGGTGAGATAAAATAATAATAATAATAATAATAATAATATGTAATATATAATAACAGCAAGAGCTGGAGGGTGAGATATAATAATAATAATATAATGTGATATATAATAACAGCAAGAGCTGGAGGAGGAGAACCTGCTGGAGGGTGAGATATAATAACAATAATAATAATAATATAATGTGATAAATAATAACAGCAAGAGCTGGAGGGTGAGATATAATAATAATATAATGTAATATATATAACAGCAAGAGCTGGAGGGTGAGATATAATAATAAAATAATAATATAATATAATGTGATATATAACAACAAAGCAAGAGCTGAGGGTGAGATATAATAACAATAATATAATGATATATACAACAGCAAGAGCTTTGAGGTGAGATATAATAACAATAAATATAATGATATATAATAACAGCAAGAGCTGGATAGGAGGAGAACCCGCTTGAGGTGAGAAACACCACACACAATAATATAATGTAATATATAATAACAGCAAGAGCTGGAGGAGGAGAACCTGCTGGAGGGTGAGATAAAATAATAATAATAATAATAATAATAATATGTAATATATAATAACAGCAAGAGCTGGAGGGTGAGATATAATAATAATAATATAATGTGATATATAATAACAGCAAGAGCTGGAGGAGGAGAACCTGCTGGAGGGTGAGAAATAATAATAATAATAATAATATAATGTAATATATAATAACAGCAAGAGCTGGAGGAGGAGAACCTGCTGGAGGGTGAGATATAATAATAATAATAATAATATAATGTAATATATAATAATATAATGTGATATATAATAGCAAGAGCTGGAGGAGGAGAACCTGCTGGAGGGTGAGATAAAATAATAATAATAATAATAATAATATAATGTAATATATAATAATATAATGTGATATATAATAACAGCAAGAGCTGGAGGGTGAGATATAATAATAAT
>OW240920.1:143524229-143736337 GCA_933207985.1 Pelobates cultripes | reverse complement strand
AACAGCAAGAGCTGGAGGAGGAGAACCTGCTGGAGGGTGAGATATAATAATAATATAATGTAATATATAATAACAGCAAGAGCTGGAGGAGGAGAACCTGCTGGAGGGTGAGATATAATAACAATAATAATAATAATAATAATATAATGTGATATATAATAATAATAATAATAATAATGTAATATATAATAATAATATAATGTAATATATAATAATAATAATAATATAATGTAATATATAATAACAGCAAGAGCTGGAGGAGGAGAACCTGCTGGAGGGTGAGATATAATAATAATATATAATAATATAATATAATGTGATATATAATAATATAATGTAATATATAATAATAATAATAATAATATAATGTGATATATAATAACAGCAAGAGCTGGAGGGTGAGATATAATAATAATAATAATAATAATAATAATAATATAATGTAATATATAATAACAGCAAGAGCTGGAGGAGGAGAACCTGCTGGAGGGTGAGATATAATAATAATAATAATTAATAATATAATGTAATATATAACAACAGCAAGAGCTGGAGGAGGAGAACCTGCTGGAGGGTGAGATATAATAATAATAATAATAATAATATAATGTGATATATAATAACAGCAAGAGCTGGAGGAGGAGAACCTGCTGGAGGGTGAGATATAATAATAATAATAATATAATATATAATAACAGCAAGAGCTGGAGGGTGAGATATAATAATAATAATAATAATAATAATAATAATATAATGTGATATATAATAACAGCAAGAGCTGGAGGAGGAGAACCTGCTGGAGGGTGAGATATAATAATAATAATAATAATATAATGTAATATATAATAACAGCAAGAGCTGGAGGAGGAGAACCTGCTGGAGGGTGAGATATAATAATAATAATAATAATATAATGTAATATATAATAGCAAGAGCTGGAGGAGGAGAACCTGCTGGAGGGTGAGATATAATAATAATAATAATAATAATATAATGTGATATATAATAACAGCAAGAGCTGGAGGAGGAGAACCTGCTGGAGGGTGAGATATAATAATAATAATAATAATAATAATAATATAATGTAATATATAATAACAGCAAGAGCTGGAGGAGGAGAACCTGCTGGAGGGTGAGATATAATAATAATAATAATAATAATATAATGTAATATATAATAACAGCAAGAGCTAGAGGAGGAGAACCTGCTGGAGGGTTATTTACTAGGACTGAGGATTTACAGGGACACTATAGTCACCAAAAGAAGCTTAATGAAACAGTTTTGGTGTATAGATCATGCCCCTGCAGTTTCATTGCTCAATTATCTGCCAATTAATAGCTAAATTGACTTTGTTTATAAAGCCCTGGTCGCACCTCCTTGCATGTGACTTACACAGCCTCCTTAAATACTTTCTGTAAAGATTCATCTAATGTTTACACTTCCTTTATTGCAAATTCTGTTTAAATTATAATTTCTTATCTCCTCTGTTAATAGCCTGCTAGACCCTACATGAGCCTCCTATGTCTGCTCAAGTTCAATTTACAGAGCAAGAGATAACTTGCATCTGATTAAAAATTAAAACATTTTGTTTTCATGCAGGCTGTGTGAGTCACAGCCAAGGATGTGTGGTTAGTGTTGTATAAACAGAAACAAAAGTGATTTAACTCCTAAATGGCAGTGAATTGAGCAGTGAAACTTCAGGGACATGATCTATACACAAAAACTGCTTCATTTAAGCTAAAGTTGTGTTGGTGACTATAGTGTTCCTTTAAAGTGAATTTCAAATTTAAAGGAACACTATAGCGTCAGGAACACAATCATGTATTCCTGACCCTATTGTGTTAAAAACACCATCTTGCCCCCCCCACACCTTAATATAGTAAAATCTTACCTTAATTCCAGTCTGCTGCTGCTGGCTCTGCCCCTGATCTGCATTGGCTTACATAATCAGAAGTGATGATCTGAGCAAATCACAGTGCTTTCACATAGGGAAGCATTGGATTCACTGAGCTTGTCAAGTGGGTAGAGCCGGCACAAGCCAAAAACACAGCTTCTCATAAAGATGCATTAATTCAGTGTATTTCTATAAGGAAAGTTCTGTGTGTCCATGTAGAACAGGGGTCCTCAACCAGTCCTCAAAGACCTCCTACCAGTCCAGGATTTAGTGATTACCCTGTTGTGTCTAAAGTCTTTGTGTCCCCCCCACTTCTCCCCCCCCCAAAAAAAAAAACACACTAGACACAGCAGGGAAATCCCTAAATCCTGGACAGTTCGGGGGTCCTTGAGAACTCGGTTGAGATCCCCTGATGTTGAAGGTAGAGATACTGAAGGGAACCGCCTCTACTAGCGATATGAGGAGACAGTGTTTACTGCAAAAAGCCTGAAGGGAATGATTCTCCTCACCAGAACAAATACAATTATTTTTGCACGTAGCACAGGGGTGGTTCATTCCCCCAAGTACAGGGAGTATAAAAGATTACCAGGGAATCCCACCCGAGTCAGGAGGCAAATACTATATTTAGAGGGTCAAGGAGAGAGTTCGAATTGAGGAAATGAGACACACGGGTAAAGTCTTTCCAGAAGCTTTGAGGAAAAAGGGAGCAGGGATATGGGACGATAGTTAGAGGGGGTGGACAGGTCGAGGGATGGGTTTTTTAGTATAGGTACTACAGTGGCATGTTTAAGGTCAGCAGGGACAATGCCAGAAGAGAGAGAGCAGTTGAAGATGTTTAAGGAAGGCACAAGACAAGTGGAGAGAGATCTAATAAGCTGAGATGGGACAGGATCGAGTGGGCAAGTGGTGGGGCCAGAGGAAAAGAGAAGAGCAGCCACCTCTTGGTCAGTAACCGGGGAGAATGTCTGAAGGGTAGGAAAGGTATGATCTATGTGTGGTTGAGAAACAGAATGGCAAGGAGGGGAGAATTCTTTCCTTAGCTGTTCAATCTTGTCAGTAAAGTAAAATGCAAAGTTATCAGCAGTAAGGTTAGTTTAGGGGGGTGGCCACAGCAGGGCGAAGAAGAGAATTAAAGGTGTCAAAGAGATGCCTGGGATTGCAGGAGCATGAACTAATGAGAGAGGAAAAGTAAGACTGTTTGGCAAGGGCAAGGGCTGCGCTGTATGAACACAATATGAATCTATAATGGAGAAAGTCTGACTGGGTGCGAGACTTCCTCCAGGAGCGTTCAGCACAACGGGAGCATCTTTGCAGGTAGCGTGTTGATTTAGTATGCCACGGTTGGGGGCGGGTCCTCCTCGAGGTGCTTGTTTGGAGCGGTGCTGCAGCGTTCAAGGCAGAGGTGAGGGTAGTGTTATATGCGGAGATGGCCAGTGAAGGACAGGAGAGGGGAGGGATGGACAGCAGTCGTGAATCAATATCAACTGACAACTGCTGGAGATCAAGAGAATTAAGGTCCCTCCTGAGTTGAGGGGGGGTTAGGCTGAGGTTGTTGGGTGAGGGGGTACACAAGAGCAAACGATAAGAGGTGGTGATCAGAGAGAGGAAATGGAGTGTTGCAGATATTAGATACGGTACATGCATAAGAGAAGTTTAGGTCAAGGGTATTGCCAGCTACATGGGTGGGAGAATTAGCCGACTGTAATAGCCCAAGGGAGGAAGTAATTGAAAGTAGTTTAGAGGCTGCAGAGGTCAAAGGTGGGTTAATAGGAATATTGAAGTGCCAGAGAATTAGGGATGGAATGTTAGAAGAGAGGATCATAACCAAATGGAAAGAACATGGCACAACAGCAAACCTGCCAAGAGATGGCAGCCCACCAAAACTCACGGACCGGGCAAGGAGGGCATTAATCAGAGAGGCAGCACAGAGACCTAAGGTAACCCTGGAGGAGCTGCAGAGTTCCACAGCAGAGACTGGAGTATCTGTACATCGGACGACAATAAGCCGTACGCTCCATAGATTTGGGCTTTATGGCGGAGTGGCCAGAAAAAAGCCATTACTTTCAGCAAAAAAACAAAAAGGCACGTTTTGAGTTTGCGAAAAGGCATGTGGGAGACTCCCAAAATGTATGGAGGAAGGTGCTCTGGTCTGATGAGATTAAAATTGAACTTTTCGGCCATCAAAGAAAACGCTATGTCTGGCACAAACCCAACACATCACCACCCAAAGTACACCATCCCCACAGTGAAACATGGTGGTGGCAGCATCATGCTGTGGGGATGTTTTTCAGCAGCTGGGACTGGGAAACTGGTCAGAGTTCAGGGAAAGATGGATGGTGCTAAATACAGGGATATTCTTGAGCAAAACCTGTACCACTCTGTGCGTGATTTGAGTCTAGGATGGAGAATGTGTTGGAATGGCCTTGTCAAAGCCCAGAACTCAATCCAATAGAAAATCTGTGGTCAGACTTAAAGATTGCTGTTCACAAGCGCAAACCATCCAACTTGAAGATGCTGGAGCAGTTTTGCAAGTAGGAATGGGCAAAAATCCCAGTGGTAAGATATGGCAAGCTCATATAGACTTATCCAAAGCGACTTGGAGCTGTGATTGCCGCAAAAGGTGGCTCTACAGAGTATTGACTTTAGGGGGGTGAATAGTTATGCACATTGACCTTTTCTGTTATTTTGTCCTATATGCTGTTTGCTTCACAATAAAAATAAATACAAAAAATCTAAGTTGTAGGCATGTTCTGTAAATTAAATGATGCAAATCCTCAAACAATCCATGTTAATTCCAGGTTGTGAGGCAACAAAACATGAAAAATGCCAAGGAGGGTGAATACTTTTGCAAGGCACTGTATGTTAATGACCGTTATGTTCATAGGATTTTTACTGTTAAATTGTTATTTTTATTGTTTTTCATATTTGCT
Organism: Pelobates cultripes; assembly: GCA_933207985.1. Classification (NCBI taxonomy): domain Eukaryota; kingdom Metazoa; phylum Chordata; class Amphibia; order Anura; family Pelobatidae; genus Pelobates; species Pelobates cultripes. Next base: position 143,731,512 of record OW240920.1, on the reverse strand, counting down.
GCTATAAGAGTAGCAAAGTAAGTTATAGCCTAAAGGTTCCAAAAACTCTTGATTCTTACCTGATTTCCTTGTCGCTGTGTCTGGTTCTGCCGACATCAGCTGATTGTGAGTGGTGTATCTGATGTGCATGCGCAGTGAGACCTTCCCATAGGAAAGAATTGACTCTGTGCTTTCCTATGGTGTCTTTCAACATGCTGTTATGGCAGTATGGCCGCCACTAGAGGCGTGTTTAACCCTTGAAGGTAAATATTGCCATTTCTGCAGAAACAGCAAGTGTTTTACCTTGAAGGGTTAAACATACATGACCACTTTATTGAGAAGAAGTGGTCTGGCAGACTTTAGTGATTCTTTAATATTGTATATTTTATGATACTTTGTATTTGTCTGCCCCCTGCTGGCACCTGAGAGAATGGCACCATACATTCCACTAGTTCAGCCATAGGCAACTTTCGGCAATCTAATGGTTTTTTTGGACTGCACCTCCCATGATGCTTTACCAGCATTATGGGTGTAAGAGCATTATGGGGGACGTAGTCCACAACATCTGGAGTGCAAAGGTTGCCTATCCCTGCACTAGTTGTTAGTGCTCTGATTCTACTAGCATTGTAATTACATTAATTCTTACGTTGTTATTGGAATTTGTATACACAGCCAACATATTCTGCAGGACTCTACAATTAACAAAAAACGAGAATATAACCAAAAACAAATAAGATACCAACTATTACAAATATTCATAAGAGATGCGATTATAGAGGAAGCTGCTAAATGCTTTCAAGCTTGCTGTCAGCTTTGTGTTAAAAGCTGAATGACCCCTGCCGCTTGCTTGTCAATAATCCACCTCTCTCCTTCCTTCCTTCCTTAGAAATGGAAGCAGCTATCGAGGTTACAGCGCCTGATCATCCTCTTACTGTGCACTGTCCTCGCAGTCAGCGCCGGGGTCTTATATTCCAATCTGGGAGAGTACTGGAGAAGTATGAAACGCACATTATTCATAACGTGTTATTGCGTAGAATATGAAGCTATATTTACTTTCCTATAATAGACTTTAGGGTTTATTTGTGAAGAATTTTAAGCCAAAATAAAATGTAAGCTAGAATAGCTTGGTTAAATAATTTTTCACGATCAGGTATTGTCTACATTTTACATTTCATTTTTATATTCACTACAGTTTGGTGTTTAGTAAGTAAACCATATACATTTTGTTTCCTACCATTTTAATACATTTTTATGACTTATTTCTTATCTGCAGTATTTTGTGCTTATGGGTGGCAACAGATTGGGAGTATGTGGGGGGTGGGAGGGAGCGGAAGAGGGGTTGTTAAGTCTGTATGTATCTCCAATTAGCCATGCACTTGACACCTGTCTCTGAGCCCCCTTTGGTGATCAGATATTGCTGGGAAGGTCTCTGGGGCCAGCCTTGTTACTCCTGAATCCAATCTCGGAGAATGTCATGTTACTCCCTATCTGGTTTCAATGGTAACAAAGTTACTATGGTAATGACTACAGAAAATAAAAACTGAATGAACCACTAGCATCTGTGAATTGACAATAGCCATTTCACAGCTTTTTTTTTTTAGCTTTTCATGCGGCTCACCTGTCAATTTGGAAGCACTAACAATGACCCCAGCTGACAGAGGGCAGCCCCAGGTATCTATTTACACCTGGGTTTCCTGGTGTAAGCAGAATTTAACCCTGCTCACACTGCGTTATGGCAATATGGATTTAAGTCCCCATTTAGATGACTGATTGCAGCCCTCACTTTGGACTCTACAAACAGAGCATAAATCCATCAGGGACCACTAATTCTGGGTCCAGCTACTAGATGGGACCCTCCGCTAACAAACAATACCTTGGATTCCTTGGTTCCAGCAGAGATTTAACCCCTGCTGGTACTTTAATTGCTTGACAGTCTCATTAAAGCCTTGCACTACATGACAGCACAGACCGTCATGTGATTCTTAAGGGGTTAAAGGATCTGCTGCTAATGTCTTGGTGTCAGATACCACAGGACACATTGACACATCAGAGCTGTTTGGCAGTACGAGGGGGACCTACATGATATCAGGCAGATAGTTTTAATGTTGTGGCTGATCAGTGTGTATAAGACTATGCCCTGCACATCATTTTCAGTATATTGTTTGCATTAAACTGTCATTTTTGATATATATATATATATATATAGCTAACATTATTTGTTTACCTTTTCTTTCTGCCATGCCATAATTAAAAGGTCGATGCAAACCTACAAATCCCTTGATCCTCTGACCATTGTAAAACTGCCAGAGCATCCTGGGAGTTGTAATACTTCAGCAACAGCTGGGGTCTACCTTCTGGCCATGTAAGAAATAGTCCATGAATTATTAGTCAGTATGCAATAGATGTAATTGGTATAGTCTGTTTATTCTCAGTCATTGTACAGTAGATGTATCTAAGTCTTGGCCTACTAATTATTTTCAGTATGTAACTGATGTTCCGGTATGTTTGTGTAGCTCTGACAAAACAAATGGTGGTCCATGATGAAGAAGAGCCACCAGGGTTGCATCCTGCTAATAAAGCTGTTCTACCGGTACCCCAGAGAGAAAAGGAGCGAGAGCAGATGTTACCAAAGCCCCCAGTACAGGTATCCGCCAGCATAGATATTCATTTTATCTTTTACTTGTGATGGCTGAAAGGTAAACAAACCTTTTTGTATGATTTGTTTAGAAACCTAAAAGGCCAAACAAGCGAGGTCCTCCTGTCTTGAAAACACCACCTTCGCAGGGTCAAAAACCAGAAGATAATGAGCAGAGACCGGAGCAAGCTGACAGCAACCAACCAGTCATCAGGTAACGGCATTGCACAACACTATGTTGTTGGCATAGTACACATGATTTAGGAGGCTGACTTGAAGACTTTGTTTAAAATAAGTATTTGTGAACTTATCAAGCAGCTAGATGGTTATTATCTTGAAATCATTTGTGTTTGATGTTCTGTGCGTTCAGCTGGCGAGGAGCAGTGATCGAACCAGACCAAATTACTGAACCATCTTCCTATAAGCAACAAGAACCATCTAAAGTGGAGCTGCAAGATGGGGGAGACCAAAAAGAGCCAGGTACCTTTTGGAACTCACTGAAACTTGTTTCTTCTTTTCCTATGTAAGGTACTGAAAAAAACTGTAAAATCCAATGTGAAGATTCTGGTAAATGTGTTGATTGCCCATTTAATATTTGTGGACTCTTTGTCTCTCAATATACATGTTCCTAATCTGATTTGTGAAATTGTTGAAGCACTGTTCATTTCCTGTTCTACAATGGCATCCAATACTCTAACAAAGTGCCACACAAAGCTGTCCCATATTGTGATATAGGCTATGTTCTATTAGTATTTCTTGTGTCCACTAAAGGGTGCCAGTGACGCCCAGCACTTTGCTGCTTTGACAGTCATCCCAACTTGGTGCCGTCCCACATGAGTAGAATTGCCCAGTCTCATTTCTGTGGTGTCCCACATCTGCAAACAGTGTGACAGGGATCCATTTTTAATGCCAGGTCGGGACTGTTGGAAGGTATTCCAGACAATTTAATGTATTGGTCTACTCTGTAATATATGCAAGAGAATATTTTTAACTCAGTTAAAGTACTGGCATGGTGATCCTGTAGGTGCTTATATGAAAAATGCCTTAAATGCACAATCCTTTTTTAGTGCCTATTAATGAACGTCAGGAAGCAGTGTTAGAGGCATTCCGCCATGCTTGGAAGGGTTACAAAGCATTTGCCTGGGGTCATGATGAACTGAAGCCAATCTCCAAATCTTTCAATGAATGGTTCGGTCTGGGGCTCACCCTCATAGATGCGTTGGACACTATGTGGATCATGGGATTAAAAGAAGGTAATTTATCCTACATGTGCTTCATCCTTTAGCCTATTTCAGAACTCATTTTGGCAAAGCATTATAGAAATCACAGTTCTTAATATTCGGCCACCTTTTTTCTTTAGACATTTGCAGCTTAACAAAAAAAAAACAAAAAACCTAAGGCTACAATATACATTGCCCCAAACTCAATGCAGATTTATTTGGGTATTTCGTGTTTTGCTGACTTCTGAGAATGGTTGTAATTGCTGGGAGATGCAGGTTCCATCAGTTTTAGTATCAGGCAAAATTGCTGACAGAAGATTGGTAATTTATAAAGGTTCCATGATGGGGCTGAAATTTTCGAGAGTTGGATGGCTTGATTGTTAACTAAGCACCAGTGATGGATTTATTGCATCGTATCAATCCAGTCTATACAGATCCTATATTAAAATAATATGCCCACTCATTTTATCACAGCTGATAATGGAGTAAATGTAAAGGCATTTCATGCTCTAAAATAACCTGTTTTGCAGAGTTTGAAGAAGCGAAGGAGTGGGTTGCCACCAAGCTAGACTTCAATAAAAATGTAGATGTTAACCTGTTTGAAAGCACAATCCGGATCCTTGGAAGTTTGCTGAGCACATATCACCTGACACAGGACCCAATGTTCTTAGACAAAGCGGTGCGTTCTCTCTCTGTGCAACATTGTTACATAAAAAACAATTTGTTTATCTTCTGTTCAGCCGTGAATTTTGCCCCAGTTCAGGACAGTGCCAGGATTTTCATTGCTTTGAAGCAGCTTTCCAGTTGCCTCCCTCTGCATTTCACATCTCCCGTCCGTTACTGTAACTCATCTCTATTGCTTTTCTAGCTTCTTCTTCTGCAAGTCTTTCTTCCGTGCATACAGCTGCAAGTGCATGCTGGGTCTGTATGTGTGTGACGGTAGTTGTATATGAGTGAGAACACAAAATGTGTGTGTGATGGGAGCGGTGTGCAGGCAGGAAGACATAATACATGGTCACCTAGTGCAGGGGATTGCTTGATTTACACCTCCAGTGAATGCAGATCAAATGTCAGCACTAGCTTTTGTCTATACTCCTGAATCAATGTGTGGGGTGGGTAACCTGGGGCTTAGTAAAGCTAAACTCAAAAGGCAGCAATTGCTCAGAACACCTGCCTTGCAAAAACTTCTCATTGAGATGCTTTTGGAAGTCTGTGATTGGACAGTCTGGGCGGGGTTAGATGGGGAGGGCTTGTAAAAGCTGCAGACAAGAGAACTGCAGGTTTTGCAAACTGTTTTTACAGGGAGTGCAGAATTATTAGGCAAGTTGTATTTTTGAGGATTAATTTTATTATTGAACAACAACCATGTTCTCAATGAACCCAAAAACTCATTAATATCAAAGCTGAATATTTTTGGAAGTAGTTTTTAGTTTGTTTTTAGTTTTAGCTATGTTAGGGGGATATCTGTGTGTGCAGGTGACTATTACTGTGCATAATTATTAGGCAACTTAACAAAAAACAAATATATACCCATTTCAATTATTTATTAGTACCAGTGAAACCAATATAACATCTCAACATTCACAAATATACATTTCTGACATTCAAAAACAAAACAAAAACAAATCAGTGACCAATATAGCCACCTTTCTTTGCAAGGACACTCAAAAGCCTGCCATCCATGGATTCTGTCAGTGTTTTGATCTGTTCACCATCAACATTGCGTGCAGCAGCAACCACAGCCTCCCAGACACTGTTCAGAGAGGTGTACTGTTTTTCCCTCCTTGTAAATCTCACATTTGATGATGGACCACAGGTTCTCAATGGGGTTCAGATCAGGTGAACAAGGAGGCCATGTCATTAGATTTTCTTCTTTTATACCCTTTCTTGCCAGCCACGCTGTGGAGTACTTGGACGCGTGTGATGGAGCATTGTCCTGCATGAAAATCATGTTTTTCTTGAAGGATGCAGACTTCTTCCTGTACCACTGCTTGAAGAAGGTGTCTTCCAGGAACTGGCAGTAGGACTGGGAGTTGAGCTTGACTCCATCCTCAACCGAAAAGGCCCCACAAGCTCATCTTTGATGATACCAGCCCAAACCAGTACTCCACCTCCACCTTGCTGGCGTCTGAGTCGGACTGGAGCTCTCTGCCCTTTACCAATCCAGCCACGGGCCCATCCATCTGGCCCATCAAGACTCACTCTCATTTCATCAGTCCATAAAACCTTAGAAAAATCAGTCTTGAGATATTTCTTGGCCCAGTCTTGACGTTTCAGCTTGTGTGTCTTGTTCAGTGGTGGTCGTCTTTCAGCCTTTCTTACCTTGGCCATGTCTCTGAGTATTGCACACCTTGTGCTTTTGGGCACTCCAGTGATGTTGCAGCTCTGAAATATGGCCAAACTGGTGGCAAGTGGCATCGTGGCAGCTGCACGCTTGACTTTTCTCAGTTCATGGGCAGTTATTTTGCGCCTTGGTTTTTCCACACGCTTCTTGCGACCCTGTTGACTATTTTGAATGAAACGCTTGATTGTTCGATGATCACGCTTCAGAAGCTTTGCAATTTTAAGAGTGCTGCATCCCTCTGCAAGATATCTCACTATTTTTGACTTTTCTGAGCCTGTCAAGTCCTTCTTTTGACCCATTTTGCCAAAGGAAAGGAAGTTGCCTAATAATTATGCACACCTGATATAGGGTGTTGATGTCATTAGACCACACCCCTTCTCATTACAGAGATGCACATCACCTAATATGCTTAATTGGTAGTAGGCTTTCGAACCTATACAGCTTGGAGTAAGACAACATGCATAAAGAGGATGATGTGGTCAAAATACTCATTTGCCTGTATATATAATCACAATTATCACATTATATAATTAAATTCATACATATATTCGTTGGGACTATATATTTATTAAATAGTGGTTGGATTTTTTGAATTTTTTTTTTATTATAGAATGTCCCTTAATGCTTTCCAAGCTATAAATTGCTTTGTCTACAGCGTCATCTGATATCTAGTAATTTTCTATTGGCATATTCTAAAAGAACGTCTTGATTATCTTGACTGTACTCCAGAATGAAGTTCCATGTTTCTATCCCTAGAAAGACATTGGTACCCGCCTACTACCTGCTTTTAACACCCCTTCCAAGATCCCTTTCTCTGATGTGAACATTGGGCGAGGCACGGCTCATGCACCACGATGGACGTCTGACAGCACGGTGGCTGAGGTGACCAGTGTCCAGCTGGAGTTCAGGGAGTTGTCCCGCGTTACAGGGGATGACCGGTACCAGGTAATGAGATCTGTTCCTTGCAACATCGTAACTTTTTCTGGACCAGGCCAGCAGATGACATTCTTTATTTCCAATCCCTTCCAGAAAGCAGTCGATCAAGTAACTCAGCATGTCCACGGTCTCTCCGGGAAACGAGATGGCTTGGTGCCCATGTTCATCAACACTAACAGTGGGCAGTTCACTCACCCTGGGGTCTTTACTTTAGGAGCCCGTGCCGATAGTTACTATGAATATTTGCTCAAGCAGTGGATCCAGAGTGGGAAGAAAGAGAACATGTATGTTCTTAAACAATTCAATTATTAGACATGTTCTGTAGGAAACCCTTTTGCCCTCATTATTTTTCTTCATTGATGCCTTTAAAACACTGTGTGTATACCATACATCTGAAATGGCTTATGCATGTTAAAAGCAGCCATTGGGTACATTCTACTAACCTCTACATCTGTACAGATCTTATGGCTTTATTCCCACTGCAATGTGTTTTTATAGATCACATGTTATAATGTCCATATCCTTTTAGAGTAAAATATATTGGGATTTCTGGTTAATTGTCCCCTCGAGGTTAAGCTGCTGTGTTCCCTGAGCTGTAAGTGTGACACTGTAAACAACTTTAGCTTAATGAAGCAGTTTTGGTGTATTGATCAGGCCTCTGCGGTCTCTCTGCTCAATTATCTGCCATTTATGAATCAAATGACTTTTATTTATGTTTATGCAGCCCTGGTCACACCTCCCCTGGCTGTGACTCACACAGCCGACATGAGAAAAAAAAATCATTTTCAAACAGATCGTACAGTCCAATGTGTTTACTTTAGAGTTCTTATCACTTGCTCTGTTTATTGAACTTTAATCACATTTAGTAGTCTGCTGCAGGCTTTAACAGGCTATTACCTCAGTAGGAAATAAGAAATTCTAAATTAAAGTGTGTAAGGAGGCTGTGCCTGTGGCAGCATACACAAAGTGATAAACTTCTAAATGGTAGATAAATGAGCAGTTAGGATGTAAGGACATTATCTATAAACCAAAACCATGGAATGAAGCTAAGGGTGTTTTGGTTACTAGAGGGTCTCTTTGAAGAATACAGCTAAAGTAACAATATTACCTGCTTTAGCAGAGTGCCGGTTGGCACTTGACAACTAAAACGACTTGACCTGTTTTGTGATTTGCCGTAGGTTTTTGGAAGATTATAACCAGGCCATTGAGGGAGTGAAGAAAAATCTCCTCCGAAAGTCTGCACCTAATCAGCTGACATTTGTCGGCGAGCTGTCACATGGACATTTCAGTCCCAAGATGGTAAGATGCTGCTTTGTGTATGTGCTAAATATATAATTGCTATTATTGGTTATTGGCAATTCATTTATCGACTTTTATGTTGCCGGGTTTTAGTCTCATCCACTGTCTATCAATTGATGGCAACAAATTTTGTTTCAAACTTTGAATGATTTTCTTTTGATTTTTTTTTTTTTTTTTAAACCATATGTTATTGACTATGAGCGGTCAGCTGACGCTCTCAGACAACTAATGGTGACAGCCCCAACTTCTGCCTTATTACCAGGAATCGGACCAGGATACCCCTGGCATCATAACCTGTAAAGCAGCCTGTAGAAGCTATGATGCTTGGTGTAATCCTTTAAATGGATTCTCTGTTATCTGTGAAAACTAAATTCATAAATAATCGGCTTGAGCAAAAGTTCCATACACAGTTCAAAGTACATATCACGTAATAGGGAACTGTCAGCACTCCAGATGTGGACTACATCTCCCATAATGGTCTTACAGCCATAATACTGACAAAGCGTCATGGGAGATGTAGTCCACAGCATTTGGAGTGCCAAAGGTTGCCTTCCCCGGGCCCTAGTGAGCATGGTTTTATGGGATCACTCCAATTGAAAACCAGTAGGAAGGGGTAGTATTGGCTACGTCCTAGTCTAGGCAGAACCTATTGCAGGATGTAAGGCAATATTAATAATTTATATTATAATCATTGTCCTTACCATTTATCTTCACAGGATCACCTAGTGTGCTTTCTACCTGGGACCCTGGCTTTGGGGGCCCACAATGGTTTGACTGCTGGTCACATGGATATAGCTACTGCTCTAATGGACACCTGTTACCAGATGTACAAGCAAATGGAGACGGGTCTGAGTCCTGAGATATCTCACTTCCACATGCATGATCAGTTGAAGGGAGGAAAGGACATTGATGTAAAGGTTGGTACCCTGCAGGATAAGCCCTGATTTAGGGTGTAAATGACTGATTATTGCTTGTTGGAATAAATTAGAATGACTTAATATTCAATATATTTTCACATTTATTTATTTGTTTGGTTTGTGTTGTATTTATTTATTTAGTTTTTAGGTGGCGGGAGGGTATGTATCCTTTCCCCAATGATGTTTTTGATTACTATTGGTATGTCTTCTCATTCCATCCTCCCCTTCCCTTGCTATAGCAGTGGATTTGTTTTTTTAGTGTCATTTAATGTTCTAAGAATGTGAATGTTTTCCCTCTGTGTGTTTGCCCCTTTAACACGGTTATTAAATTGCGATGCAGCCATTTTCTCTGTAAATTCTTAACCTTTATTCCCACAGCCTGCCGACCGGCACAATCTCCTGAGGCCAGAGACGGTGGAGAGCCTTTTCTATCTGTATCGGTTCACTGGTGACACCAAATATCAGGACTGGGGCTGGGATATCCTACAGAGCTTCAACAAATATACAAGGGTAAAGCAAACCTCTTCCATCCATTATGTGACAGGGCATATTAGGCTCTTTCTCTGAGTTTGTTTTTATGGTAATTTCTTACTCTCCCTACTAATGGTGAACTGTTAAAACTGTCAGTTTAAAGTAAATATCCCAATTGAAGGGCTGACATTCGGCAGCCAATAATATCTTCTTTGCTAAATTAATTAGTTGTATTTGGATTTGAGGGCAATATGTAACCAAGAATATGTTTTGCCTCACAATAATAGCATTTCCCCCATTTCATTTTTCACTTACTCACAACAAGAGTTATTTGTTTTTAATAATAAAAAAAAAAAAAACACTTTAATTTGACAGCATGGCTAAACTTGATTTTTCTTCTCAGGTACCGTCCGGCGGTTTCACCTCTATTAACAATGTGCAGAATACCGGCAGCCCTGAACCTCGAGACAAGATGGAAAGCTTCTTTCTCGGAGAGACACTCAAGTATTTTTTCCTGCTCTTCTCAGACGATGTGGACCTACTCAACTTGGACAAGTTTGTCTTTAATACAGAGGCTCATCCACTGCCCATCTGGGCATCTTAGCAAATGTTGTGGTCTTCTCTGATTAATTAGAAAGCTTTTGGTCAGTGACAAACTACATAAGAAAGGAGAATCCAGGTAGTCCCACTGGTGATCTCTCTAGGAGCCCTGGCTCAGCTGCTGGTCGATCACTGACAGAATCATGATTCATGATTTAAGATTTTTCTTTACATATTTATATTACAGTAGGTAAAAGATTGAATCTGCTCCATGCAGGTGTGGCTGACCAAGTCTTTTATCTGGTGCTCAGTGCAAGGCTCCACTGTGGATCTTATCTGAGCATTTATAGAGGGCTCTTCCATGGGGCAGCTATTTACAGGAGAAGAATGATCTCCAGATATTTGAATTTACTTATTTTCTCCAAACATCTGCCGGCTGACCAAGAGCAGTTAAGTTTCAAGAATTGACCAATTTAAAAAGGGTCTCTACTGTACCGTCGCGTAACGTATCAGCCTTCAGAAACTTTTATGATGAGGTTCTTCAACTCAGGGATGGAGGGATTAGGAAAATGATTAGCTTTATCTGAGCCCTCTGAACGATGTCATATCAACTGGGGCCAACGCCATGCTTTCGGATAATGAAGCACTGGCCTGATCCACACCATGACTCTCCTGTCCAGGACCTGTAGCCGTCCCACTTATCTTAAATGGGAACACTGTGAATAACTTCTACAACGTCTGTTACTGCACATCCCATTAACCTGCCACAAACACTCTTTGGGAATGTAAATACGTTTCCATGTGTAATGTAGAATCATTCCCTTTTTTTCTGCCAACACTTGTACTTCTACCATCTTAGCTGGTAAACATGTGTGTATGGCACCCAGACAAATTCATAAAGCACCACATTTCTGTAACAACACTGGGGAAACATGTCATCAGGCCCTAGCACTTTCTCTCTCTGCTAGTCATTGGTTAAAGAACCTGGTGTCTTAAGAATTGAATACAGGGATGCGGTGGGTGTTTTATTATTCTTTGTTCCAGTAATTATCTGGAGTGCGATTTAAATCCGATCCGACCAGGATGAATCTATGACTCTATGTTCAGTTTCAGCAGTGTTAGAAAATGTATTCCACATACATGACTGATTTATATCCAGCCCGTCGTCATTTTTCCAGGTTCTACTGTGCAAAATAAGACAGACTGCGTGGATGATGTTAAATCTGAATTTTTATCTTTTCAGTTGATTAATTTGAACATTTTGAAGATGGAGGCACAGGAACAGACAAACTGAACCCATTGCTATGTCATATGTGTGTGTGGGCCATGAACATCTTGTGTACGATGCTTGCAGTCTGGCTATCGGAACATTTTATTTTTTTAATGGATGTGTTAATGTTTTTTTCTTATAATCAGGTAATTATAAATATGATTTTAAAATAATATATAATTTGTGAAATATATATATATATATATATATAAATATATCAGATTTTATTTCACGTTAAGCAGGGGCTAAGGATTTGTGAAGTGAATTTATTTTTCTCTTTTGTGTATATTTTGTATATTTTATAGACATTGGTTCTGAAATTTAAGCATTGAGCATTGGTAGCTAGACAGTACAATTTCATAACTTTGCGCTTCATTTTAAAGGGCCAGTATTGGTTTTAAAGTGGAAAATTTGCAGCCGATTTGAATGCTCAGAGACATTAGTGTCAAAAATGGGGAGTGGTCGTCCCTTTGTGCTGCTTTGAACTGAAGAGAGAGTTTGGTGGGTTTTTGTTTGTTTTTGTACTTGTAGTTCCATCCATGGTCACCGGGGGAGTTCTAGAGTAAGATGCAGTCAGTTCTTTTTGCTGTGTTTGCACTCTGACTGCATTATTTCTGTAGTTTTTATTTTATTTGAATTCCTGCATATCCTATGATGGCAATCTCATTTGAATCTTTGTATTCCTGTTTTTGTTAAGCGAGTGCGACATTCAATTTTGAAATAGGTTTCTAAAGTCTGGTTTGTCCTGATGGACTTATTGCATCATTGGTCCTTAAGTGGTTAAAGACCAGTCGATTAGCCGTCATTGAGACCGGATTACAGACAGGAGGTGATCAACACATAAGATTATATAAACATACGATACAGATGATATTCTTAGTATACAAAGCTATAAGTACAAAGCAAGACACAGATTATGGTGCAGTACAGGAGATGTGTGTGAAGGGAGTACAAATGGGCAAAAGTGCTCACTCACACGTTTTAGAGCTGTCTCAGCTCTGTTATGAAGGTCTGGACGGAATAATCCCCGTCTATGGAGGTCACCCAGGGCAATGTCCTGCTTTGGTATAAAGAACTGGAGGTGGAACAATCCCCACCTAGGGATACATACTGGAACCGGAAGGATGATGACGGCTGTATGAAGGATGTACTCCACAGGTGATGATGTATAATATAGTAGGTTTATTAAATAAAAAGCTGGAAACAACAGCTATATAAGTAAAAACAAATAACAAACAAACTGTGGAAAAAAGTCTGACAGAAGTGGCTGCCAGTGAGGACTTATTTTATCCACAGTTTGTTTATTTGTTTTTACTTATATAGCTGTTGTTTCCAGCTTTTTATTTAATAAACCTACAATTTTATCCATCATTACCTGTGGAGTACATCCTTCATACAGCATGTATCCCTAGGTGGGGATTGTTCCACCTCCAGTTCTTTATACCAAAGCAGGACATTGCCCTGGGTGACCTCCATAGACGGGGATTATTCCGTCCAGGCCTTCATAACAGAGCTGAGACAGCTCTAAAACGTGTGAGTGAGCACTTTTGCCCATTTGTACTCCCTTCACACACATCTCCTGTACTGCACCATAATCTGTGTCTTGCTTTGTACTTATAGCTTTGTATACTAAGAATATCATCTGTATCGTATGTTTATATAATCTTATGTGCTGATCACCTCCTGTCTATTATCTTTACTATCCACTTCACAAGGGTGGAGAGAACCCCTTGGTGGTGATTTGCTGCTAATTATAGATATTGAGCACTTATACTCACCAGTTTTTCCATATATTGAGACAGGATTGACTGGTGAACATTATCATTATTTTTTTTTTGTGTGTAACCCAGTGGAGACCCAAATGTTGCCTTTCCCAGGCTGTTGTACACTACTGGCTAACAAAGCATCATGCGGTCTGTAGTTCTTTTAAAGTTGGGCTCTACATTTTGGCCTCCTATCAAGATTCTGACCTAGATAGGCTTTCTTGAACAGCCTTCAACACTTATCCAGATCTCTCCATTGTGTGTGTCTGTGTATATATAAATATAACATACATAACTTCCCTGGGGGAGGAAAGAACTGGCACACCCTTCATTAAACCGGTTATAGATATATAGAGCTTAAAGAAAAAACAAAAAACATTCTATGCAAACTTTTCATGGCTCTGATGTGGCTTTATCATTAATTGTGGTTTAATGGGCATCTTAGGCATGGGCACATTGTAACAGCTCCCTATTAATATACATCGTATACAAGCTTATCGGGGTCAGTATTTCTACGCTCCAAAAGTGCTAGAGGGATAATAGATGAGTTCTTACATGCTTTGTCGTTCCCTCTAGCACAGTTTGGCTTTTAGCGTCCTAGGAATTTAAAATGCACCGGTCATGACGAAATTATTTTGTTCTAAAACAGCTTACTAATAAATGCATGTGTCACAAGAGACTCTCTATAAGGTGCATTTTGGGTGTAGGTATGGTCCCCTAACTGTTTAAAAACCATGGCTTCCTTCTACTAATAATGTGTGCGTGTTCACTGTGCAACCTCATAATAGTACCTCCAGTTAGTGGAATATTCAAAATTGGCTCCCACATTCTAGCAATATTTCTTAGCAATTATCTAAAATGAAATAATTTTAGACGTATGCATTTATTAGTTATTGCTTGTTATAGAACAATGTGTCAATTGTTATTATTTAGCTTTTTAGAGCAGATTTGTCTTCTTCAGCTCCCTGGTCGACTTCCTCCCATAGAAATCTGCTCGGTACTGGTCAGACCTATCACCTAAAATTTTATGCGTTTTTAACCTTCGACTCATGGGGCCTTAAAAAAAAATATCTTTGAATGAAAAACAAAATTGGCATTCATTTTGTGGGGCTCAATGTATAGATACTGTACATTGTTTTTAAAGTGCAACTAAGTATGTGTAATGAACATGTCTTAAGTTGTACATATACCATGTAATTAACTGTGGCAGTCATCGCTAATTCTCATAGTGCAGATGTTAGCACTACATTTCCTATGATGCTCGACCAACAAGATATGTTTTTTTTGTTTGTTTTTTTACAAAACTTGCTTTAAAAAAGTAAGAAATTGCTGCTCTAGGGCAGGGTTTCTCCAACTGTCAGGTTTTTTTTGCAGCTTTGGGGAGATTAGGGAGAAATTACAAACTAGATGCAGATTATACGCCAAGTCGCCAAATTGAAATCTTTCTCCAATTCCCAATATTTTCAGCTAGAACTCACAACTGTCGGTTTTCCACCGTTCCCTTACTGAATCCTTTGATATAAAACCCGCAAGTAATTTGTATTCATGTCACTGGTTAACTTCCATACATATTTAACCGCAATGGTATTTGATAGGGAATATGCCAACAGGGGTTTACATGGTGGGGTCGAGATTTGAGTACAGTGACACCTAATTAAAAACCTGGCATACAGTAACCAGATTCGAAATGGCTTACGACTTCTCTCCAGCCACAGAGGTATTCCCTTCCAGAACAATTTGTCAACACATCATCGAGTTCTAATCTCTTATAATCAGGGTTATCCACTAAACTGCAAATTGTACTGAATTCAAATCCAAATGTTACTCATTAGGCTAAAGTAGCTGATTTTGGATAAATTCTCCAACTCTACTATAGTCACAGTTTGGCTCTTTAGCCTAAATATTTCCTATAATTCAGAGTTTGTGAATATTTTTGAAGGCCAGAGTTGTTGAGATATAGTAATAACAATGGTCGCAGCTCGCATTAAGATCTCCACATAGGAAAGCATTATTCAATGCTTCCCCATGTGATTTCCCGCGACACTGGAGGTCCTTATGCATAGCGTCCAAACGTCTGGTAGACAGCCACTAGAGGAGGACTTAATCCTGCAAGGTACTTATTGCAGTTTATAAAAACTGCAATAATTACATGCTCAGGGTTAAGGGTGAAGGGAGTTGGTACCAAGACCACTTTAATGGGCTGAAGTGGTCTGGTGCCTACAGTGTCCCTTTAATTAGATGGCTAGTTTCCCTACAATCTGTATTTTGTGACTTAAAGGAACGGAGAAGTTGGTGTACACTGAGTTTTGTAACTATGTAATAAATCTCACCCCTGTGGAGTGTGTTTTGTCTTGTGTTAATTCATTGTAATAAATCGGATACACCCATTCAGTGTAACCTACAATATGCAGCTTACTGTAACTGCCCTTTGGGTTTACTCAATGACATTTAAATGACAGCAATGCCTTGGGATTGTAATCTTGCCAAAAAGGATTTGGTTTCCAGTTACCTGTGTCCCAGCCGTCCTCCGTTTTCTGCCTTACTCTGTGTATGTGTAACTGTGCTGCCTTCCAATTATATATACGCTGAGAATTATTCAACTTTCAGTCCAGTTAAAGCAACGGGGTAACTTTCCGAAATGTAACCCTGGTTCTTTAAAAATGGTTAGCGCAGGCAAGCGCCAATATGGAGTGTATAAAATTCAGCTGAAGAAAGCTTCTTCTTTTACGGCAGGGTTTCTCCTGTAGAGAATGCATGAATTGGAATTCAAAGACATTTGTACTTAACACATGTTCTGAAAATCAGCGATAATTGGTTTTCGTTTCTTTGGGCGATTTAATGAAATAAAAACCAGTCACTGCCATCTAAGGTTAGCTGTGAAGTTTTCGCTTATTTTGTCTTTTTGCATTCTTCCAAAAATTGTGTTAAAGCTCATCAATAATCAAAAGATTCATTGCAATCCATGTGTTTAGAAGGGTTCACGTTCCTGTGAAATACTTTCTCTTTGACAAGAAACATCACTGCAGATTGTCTCCTGTCATTTTTTTCTTCTTTTTTTTTTAACTGCTTAAATCCCAATATAATGTAACAATATTTTGAAATGACAAAAACATGATTTATTGTAAATTCCAACCTGTCTCATTAAATGTCTCTATAAGCATTTCCCTGTCTTCCAGTTCTTGAGTTTGAGCATATGAATTACAAATATTTATATAACGCTAACCTATTCCACAGCGCTCTAACAAAACATTTGATATATGGGTACCGTGTGGGATGAGGGCCCTGCCCAAACAAGCTTCCTTTTATAATAGCGCTTATATATTCGTGGTTCTGTCATGGCTTTTTTTTTATTTATTTTTTTAGTTTTGCTTTCCTAACGACCTTTGTATCTTAATGATTACATTCCCTCATCGCTGCTGCCTTTATTTATATTTGTCTTTCCTTTTTTTTTTTGCCAGGTCATGATACCTGGGCGTCTCCATTTTGCTCCCCTCTGTTCATGAGGCTTGCAGTTTGCCTTCTATGGCATTCTTCTGACTGGTGGATTGTGGGTTAATTCGCTTAGCCACCATAGTGGGACATTGCATACTCTCTGCCCATTGCCAAAGATCACACTCCCCATGAGAAAAATGAGTCCCTACATTGTCTAATGTACAACAACAAAAATTTGGATTTCAGAAAAATAAAAACGTAGTGAAATAGAGGGACAAAAACAGACTGATGGGACACTAGTCAAAGAAACAACAGAGGAATGCCGTGTTTACATTACAGCCTAGCGATAACTCATCTGGCCACTCCTCGGATGGCTGACATTCAGTATCTCCACCCTCTGCATGCAGACACTGAACTTTTCTCATAGAGATTCAATGTATCTCTACGAGGAGATGCTAATTGGCCAGGGTTATATTTGGCTAGTGCTGGCTCTGCCCCTGATCTGCCTCATTGACAAGCTCAGCCAATCCAATGCTTTCCTATGTGAAAGCATTGTGATTGGCTCAGATCAACACCTCTGATGATGTCAGCCAAGCAGGCAGATCATGGGCAGAGCCAGCAGCAGCATACTGAAGTAAAGGTAAGATTGTACTATATTAAGGGGGTGGGGGAGGGGTAGGAGGACTAGATGGTGGTTTAAACACTTTAGGGACAGATATACATGTTTGTGTTCATGACCCTATAGTGTTACCTTAATTTAATTGCAAAGTGACAGAGCTGCTTTAACCTTTGTCACAGGAACATAACTTTTATACTGGGAATTAGCAGGTGATGCATTAGTGACCCCGGTTTTATGTCACCTATTTAATAAAAGCAGTCTACACTCTACAGTAAGCATGTCAAAGTCTAGCACGGGCCACATAAACAAGGTTTAACTTTATATGGGCCGCAAAAAAACAAACAAACAAAAAAAAACTTAAATTTTCATAGAAACGTAGGTTTATTTTGAAAAGTACAGTATATAAAAAAAAAACCTCTACTAAACCACAGCACTCCTCTACTAATCCCAGTCCCCCCAGATACTAAATCCCAGTCCTCCCCCTCTAGCCTACAAGCAGACTCCACTTACATTGCCGCTGCCAGTATGCGACTCCGGCCTCTGGTATACCCCAAATGGCACTGTCCACACCCAGTGCCAAATCTGATCCTCCCGCTACTTCTTGAAACCCTGTCGGAATGTGATGTGATGTGGCGTTGCGTGCCTCCATGCACCTCCAGGTACTCCACTGTCCAGTCAGAGCCAATGCAACACTGACCTACAGACACACTCACTCACTGACAGACACACCAACACACAGACACACACTGACAGTCACACACACTTACACATTCTTGCTCCCTACCTTTGGGAACCGGTGTGGTACCTATCCCTGGGGTCCAGCGGAGATCTTCTATCTGCTCCCCGCGCGGTTAAGTGATGCTGGGTGCCGGAATATGGCGTCATATTCCGGCTCCCGGCTTCACTACAGACTGCGCGAGCGAAGGACCAGTGAGGAGCAGGAACACTGAGCTCCCTCTCTGGCCCTCCTCCCGGGCCAGGTAAGTTTTAGCAGAGTAGGCACATGCAATGTGGGGAAAGCAGGTGCCTACTCTGCTATAACACTGAGCATGCACTCACGGCTCGCCGAGCTGCAAAGATGTTTATTGTGGGCCGCGAGTTTGACATGCTTGCTCTACAGTGTCTGTACAGAGATCCCAGAATGTACCTCTAGGACGGGAGCTGTGTTACTCAAAATATTTATTTCCCTATTTGGGATTTTATTTTTATGGTCCAGAAATACATCTGTTAATTTACTGCCCTCTGCCCCCGGCAGTTTTAAATCAGTAAGTCATACAGCGAAAACAGGGAGTAAAATAGGGCATCCTCAAAATGAATACAAATCCCGACATATTGAACATAAGTTTCTTGAAGTATAAGAAACTGCACCCCTTGGTAGAGAGGTCCACACCCCAAATTTGTGTTTATACCCTGTTTCCCCGAAAATAAGACATACCTATAAAATAAGCCGTAGCAGAATTTCTAAGTATTTGCACAATATAAGCCATACCCCGAAAATAAGACATAGTGATAGGCGTGGCTATGCAGCGTACCGGAAGACGCAGTAAAGAAGACGGGCAGCCCTTCTCATCTGCCCCATCATGACAGCTGCACCCCCAGCACCAACAAGCAACAGTCTGTGGGTCTCTCTCACCTCCCACAAACACCACTAAAGCTGCTGCTCCCCAGCACTGACCAACAACAGTGTGTGGGTCTCTCTCACCCCACACAAACACCAGGGGATAGGGTAAAAGCTTCAGCAAGCAGTCTGCTACTGAGCCCAGAGAGATCATCCCAGCTCCACTGTGCAGATTGGACCCAGTTCTCACTGGATCTCTGATAAATAAGCCAGCCCTTACACATGAGCTTTTCTGGCCTATCTCTGCTTTTGAATAAATGTAGATTGTTGTACCATACTTAATAAAAATAAGACATCCCCTGAAAATAAGCCATAGTGTGTCTTCTTGAGGAAAAATAAATATAAGACAGTGTTTTATTTTCGGGGAAACACGGTAGATACCAAGATGTAAATTGAAAAGATTTGCGCAAGGCATCTCGGGCCCCTCATGGACATGTGGGATAATAGGCGACCACTAAGCAAAACATTGTTTGACCTTCCTATCCTTATTGTGGGTCGTCTCCACCTAATCATTGTAAAAAAACTGTTATATGCGAGTGTAAACAGCAAACGTGAAGATCCAACTCAAACCAGTTGGCGAGGATAGCTTTCCTTCCAGTAGCCGCTGTCATTAACAGTAAAGCCCTGGGACATTGTTGATTAGGAGGACAATTTACGACGGTACCATAAACCGTAAAGTAGATCCACTTCTGTCTGGGGACACTCCTGCTGTAAAACCTAATAAGGGAATGAAATTGTCCCTATGTAAAATTCCTAGGACATCTTCCAATAAGGTGGATGGGATATAGGTTATTAGTAAGATAAGTCATTTTTAAATGACTGCTAACTGGGATGAGGGCCATCGCCAAATCACTGTTTTAAATAACTGGCTTAAGCACTAGATGGGGAACTGCGGAGAATTGATAAGGGGATTGGAAATTTAGGAATAAATATCCAAAGTGAGACAATTGCTGAGTTGGACAAACTTTTGCCATCCTGGCTTTTCTAGTTTGGACTAAAATGTTTAGTTTTTTTGTTTTTCTCGTTCATTCTCCAGAGTTCGATTTAGTGAATAAATCTGCATTGTTTTTAGTTTCCTCAGTTTTCCCCATGACTGTGGTGTGATTTTAAAGATTCTGAATATTTTAATGGCAGCTACACAAATTCTGCTCTTACAGAGTTGAGTTTTGTTTGTTTGGTCTCTCGGATATTGAGTGGAAGGCAACGTGCTCTGTGACCATTGTCAACAAACCGAAAAGGAAATTCAAGATGTAACACAAGCCGTCACATTCCTGGCGATACACATGGCTACAGAAGCAGTTAACAACAGTTTACCTCTGGTTTCTGACAATATTTTGTCACCTGACTGGGATAGACTTTACCCAAAAAGTAACTGCATGTTTTGTGGAAATATATCTCCCATGATTCATTGCCAGATTATGGCTGGCTACGGGTCAGCGAGCCATCCGTACGTTTTTGTTTCATGAGAAATAAACCTTTCACTGCTTAATAGCAACTGTCCATTTTGGGAACCTGAAATATTGTGATAAGTGTGTGGGAACGCCTGATAATACATTTTGGCGACGTAGACACATTAAAAAAAAAAAGTGGTTTCCACAGCAAACATTGAGATTACCTCTACGTACATACATTTCACCAGTCAAAAATACAATGCCAAATACAATTTTTCTACAAACACTCTTTTTTGGTTATTGTAGCCCTTTAAACATAACAGATTTTTGACTCATTACCTATAGAATGTGACGGCAGATAAGAACCATTCGGCCCATCTAGTCTGCCCAATTTTCTAAATACTTTCATTAGTCCCTGGCCTTATCTTATAGGTAGGATAGCCTTATGCCTATCCCACGCATGCTTAAACTCCTTTACTGTGTTAACCTCTACCACTTCAGCTGGAAGGCTATTCCATGCATCCACTACCCTCTCAGTAAAGTAACACTTCCTGATATTATTTTTAAACCTTTGTCCCTCTAATTTAAGACTATGTCCTCTTGTTGTTGTAGTTTTTCTTCTTTTAAATATAATCTCCTCCTTTACTGTGTTGATTCCCTATTTCCCTTTATCTCCTTTAGATTGTAAACTCGGGAGCGTCTCGCTCTGCCCTGTATACAAAATGGTCTACACACTAAATTTAAAGTCACAGGCAGTGATGCTATTTTTATATTTATTTTTGTGTTATGGTATCCAGGCTACAAACCTGTACCCTATTTATACAACTATTTTAGAGCAATGCAAGAAATTCTGGCAATAAAAGTAATACAAACAAAAAGACAAAAATCTACATTTCAATCTCTACTAATTTAAGGGAAAAGAAACAAGGTGTTTATGGCATGTTTGCAATCTAACGTGAACTACAGATTACTTGTGGTTTGACTAATTGACTATCAATTGTACAATGTGATAAGAAACAGGTTTCCAGGTGAATATATTGTCAGCAACCCAAGGTTAAAAAAAAAAAAAAAAAAAACTCAATAAAAATCTAGGGATGGGATTGGTGTTGTAATTGGAGATCACTTTGGCAATCAGTGGGTTAATCTGGATTGTAAAAGATCTTATGAATCCATATTTAGATAAATTTCAGAGTAAAACAAATTCTAGCTGACCTGGTGTATTGATACATTCCTTTAGCCTTTGTTAACAGTGCAAGCCTAGACTTGCCAACCTCTAAACTGATCAAGCATTTCAAAACAACCTGCAGGGGTCATTTTTGTTTGGTTTGTAATAAATGGTGTGCGAACTTATTGCCAAAGCAGCAGAGACTAAGATATAGAAAGGGGGTGTGTAACATTTCTTGCTAATCAAATAAGGTAACATACTTTTGAGCTCTACTTGCAAAGTATGGTTAAACCGGTTTCCTTTTATCAAGAGGTTTCCTTGACAAGCCTTTACTGTAGGTAATCAAAGCTTTGCTTAAAAGAGCAAAGGAATCGACAGAGGGCTTTGGGACGTGTTTCTCCTGTCGGAATTTCTGCAGGTAGAACAGTGAGAAGACATCCCATCATGAAGAATAGGTCTGAGATGTGCACATTCTCCTCAGAAAATTATCCAGAAAAATTACTCCAACGGATCTGCCAGCTTCGTTCCCAGAATGATTTTTGTGATGTTACTTTAGAAGTGGACGGTGTCTTATTCCCAGCCCATAAGATAATACTTGCATCTGCCAGCACCTATTGCAAATTGATTTTTGCTGACTCCAATGTTGGTGACACCATCAAGATCAAGGATGTAAGTCGAAACGGACTCAAGACTATTCTGGATTTCATCTACTCCAACAAGCTTACCTTGTCTTTGTCCAACATTGAGGAGACTCTAAAAGCAGCAGAAGTCCTGTTGGTCCGTGAGGCTATAAAACTCTGTTTTCAGTTTTTGGAAGATGGTTTGACCCAAGAAAACTCTTTGGACATTCTAAATATTACTAAAAGGCGTGGACCAGAAGAACTGAAGCAGAAAGCCACCAGTTATGTTGGGCACCAAAATAAACATGTACTAAAACAGCCTGGAGACCTTGGTAAAATAGACAAAATTATGCTTTCTGAAATCCTGGACCAGAAAAATATCCCAGGATACACTGAGCTGGACTTGTTCAATTTTGCAGTGGCATGGTTGCAACATGACCCATCAAGGCTGCAGGAAGCTGGAGACGTTTTAAAAAGGATACGGTTCTCGCTCATTCCTCTGGAAGATCTCCAGAGACACGTGAAAGAGACGACAATCATGAAAACTGACTCTAACTGTTTCAGATATCTGCAAGATGCCCTTCGATATCATTCTCAAATCTACTCGCAGCCTGCCCTCAACTGGGAAAGTGCGTCCATCCGCACAAGCTCTGAGAAGATGCTGGTTCTTGGAGGGAGGACATCAGACAATCGAGTCTGTGGGAATATGTGGGTTGAAAGTCAAGATGGCAGCTCTTGGGCTGACCTTGGGGAGCTTTGCACACCAGTCTACAATCATTGTGTAGCTGTCATCAATGATTTCCTCTTCATCATCGGTGGACAAACCAGGTTTGACCCTTCGGGGAAGCATCCTTCAAATGAGGTAAATGCTACCCACGTATCATGCAAGCACAAGCGTGGATTATTTTTTATTTTTCTGCATAAAATGACTAAAACATCTTCTGCAATCAGTGAATTTCATACCATTTTATAGCAAGGTGTCTTTTTCACGTAGCATGGGTGAATTAAAATCGGTTTTTAAAAATGTGCCATTCTAGTACCTTAACCCCTTAAGGACACATGACATGTCTGACATGTCATGATTCCCTTTTATTCCAGACGTTTGGTCCTTAAGGGGTTAAAGCGGCTAAGTCACCTTCTGGGGTTTGCCTATTTTGCAAAGACCCGCAATGGTGACATTTTCACTTGGGTTGTGGTGGCTTGAAGTTGCAGTCTTGGTAAAGTTATAGTTACCTGATGCTGTCCCCCGAGGGTCCCAAATCTTCGCTCTTCAGCTCCTGGTACTTCAACTGCCAGGAGCTGCATCCACACTGTACAACACCAGTGATCATGGCGGAGGCTGCACAAGCCTCCATGGATATCATTGTGCAATGAGCGATATAATGCCTTATTTCCACAGCTGTCACAAGCGATGGCTGGGGAAAGTGACAAAACTTGATAGCAGTAGCTTCGCATTTTATCAGGTAGGATTTTACCATGAGACAAAATAGTCCCTTCATTGTCTTACAATTTTTTTGTCTGCATTGTAATTCCAATATAGACTTTCTGAGCATTTCCTAAATATATCTTTACAAAAGACTCAAACCCCCCTCCCTCCATGGTGAAAGAGCCGTTTCAAATCTGAATATCTTACTAAATGCATTAGATCTAGTAATAGCCACAATCATCACACACCTAACTGAGAGTTTATACAGCAAAGTACTTTTATAATTACCTACCAAGCCCTCAGCGAATTCTTTTCTAACAACCTTCTTCGTACCCCTACTTTTACCCTCTGTGTCACCTTACCCCACTCCCTCTAGAATGTAAGCTCATTGAGCAGGGCTCTTCACCTCTCTGTTCCTGTACGTCAATTTGTCTGGTCAGAATTAAATGTCTGTTAGTCCACCCTTTGTACAGCGCTACGGAATGTGATGGCGCTATATAAATAATAATAATAATATGTAAAAGTACTGCACCATGGTTTTTATTCCTTATCTTTACATGCATCTCTGAATATCCAGACTCCAGAGGATTATCCTGAATGGTCTTTATCATCTATACTTTGATGGGCTCTATATACTAATTACACTTGTGAGCTCAACCTTGAATTATGAACATTTCTTTGTTAATACAGTATTACACTATTTTTGTGCCTTTGTATTACCCTTTGTCGATACTTTGCTGTATGAATTTATGTTGAGGATTTTTAGAGGTTTCATTTTTATCTACCACGTAATTTCAATTGCAAAGGGTAAATACCATTTTTCAATTTTATGTTTGTAACACACGAGCGCTGCACTTTTTGGTGAATGTTTTTCCAAGTACTACCTTACTGAGAGTGATGGGAGTTGTCCAAAGCTGGAAACAGAATAATTCATTTATTTATATTTAATATTTCTTTGCCTTTTGTTTTATTTGGAATACTACCCACCAGCCTTGCACTTCGCCCTAGTTGGTTAAATACGTCAATAAATGTTATTGAAATTCCTGAAACATAATTGGTTTCTCAAGAGCAGCTTCGCCAATGCCGTATGTATTGCATTGCAAAGCATTTCGGTGCCAACTGCCACTTACTGCTGATCTATAGTGGACACACTACCAACACTTATCAAGTGATTATCCAATATCCTCGGATGTCCCCTGGTCGCCTCCCAGATGGGCGGATTGAGGTGAAGCTGTTGCTAAAAGCTTGCCTATTTTATCCAGCGCTGTATATGTCCCAGTTTCTTTACAATGTGGACTCAGTATACATCGAGAAATGTCCTTTAGAGTAGTGTCTCTCAACCAAGTCCTCATGGACCACCGCCAGTCCAGGGTTTTTCAGTATCCATATTGGAATAAAACAAGGAAATACATAAATTCTGGACTGTTGGTGGTCCATGAGGACTGGGTTGGGGAACACTGATCTAGAGAGAGCGTTCTGTATCACAAGGTTTATAGTAACAAAAAGAGAGGGGGGTAAATTATAATCCGTGGCCGGCCCAGGCATGTTCGGTAAACTGGGTTACATGGGTGGGCACTCCACTGTTTTAGGGCTTTAAAATGCTGGTCCATGTAAGGAGTGATTACAAGTGATTGAGAATCTGATGTCTCTGTGTGTGTAGATTACAGTAGATGGGAATGAGGTTATGAAAAATAAAGCATTTTCAGTTTTTTTGTTGCAAAAAAGTAATGATGTTCCGGGCACTCAAGTTCAATCCAGTGGGCAGATTTATTGGAGCAAAAACACTTCCATTCAGAGTTAAACCATTTTCGAGCAGTTTAACACTGAATGAAGGTCCCTGGTTTCCCACAACCCTGCCTCCACTGGAGGTGTGGCTAAGGCAGAGATTACACACTTCCTTCTAGCCATTCATAATCAATTCATATCTGCAATGGGCGCTCTGATAGGCTGAAAGCGGTCAGCTGACTCTCCGCCAATCACAGCCACAGCCATTGCTGCGCAGGCAAATACTTCCTCATTAGACCAAGCAGCAGGGCCACCATCAGGGGGTGACAACTGTGATGGTTGTCACGGGCCCGGCGGCCCTGGGGGGCCTGGCCGCCCGGGCCCCACGCGGAGCGGCAAAACTGCCGCCGGTGCATCTGCACCGGGGCCCATCAGTTGGCCCAAGCATTTAGGGCCACCCGATGGGCCCTGTATCTTCAGGGGCCCGGTTAGCGCTACGCCGGGTGATTGCGCGACCGGGCCCCTTTTAAAAAAAAAAAAAAAAAATTGCGGCTAAACACCGCAAGTGCTGCTGGGAGGAAGTGACGGCCGGTCACGGGGGGAGAGCGGAGGAGAAGACAGGACAGGGACACCAGAGGCATCCACTCCCATCATCCCCAGCCACCATCCTGCAACTTAAAGGTAAGAGGAGGGTGGCTGATAAATGAGGTGTGTGTGTGTCTGCAAGTATGTCTGTATGTCAGTATGTCTGTCTGTGTGTGTGTGTGTGTATGTATGTCTGTGTATGTCTGTGTGTGTGTATGTCTGTGTGTGTGTCTGTGTGTATGTCTGTGTGTATGTCAGTATGTATGTATGTCTGTGTGTGTGTATGTCAGTATGTATGTATGTCTGTGTGTGTGTATGTCAGTATGTGTGTCTGTGTGTGTGTGTGTGTGTATGTCAGTGTGTGTGTCTGTGTGTGTATATGTCTGTGTGTGTATGTGTATATCAGTATATCTGTGTCTGTGTGTGTATGTCTGTGTGTGTATGTCAGTATGTATGTCTGTGTGTGTGTCTGTGTGTATGTCAGTATGTATGTCTGTGTGTATGTCAGTATGTATGTCTGTGTGTCAGTTTGTATGTATGTCTGTTTGTCAATATGTATGTGTGTGTCAGTATGTGAGTATGTATGTACAACAGTGTGTGTGTGTCTGTGGGTGTATCTATATGTATGTCTGTTTCAGTATTTGTGTCTGTTAGTATGTGTGTATCTTTCTGTGTGTCTGTGTCCTTTTGTGTCTGTGTGTGTGTATTCCTGTTGGCGGGATTTGGGGTTGGGGCTTGGAGGCGGGCACACGAGGGCCCAGACCTTGAGCTGTGTTCGGGGGCCCACAATTTCTGATGGCGGCCCTGCCAAGCAGCACAGACGGGAGGGGCTGCTGGAGGTCTCGTTTAACATTAAAGCATTAAAAACAGATTAGCTCTGAATAGAAGGACGGCACCACGGGATTGAAGTCACTAAACACTTCAATGACATGAAGCCGTTACAGTGCCTACAGTGCATTGGCGGAACCGGGGGGAGGCAACGGGGCAATTGCCCCCCTCCCCTGAGAAAATAGTGAGTCCGAGGCTCTCCTCTGCCAGCCCATGCAGGGCTGGTGCTATCCAAGCACCAGCCCTGCTGTTTGCCATCACGGACCAGAGGGGAGATCCGTGATCTCCCTCCCCGGCCCACAGGCTAATTGCCGGATGGCTGGCAGGGGAGGGAGTGAGAGAGAGAACCCGGGGGCGCTCTTACCTGCAGCTCCACTGCGTTTTCCTCTCGCAAGCACGGAGCATTGCCGCAGTTACCATGTGTAGTGGAGAGCTGATATCCCAGACTAAACCCGCTATAGATCCCAGTATGGCTCAGGAACAAGTAAATAATCCCAGGTAAAACATCCACAGTGACAGAGTAATCCAGCAGCGTAGCAAACACAATCAGTAATATAATCCAGCAATATCCCATCACCTTTCCCAATAACTGGACGACACACAGTATCAGGAGCAGAACTGATCTTTAATCACACAACCCCTGCTTTTATGCAATCCTCCCATGAAAGGGAGACACCCACAATAATAAGTACAGTAACCAATTAGGTATAAGGTACAACCCACACATCTCCTCCCCTCAGATTATCAGTTAACATAATTAAAAGGTACACAATTTTCCCCACGTTCTGGATGTACCCTGATAGCCCTGATCTGGGTGAGTAGCATAATTAAAAAATCACCCAGATCGGACCAGGGGATAATGGATTATGGAGGGATAAAGTTTTGACCGACCGCACAGGCAACAGTAGTCGAAAACCGTTCCATAAGTTTTGGCCTTGCGGTCGGTCTCTGTTCGTGCTTTAAAAGTCCCGAATCTGCCCCCATCCCCTCACACAAACTATAACCCCCTACACACTGCACCACACACAAATATACAGCCCCCCCTTACACACACAGCCTCCCCTCTGGGTAAGTTATCAAACGTTTTTTTTTTAAACGGTTTGACTACTTACTCTGGGAGGGCGCCACAGCAACTCCTAGCACCAAAACCATTACAGAGAGCTGTAGTGGTCATTGTGCCTGGATTGTTTCTTAAAATGATCTGCCAGTGCCCCTCCCGAGATTAGCTTCTGGATCCGCCACTGCCACAGTGTCCATTTAAAGGAACACTCCAAACAACACAACCACTGCAGCTTGATGTAGTGGTTGTGGTGCCAGGTTTGGTCTGGCGCCCCCCAACTTAAGTAATCAAATGGTTTTAGAATGGTTTGACTCTTTCCTGGGGTCCATTGGGAACTGCTCCTCACCTCTCTGGCATTGACAGCAGAGAGGAGGCAGGGAGCAGCACCCGTCGAACCCCTTGCGTAAAATCGGTGTGACTACTTAAAATGGGGATGGGGAAAGGCAAAAAAAACTCTATTATCTATCTTAACTATTATTCTAGCTGTGCTTTTTTGGCTTAAAATGTGTAATTTCTGGGGAGCGTGGCTAGCATCCGAGCTGTATGGCAGCACACTGACAAAGCTCTGAGCAAAACAGAGCGAAAATCGCGTTTACTGGAGGTTTACCACCGCTATGGGGAATCCCAAAAAGGCTCACTCGAACCCCCAACACACCGGGAAGACACCGGCAGGCAAAACTGGAACGGTAACCCGTTTGTTTAAAGATTATGCGGACCGCGTGTCCGATCTCGGCGAATCCAACATGGTGCCGACGGCGGGGAACTCGAACCTGACGAGTCCCACGGCATCTGATACTTCCACAAACTCGATGGACATGGATGTCAAAGAGATTTTAAGAAATCTGTCATCCAGAACAGACCTAGCACAAATGCTAGGTAAATTAGAAACCACCTTCCAACCCAAGATGGAAGGCCTCAGCACAGAGATCAAGCAGGTAGGCCGCAAAGTGCAAGATCTTGAAGATGAAAGGGGGTCCTATTACACCCAACTACAGACCCTGTTGGCCAAGGTAAATGCCCAGGAGAGGCATATGACCATGATGCAAAGATCATTAGATGACATTGATAATAGGGGCCGCAGAAATAACCTCTGAATAAGAGGCCTACCAGAAACAGAGGGGGAAAACTTATATACCACGCTCTCAATACTGTTTAACCGGATCCTAGGCCGCAAATCTGACACTCCAGTGGACCTAGATGGAGCGCATCGCTCCCTGAAATCTAAAACGGGGCCAGGAAGCAAACCAAGAGATGTTATATGCTGCCTCCACTATTACGCGCTAAAAGAAGACATAGTAAGAAAACTGAGAGATACATCCACCCCCATGTTTTTCCAGGGCCATGAAATATCGATCTAACAAGACCTATCATGGCATACCTTGCAAGCAAGACGAGCTCTAAGGCCGATTACAGACCAACTCCGGGCACGCAACTTGCGCTACAGATGGGGCTTTCCATTTGCCCTAATAGTCAGCGCCAGAGGATCCACATATACCATTGCCACCCACCAGGATATACCTGCATTCAGCAAAGCACTGGGCCTGACAGAAACGCATATTATGGACTGGTATGCACCGGACCCGGCAATATCCTCCTCTTCAGCACAGCAAGCACCGAAATGGAGATCCCCAGCAAAGAGGCAGAAAATGACACAAATGGAAATGCTCCAACGAGAAGAGACCGAAGCAGAGTAGCAGGGCACCCTTGGAGACCCTGGAGACAGATGAACTAATACCATGCCAAACCACGCAGACCCTCATATCCAACATTCAGCACTAGACTCCATGCTCGAACTGGAATTCCAACTTGTCTTGGACTTTGCTGAGGCCGACAACTGTGCCTGAACTTCGCCATACACCATCCATCTGAAAGACTATGACAGACCCAGGCCCACCAGGTCGTATGCTCATGCTTGTTTATGCCCATCTGGGAATATACTATTGATTTAATGTACCTATGTGCCTATATATGTCCATGCTTTTCTCAGAACACAAAAATTATCTAATATATGAGAATAACAGTTTACATATGTTTAGGAGCATAAAATTGCTCCCTGTTGTACCCATGAGACACACGACAATTTACCACTCACAGACAGAGTTAATGACAGAAGTTGACTCGGGAGACTCCTACAGGGAATAATACAGGTCTGATGGGGAAGGGGCGTTAAAGGGCAGGGACAGGACCAGACGGAACACGATAGGGAAAAGGGAATCCATAGTATTTCCCCCACGAAATCAAATGGTTCAAACGATAAAATCTATAATAAAAAAAAAAAAAAGAAAAAAAGAAACACAACGAGAGGGCTGAGCATATGCCACACCTTACCATCTGGGGCAAACCCAGGTAACTCAAGATTCTGCCCCTCCACACCCCACAAATATAACAAAATCTCCACTCACAACCTCCAAGAAGCGAGCATACGAAATACAAGCGACTTTGCTCCGTAAAGCTCACTACACTAATACATCACTCAAGACACTAACATTCGACCGTAAGGGTCGACGGTCAGGACTAGACGTCGACACTAACTCGACTCCCGAAACTGACAGCAACCCACCAGACTCTACTTACTACACGCACCCTTCCTACACCTCAGTGTGAACGGGGTCGTCAACCCTTATCCCACTGCAGACAACAGGACTTCTCAGGGGCTGACCCCAGTTCTCACGCAGTTGCCAGAGAGCAACAACGTGAACCATACGAAATTGAAGACCAGACTAAACGACAGACTTGATTCTTTGTAAATAGTTACTTTTGGTTGTTATAATTTTTGAAACAGCTTGCTCAGTACTAATCCACACCATCCGCTCATACACATTGCTTAACTTGGTTAACGCCATATAGAGTATTCAATACACTCAGTTACCAAACTCCCCTTTCCCCCACACACCAAACCTTTCCAATATTCCATGATGGCAACAGTGTCGATCCTATCACACAATGCCAGGGGACTGAACACCCCCGAAAAATGCCATATGGCACTCACGGACTACCACAAACATAAGGCTGAAGTAATATTCATACAGGAAACACACTTCCGTAAAGACTCAGCACCCTCACTTAAGTCGAGACACTTCACCAAAGGCTACTTCAGTAACTACACTGGCTCGAAATCCAGGGGAGTGGCAATCCTACTCTCTTTACACCTTCCATTCACATACAAAGACCACATGGTGGATGACAATGGCAGATTAATCTTCCTAAAGGGTCTGATAGGCTCGACCCAAGTCACCCTAGCCAATATCTACCTCCCCAACAAAAAACAATTCCAAGCCCTTCGAACCATAATTAAAAAATTGGAAAACTTCTTAGAGGGACTATTGATCTTAGGGGGAGACCTAAATATATCTCTAGATGGGGCACTAGACACCACTTCACAGGCACAATCATACCAGACATCCATGAGGATAAATATCCAAAAATTTCTAGACTCCCACCAATTATATGACTGCTGGCGCACCACACACCCAGCAGAACGCGACTACTCCTACTATTCACACTCTTCCGGCTCATACTCCAGAATTGACATGTTCCTCATTCCACATAGATTCCTAAACCTAGTTAATACATGCGAATATGCTTCAATCTCTTGGTCGGACCATGCACCAATCTCCATGAACATAGCAATTCCTTCATTGCACCCCACCAGGACACAATGGAAACTCAACGTCACACTGTTAAACCAACCAGAGATACAAAACCGAATTGAAAACTCCTTAACGCAATACTTCGAATTAAATGTTCGCCCAGACACACCCTACCCAATGGTGTGGGAAGCACACAAAAGCACAATCAGGGATACAATCATCCAAGCGGCCTCTGGACACAAGAAGCAAAGGGAGTCACAGGCCTCCTGCCTAACTAGGGAAATTAGGGAACTAGAGAACTCACACAAAAAAGAACTTGACTTAGCCACATACAAGACACTAGTAGACAAAAAGACAGAACTTAACATTATCTTCTGGCCAAAAAGAGGAGCAACTACTATGCACAAGGGGGTAAATGTGGGTGACTGCTAGCGCATGCCCTGAAAAAGCAAAGAGAACACACATTTATAGCAGCCATACGAAACTCCGAGGGAAACATCTCACACTCAATGACAGACACTCTAAAGGCGTTTAAGGACTACTACTCATAACTCTACAACTTGAGACAAACTCCTCCCCAAACCCACGACTTACAGGAATTCCTCTCACAGAGAATACACTCCACTATTCCACGAAACATACGAGACTCCATAGACAACCCCATCACATCTGACGAATGCTTAGCAGCGATAAAACACTTACCAGTGGGGAAAAGTCCAGGCCCAGACGGACTTACAGCAAAATATTATAAAACATTTGCCACAATACTCATACCCAATTTCCAGAACACATTTAACGCGTTACTTAAATCAGATACCCTACCTCCACAAGCATTGAATGCTACAATTACCCTCCTCCCCAAACCAGGTTAAGACCTGACCCAATGTGGAAGTTACAGACCAATTTCGCTGAAACTTTTCACGAAAATACTGGCAAACAGACTACGTCCACTGCTCCCAGGGTTAATACACACAGATCAATCGGGCTTCATCCCAGGTAGAGAGGCTAAACATAACACGACAAAATTGCTCAGCCTCATACACCAGGCCACACGAATGCGATGCTCCAGTCTCCTCCTGTTGATTGATGCTGAAAAGGCGTTTGACAGGGTAAACTGGAGCTTACTATCATCCACCCTACAACACATGGGCTTTGGCCCTCACTGGCAGAAATGGTTCAATGCAATATACTCACACCCTACAGCAAATATCCGGGCAAACGGGCAACTTTCAGAGCCAGTAACACTAACGAATGGCACCAGGCAGGGGTGCCCCCTATCTCCTTTGCTTTTTGTATTAGTCTTAGAACCCTTCCTACAAGGGATTAGAGATAACAAATTAAGGGAATCACAGCTGGCAATGAGGAATATAAAATAGCAGCATTTGCCGACGATATGCTCTTCACTATCTCAGACCCCATCACATCGATACCTCCCCTAATGGCAGAGATGAATAAATACAGTAAACTCTCCAACTTTAAGGCAAACCTCAGCAAATGCGAGATCTTACCCATACACATAAATCCCCAGGAGTAAATTACAAAATGAACACCAATTTATGTGGGCTCCCCACAACATAAAGTATCTAGGAATTCACATCACCAAAGACGCGACCCTCCTATTTGAAAGTAATTTCCCAAAACTGATGAAAGACATAACAGCTGACCTCAACACCTGGAACAAACCACATTTCAGCTGGTTTTGCAGACTGAATATCTTAAAAATGAACATTCTGCCCAGAATCCTGTACCTCCTACAGATTCTACCTATAACGATCCCTAAAAACTGGTTCACACTGGTACGCAAGACTCTTTCAACGTATAAATGGGCCTATAAAAATCCCCGGCTCTCACACTCACTTCTCACTAGACCAAGGGAGGAGGGAGGCATCGGGCTTCCAGATATAGAAAAATACCACAGCGCAATTCTCCTAACTAGACTTTACCACTGGACATCCACACGCACCACCAATCAATGGGTGCAAACTGAAGATACATTCTTCAGAGCGCCAATCTTCACAATACCGTGGCTAAAATCAGGCCACGCTCTCCTTCTCCATGCCCCACACCCGACTATCTCTCCCACACTGCGCATGTGGGCCAGACTACAAACACACCAAACAATATCTCCTCATTCCTCCCCGCTATACCCGATCACGCACAACCCCCTGTTCCAACCAGGAGAAGATGGTAAAGCATTTAAAATATACTATGACTCAGCCTACCTAAAACTAGGAGACCTAATGGAGGATACAGGGGATCGAAAGATAAAACCCCTCTGCTCCCTCATAGAACCACAAACAGCAATACACAAGTTCCAATACAGACAACTCACCCATTTTATCCTCACGGGACCACTTGCACACAACCCACACTGAGCACAAACTAGATTCGAACACTGCCACGAACAATCCATAAAAAAAAGCTCATCTCTGTGATGTACAACACGATCTCAACCACCCAACCCCACAACTCACCAGCCTTCACCACATCCTGGGAAAAATAACTCAAGCTGGCCTTTACTCCACACACGGCGTTTCATATTTAGACAAATCCATAATTCATCGCGCAACACACTAACACAAGAAGGGAACTACAAAAGGATTGTGTGGTGGCATTACACCCCATCCAAATTAAAATCACTCTTCCCATCACTACCAAATCAATGCTGGAGTTGCCACAATACTGAAGTTAACTCGGCACACATATGGTGGTCATGCCCAACAATACACAAGTATTGGAAACTTATACAATGTCTGATTCAAACAATACTATCCATACATATACCGCTCACACCAGACATGCTCATCTTCCTCATACCGTCCCAAACATTACCCAAACCGAAAGCGACCTTGCTACTCCACCTGATTTCATCTGCAAACCAACTCATCCCCGTATATTGGAAACAACCAAATCCCCCATCCATACGGGAATGGATACAAAGGGTTGAGACTATTAGGGGCCTCGAAGAGACTTGCCATTCTATAACAGACAAATACAATTTTTACACCGCCATCTGGGAACCTTGGAGTGCATACCTCAAAAACCACCCTACATAACACACCGAAATCTGACATACAGGATTACCACTGTTCACCTCTAACCCCTCCCACCCCCCAACACTATGGTAAATGTTTACAATGTTGATCAAACGTAACAGTCGTTCGAGCAACAAGATGCTCGCTGTGGACAATGGTGCTTCTCTGTTGTACGCTAAGGCCCGCAGCCAGGCAACAAAAATACATAACATTCAAAGAAGTTGTAAAAAGATGTGTAATGATAACATTCGTTCATTTTGTACTGCTTTTTCTTATTTGTATTTTATAATTTTAATGTCAAATTCCTGTTTTCATAAATTTGATGTAAAATTGCAATACCTCAATAGAAACTTTGAAAATGAAAAAATAAAATAAAAATAAAAAGTGTAATTTCTTTGTCCGTTCTGTAAACTTCACTGTTTAGTGAATGTAAAACAAGATAGTGTTTATTCACTAAACATCAAACTGTGCTGTATTTCTATATAAATACAGGTTTCCAATTCAGTACAGTCTGCATGGTTTTGTTCAATATATGCCCTGTACGGTGTTTATTAGTAAGTGATGGCTGATTCCTTGATATCCGTTTTTGCAAGAACTAAGATGAACAATTGAGTGTTGCAAAAATTAAAGTTGTGACTATTGCAGAGTTGGAGAGTTTTTCCAAATTGGCCCTTTTTGATAGAATTTGCCATTTAGACTGTAAACTTGTAGATTGTAAGCTGTTTGGTCTGTTACAGGGTGGCAGAACTCTAGGGAAGGCAGTGGGGTAATGGCCTACAAATTACACACCCTAGAAGTGCTTTCCACTGCTCAGATATTTTGAAGACTCTTGACATCTGTCTCACAGGTGTTTCGTTTCAATCCAAGAAATGGGACATGGTTGCAGGTGGCTGGCATGCTGGAGAAAAGGACACGGTTCCATGCAGATGTGGTTGCTGATCGCATTGTAGCTGTCGGAGGAGGAACACTTCTGGGGAACCTCACCAATACCGTGGAAGAGTATCAACCCTCCGAAAACAAGTGGGAATCCACAGCTCCTTTCCCATTAGCCATAGCTGATCATGCAGGGACAACGCACAAAGGCATCTTGTACATCTCAGGTGATAATTCCTAACGTAGAATACTAGGTCTTCTAGTCTGTGCTTCATCTTGATGGGACATGGCCGTCTCTCTAATGTATATTTTCTTTGTTTCAGGCGGGTATTCAGCTGGTAGGACTCTGAATGATGTCTACAGCTACCTTCCAAGACTCAGGCGCTGGGTGGTAAACCGCGCCATGACATTTGCTCGTTGTGACCATGGAATGGCGACCATAGGAGACACAATATTCTGCATTGGTGGTCGTACACTGAACGCGGTAAGTTGGCACGTAACAATCGGAATCTGTTTCCATTTATAACCTCATTGTTATTGGTCATAAGGGCAGGATTTGGTCATCAGAGGATCAAGCAATACAGTGTTGAAATGGATTACCAATAATGTACGAGACGTTGCAATGGAAAAATTAATTAACTGTGGATTTGTAGAATGTAAAACAGAGATGGAAGAGATAATGACTGAAAAGGTTATATGATATGATAGTGGGAAGAGCTGTGTTTACTAGAATATAGCAATGATGAGGATAATGAGTGCGTGCTTCTTGGGGAAAGACGAACAATAATACACTTATTTTGTAATTATACAAGATGGGATACAGGGAGACATTGGGGGGGGGGGGAAGGGAAAACTCTAGTTGTATATTTTAATGCATTTGATTATGGAATCGTAAAAAAAGAAGAAAAAAAAAATTCTAAGCCCTAAATCACCTTACCTTTACCTTTCTTCCTAGTGCTTTTCATTGTCCAACCAAACGCTGCTTGTTCACCTTGTGTGCGCAGACGCCAATTGTAAATGCTAGAAAAAAAAATGATGTATAAGCCAGCCCAGAAAAAGAAAAAGTTTTTAGCTGATAGGACAATGAGATAGTTCTACACCCCAGGTAACAAAATACTAAATATCTCAGGACTGGCAGAAACACTGCACAGATATGGTCTTTGCACCATAACCACTCCAGCAAGTTGAAGTGGTTACGGTGCTTAGAGAGACAATTTACGTTAGTGGAATTAATGTCTAATTTGTATCAATTTTCATAGACTAGATCTCTGTGGTATATACAATGATTTCCGTGATATAATACACCATCATAAAATCTAACAAACATTAATCTAAGACTGGGTTTGTTTTCATTTGTTTCCCACAAGGCCAAGAAATGGATCCACGTGAATGAAACCGAATATTACAGCCCTGCAGCCGACCAGTGGAGCTCGTTGAAGCTTTCACCATTTAACTGCTGTCAGTTCAGCATCCTGACGCACCAGTCCAAGTTGTACATCACTGGTGGTGGCTCTTTGAAGAGCATGAACAAAGAAGATGGTGTGTTTGTTTATGACCCCGAAGCCAAGACGTGGTCAAAAGCCGGATCCTTACCGCGTCCGTTAGTAGATCACGCTTCCTGTGCTATCAAACTGCCGCAGCAGATGATGGAAAAGCTGTTGGAGAAAGAAGAGCTAAGCCCAACGAGTTCCAACAAGAAGAAGTCCACGCTGACATTGTTTATCACTGGA
Source organism: Pelobates cultripes (assembly GCA_933207985.1). Classification (NCBI taxonomy): domain Eukaryota; kingdom Metazoa; phylum Chordata; class Amphibia; order Anura; family Pelobatidae; genus Pelobates; species Pelobates cultripes. The sequence goes on along the minus strand of OW240920.1, from coordinate 143,694,441 downwards.
AAACCAGACCATGACGCATGACACAGCAGTGTCAGTCAACCAGAACAAAGACGTCAAAAACCCCAAGAGGGATATTCACTTAAGGGAGATCTGTTGGGATTTCAAAGTGAATTGAAAATTTAAGGGCAAAGTAGCTGAACCCGATGCATAGCTGGCTTGGAGCATTTTTCACAGTTCTGCTATTTTGGCCTGAAATTTTCAATTCGCTTTGAATTCACCTTGAATTCCCAACAATTCCCACATTAGCAGATTGCCCTAAATATTTACCAATGTTTACTGTTATAACTTTCTAATGAGTGAATATATGAATCATTCTGTGCCGTCAATTCGTCTGTAGTAATGAGCAAATTAATTTGCTGCAATACTGTGATTTTCTCTATTTTACTGAAATTCACATATTTCCTTTTGTGTTATTTGATAAACAAATAGATCTGGTTTGTTTTTGTTCTAAAACTATTGCAGCCTCTCAATGTGCACGTTCCCCTACAAGAGGTGATATTGGCTTCCTTTTCTTACAGTATCCCTAATCCTGCCCAATCTGTTTAAATGCCGCTGTTACTCTATCCTCAGTGCTTTCAATAAAGATATTTTTTTAATAAAAAAAAATTTATGGAAATACTAAGCATATACATATGGTTGAGTGCAATCAGGGATTGAAAACTTTTTGATTAAGCACATTGTAAAGTGAGACGTCTGATTCTTATGAGGAATGGGCAGATTCTTAGGATCCAGAACGAAGGGGTAAATCCTTGTATTTTGGTGCAAAGGCAGCTTCTTTGGGCCCAGAGTAAAGGGTCTTCATAGGAAAGCGGTCTGTCTCTGAATGAATCAACAGAATATTTTTTACTACACAAAGGTGGTTGGAGAACAACTAGTTAACTGCAAATTTTAGACTAGACTAGGCTAGAATATGTCCTAACGGAAATGTGCAAGCCTCTTCTTCAATGGAAGGGTAGATGTATGTGATAAGCTCATGTGCCACTAGAGGGCAGTGTAATTCTGTACATTAAGGAGAAAAAAGGCTGCACCAAGATGAAATAATGCTAAAAATACAATAAAAGATAAAAATCAGTGTCAAATAAAAAAGTCTAAGGTTGAATAGACTTGATCACTGTATTTGCTAGTAGAGTGTCTTCTACGTTTCTAGTAGTCCAAATCGTCTTGTGATGTGGAAGACACAAAGGGAAAGGACCAATCGTGCAGAGTGTATATAATGTATAATATATTAAAATATAAATGAAACACTCACATTTAAATGAGCTATGGCCAGCTCAAGTGTAACAGGCATACAGCGGAATGATCCCCGCTTATGGGATATGTGGGTGCTTGTCCTCCAGACGATAATGATGTCCAATTCTCAGGAGAAGGGGAGAATAAAAACAGCAAATCGTGCTCTCTGATGATGTGACATAATAATAAATAAAATAAAATAAAATATACTCACAAATGGAGTGCAGACGTCACTGCACTCTAATAGTAGTGTTGGTGGTATAATCCCCACCTCAGGATAAATGTTAAAAGATGAATAAAATGCCAGGAAAGTAAAATAATGTGTAAAAAGGTAATGGCGCAGAGATCTAGCCAAAAATCATTTATTACAAAAATTACACAATATTTAAAATATTAAATATTGTGTAATTTTTATAATAAATGATTTTTGGCTAGATCTCTGCGCCATTACCTTTTTACACATTATTTTACTTTCCTTTAAAAGTACATTATTTTACTTTTTACACATTATTTTACTTTCCTGGCATTTTATTCAATATTTAAAATATTTAAATATTGTGTAATTTTTATAATAAATGATTTTTGGCTAGATCTCTGCGCCATTACCTTTTTACACATTATTTTACTTTCCTGGCATTTTATTCATCTTTTAACATGCCAATTAACTGCCAATTTGGATAAACATTTTCACTTCTCTTGTCCATTTTTTGCTTTTCCCAGTGTTTAGTGAATTAAGAGTCATGTATTATTGTTAAAACCAGCGATGGAGTCGATTATTAGTATTATTATTTTATTGTTATTTATATAGCGCCATCACATTCCGTAGCGCTGTACAATGGGTCGATAAAAGTATATATTTTGCACCCTGGAAAGAAAGCTGCCATATAACTCCTCTATTCTAATAACTGGAAAATGTCCAGTCTTATGATACGAAAAAGAAAAAAATACTCCAAGTTTTGGTTGTCATGATGCAGGCCAGGGAACATTTGTGGATATACAGGGTTACGCTAAGCAGCATTGTAACTTCAGTGCAGTGTTACGTAGTGAAACACTTTATACGTGTAGATATTTGCTAGTTGCACCTCCAGCACACGTGGCGTGATGGGTTGTAGAGTTTTAACACCTTTGTTACCGGAAGTGCAAATCCATCCCCGGCAGAGTTATAGGTCAGACAACAGTTCTTGGCTGGCTAATATAAATTCTGTGTAATTACCGTGCACAGAATGTCATTCATTGGCTGAGAGTGATCAGCCAATGAATGGCCAGCAGAATCGGATACCGGCTTTCGCAGCTCTGCTGAAGCGGTTGTGTCCACCAGTCATAAAGGACACTCTGCGTCTGGTAGTGACTCAGGGAAGAAGGCAAATCGTTGAATCTTTGTTTACATTGTCATGAAACCGTTTCATATTTTTACACACATAAAACCGGTCAGTATACACTGAATGTAAAAAAAGAATAGCTATCAATAGTAAGTTATTCCAAAATTACAGTTAAATTCACATCTTAGGAGCAACGAATAGTAGAAGTAACAGTTGGTATTAACAAATACTCAGAAAAAAAAAAATGTCAATTGTCACATAAAACATTGATGGACAAATGTTGCAATATTATAAAGTAACCTTAGCAAAAAACCTATTGCGTTATGACATTTATCACAGAATGGGAGGTTAGGAGCTCCTAGACAGATAAACCTAGTAAAACACCAGTGCCAGGAATGAACCAAAAAATGAAGGAATGAACAAAATAACCATCATAAGAAATGATAGGGCCATGAATAGGACTAGAAACGTTCTCCAGATAGGTCTCAAGTACATGTCGACTTAAATGGACTCGCTGACTGTCCTGATATTGGGTAGACAGGCTTGATCTTGTGCACGCCCCTTCACTGAGAAGAAGTGGTATGATCCATTGAATGCCATTGAATGCCATTGAATGCCATGTTGAGGTAGCTGTCTGGGATAGACCCATAGCCATAACAAATTTCTCTGTGTCCAACAGATGAGAAATCTTTACTCACTTTTCACTATGTAGATCTGGGCCCCATCAATACTGGATCTCTGTGTCTCTGTTTGTGTGATAGGTCTCAGATCAAGATGAATGATTAAAAAGGAGACGTCTGAGTTCTCAAAGTGGTAAGTGGGTGCTTCGTATGCTACAGACTGTGCTAGTTGCTTACTACAAAGCGACTGAAAACAGATCAGAAAGTCACCGGGGGACCCCGGCCGGCGCTCTTGGTGACCTGGAACCCTGAAGTGGTGCTCAATAAGGATGCATTTGGCTTTAGAAGGTGACAATCAAGAGGACAACAGATGTTAAAGGGAGTGAGAAACTTCATTATCGGGATACACCTCTAATCGTCAAGTATCACTTTGCCTTCCATAATTCGGTTGTCTTTCTTGAACTTGTCCACTTCCAACCGCAAATCATGTCTGCCATTTGCGTTGTCACTATCATATTCCAGTGCCTGCAGCCCAGCAGACATAGCTCCCATTTCCCTTAACAAGCGCAAAATCAGCTGTGAAAGAGTTTGTTAAGGGGGTTCTGGATATTGGCTTTACTTTTTAGTAAGTGCTCCGATGCTGTGGTAGGACTTGCTTGTCCCTCTGCAGGATAGGGGCTATTGAGTCATTGGGTAAACTCTCCTCAGATGTGTAGTCTGAGAACTCCCGGATGTGCACCATCTTGGTAGGTTACGGTGACAAGCGGAGCAGATCACAAATATCTTTAGAGGAGGTAGCAGTTTCACTCTGGCAAACTTTAGCTTTCCTTCCCATGATATTCAAAAAAGTTTGTAGCAATAGTAGATCACTTCTTTTTTTCCAAATAAAATATGCTCGAATAGAAAGTATCTCTCAGAAGCTCTAAGCATTATGTGTCTGCTGCTCGCCATTGCTAGCTCCCAGTCGGAAGGTTTCTAATAGAAACATTTTAGAAATGGCTTGAATTACTTTAAATAATCCCTATTTCTTTGTTCCAATTACGCCACGGACAGCATTATGCGTTTCCCAAGACAAACAGTGAAGACTTACTAACTCTAAATCATGAATATTTATTAAATGGGAACAAATTAATTAATATATGTTACATCTCCTGTAATTCTATGGGGCTGTGTTATATCGTTATTGACACCTACTGGTTTGTAATAAGGCTCTACAAAAAGGGAATCTAATTATTTTGTGCAAACAGTAGAATTAATGAGACAGCGTAGAATATTAAGCCCATATATTACAAGAGACCACTGCTAGTCGGTGCATATTTTGTATAATTTATTAATTTCATACTGTAGAATTGCCTCTGACGGTTGTGAATAAATCACGCTAAATGCAGATGTAATTGCAGGAATAGACACAATTTAAAATGCCAGGGGAACAATTCTTTGTAAATCTCTCTTTACAGTTTGTAAATACAATTAACATGAAAGTCATCTCGGAAACACCGAACGCTTTCTTCAAAGTATATGAGCTGCGCAAAGTACATATATCTGAAAATGTCTTGGTGGTAAAACCTGAATTTATATCCAATTTTAAAAATGCTTGGGCCAGGAGTTAAAGAAACAGTGAATAACGATAGGTGCTTAAGCCGTTCACTCTAGGGAATATTTTGATTTAAATTGGATTTTGATGTCAGTCAACTATAAGTCACCGTGATTTTTTTTTTCCAATGCAGCTGTTCCAGCCTGTGCATTGCACATCAGTTATCAAATTAACTTACTGTTTAGTGATTAAGCCCTCAAGAAGCTTAACATTCAGTGTGTGTTTGTAATAGATACACTGATCAGACACAACCTTAAAACCACTGATAGGTATTGGCGTCCGTAGGTGAGGGCAAGGGGGGGCACTTGCCCCCCTGGGTTTTTCAACTTCCCCCTCCCCACAGGCAGTTGGCCCTAATGTGCTTTATAAACTATTTTCCCTCAGACTGTGACAGCTTGTGTCAGTCCAAGGGAAAGAAGGAGGGAGGTGCTTGGAGCTGGAGGGAGTTGCTGGGGGTTGGTGCGGCTGCATATAGGCTGCTAGAGGGCCGGAGGGAGCACTGTGAGGCTCCCTTCCGAATCCCCAGCAATTCAGTGCCTCTATGCTCTGCCCCCTCATTCAGAACCTGCCTCACGCATGCATGCCCCGCTCCTACAATGCTCCACCCCCACACTCACACTGCTGACCTCGCCAGAAGGAAGAGGACAGAACATGGAGACTTCACCTCCCAGTCTCCCACAGCCTTCTGCGACAGGTAGGCAGTGATTGTGATTGTGTGTGTGGAGCAATGGATGAAGGTTGCCTGGTCTGATGAATCCGTTTTGTGTGCATAGTTTACCTGGGCAAGAGATGGCAGCAGGATGCACTATGGGAAGAAGACAGGCTGGCAAGAGGCAAGGTTATGCTCTGGACAAAGTTCTGCTGGGAAACCTTGGGTCATGGCATTCATGTGGATGTTACTTTGACACGCACCACCTACCTGGAGATTGTTGCAGGTCATGTACACCCCTTCATGACAGTGGTGTTCCCTAATGGCAGTTTCCTCTTTCAGCAGTATAATGCACTCTGCATGAATGGTTTGAGGAACATGACAAATAGTTCAAGGTGTTGCCTTGGACTCTAAATTCTCCAGATTTCAATCCAATTGAACATCTGTAGGATGTGCTGGAACAACAAATCTGATCCATGGAGGCCCTTCCTCACAACTTGCAGGATTTAAAGCATCTGCTGCTAATATCTTGGTGCCAGATACCACAGGACACGTTCAGAGGTCTTGTGGAGTCCATGCCATGAGTCATCAAAGCTGTGTTGGCAGCATGAGGGTGGACCTTCACAATATTAGGCAGGTGATTTTATTGTTGTGGCTGATCAGGGTATTCAGAAGCAGATACATGTATGAAGCAATAAGGAATCCAAAGAGACCCATTGACGGAGAATGGCTAATCACTCATATTGGATAATCAGAGAAACACAAACCCAATCAGACACTAAAAAGAACACTCTGATAAAATAAAAATAAGGCATATGGAGTAAGTGCAGCAATGTCTGTGATCTTCCAATTTATTGCATCACATAGAAAAGGTTTGGATACGCACAGCATCTGGTACCACCATACTTTATTACCAGTTATTCAATCTGTGTCAGTCTGGAAACCCGAGTGGGCATGGAAATCACAAAATGGAAACTACTGTTTCACACAAATGGTACAGTATTCAAAACTACCTTATCAAGACAGCATGATCTTCGTGTTTAGACTGTTCCTTCGGTCTTCCGGTCGTATCCAGGAACCATCCATTCTTCTAGATTTTTTATTTGGCTCAAGCCATACTCTAGGGGGCAGTAAAGTATAGAATACAGATCACGCAAAGTGGTATTGTTCATAACACAAGCTGTGTGAAAGGTGATGTCTCAAACAGTTTGACTACTTACCTTGGGAGGGTACCAGGTCATGTCTGGCACAATAACCACTTCACCAGGTTGTAATGGTTATGGTGCTTAAAGTGTTCTTTTAATCCTTTAAATAAAAATAATTTTTGCAAAGAAAGCTCGTCATCTTTAGTAAATTGTGCACCTAAGAGATACCGTGCAGAGTTATAGAGTTACCCAATGTATCCCCTTTTCTTGGTTGCTAGAATGCATCACTGTACTTTTGAGCAATACAGGCATCTGTACCATGCTCAAGGAGGGTGAGGGAAATGTTATACACAATTCATCTGAACCATGCACAAGGAGGGAGAGGGAAATGTTATACACTATCCGTCTGTACCATGCACAAGGAGGGAGAGAAAAATGTTACACACTATCCATCTGTACCATGCACAAGGAGGGAGAGAGAAATGTTATACACTATCCGTCTGTACCATGCACAAGGAGGCAGAGAGAAATGTTATACACTATCCGACTGTACCATGCACAAGGAGGCAGAGGGAAATGTTATACACTATCCGTCTGTACCAAGCACAAGGAGGGAGAGGGAAATGTTATACACTATCCGTCTGTACCATGCACAAGGAGGCAGAGAGAAATGTTATACACTATCCGACTGTACCATGCACAAGGAGGGAGAGGGAAATGTTATACACTATCCGTCTGTACCATGCACAAGGAGGGAGAGGGAAATGTTATACACTATCCGTCTGTACCATGCACAAGGAGGGAGAGGGAAATGTTATACACTATCCGTCTGTACCATGCACAAGGAGGGAGAGGGAAATGTTATACACTATCCGTCTGTACCATGCACAAGGAGGGTGAGGGAAATGTTATACACTATCCGTCTGTACCATGCACAAGGAGGGTGAGAGAAATGTTATACACTATCCGTCTGTACCATGCACAAGGAGGGTGAGAGAAATGTTATACACTATCCGTCTGTACCATGCACAAGGAGGGAGAGGGAAATGTTATACACTATCCGTCTGTACCATGCACAAGGAGCATGAGGGAAATGTTATACACTATCCGTCTGTACCATGCACAAGGAGGGAGAGGGAAATGTTATACACTATCCGTCTGTGCCATGCACAAGGAGAGAGAGAGAAATGTTATACACCATCCGTCTGTACCATGCACAAGGAGGGTGAGGGAAATGTTATACACCATCCGTCTGTACCATGCACAAGGAGGGTGAGGGAAATGTTATACACTATCCGTCTGTACCATGCACAAGGAGCATGAGGGAAATGTTATACACTATCCGTCTGTACCATGCACAAGGAGGGAGAGGGAAATGTTATACACTATCCGTCTGTACCATGCACAAGGAGCATGAGGGAAATGTTATACACTATCCGTCTGTACCATGCACAAGGAGGGAGAGGGAAATGTTATACACCATCCGTCTGTACCATGCACAAGGAGGGTGAGGGAAATGTTATACACTATCTGTCTGTACCATGCACAAGGAGGGAGAGAGAAATGTTATACACTATCCGTCTGTACCATGCACAAGGAGGGAGAGGAAAATGTTATACACTATCCGTCTGTACCATGCACAAGGAGCATGAGGGAAATGTTATACACTATCCGTCTGTACCGTGCACAAGGAGGGAGAGGGAAATGTTATACACTATCCGTCTGTACCATGCACAAGGAGGGTGAGAGAAATGTTATACACTATCCGTCTGTACCATGCACAAGGAGGGTAAGGGAAACGTTATACACTATCCGGCTCAAAATTACGCACAAGGAGGAAATGTTATATTAATTATCGTCGGTACCATGCAACACGGAGCAATGAGGGAAATGTTATACACTATCCGGCCTGTACCACGCAACAAGGAAAGGGCAGAGAGAAATGTTATGCCACCAATCCGCCTGTACCATGCACAAGGAGGCAGAAAATGTTATACACTATCCGGCCTGTACCATGCAATGAGGGTGAGAGAGAGAAATGTTATACACCGCCCTGTACCATGCACAAGGAGGGAGAGGGAAATGTTATACACTATCCGTCTGTACCATGCACAAGGAGGATGAGGGAAATGTTATACACTATCCGTCTGTACCATGCACAAGGAGGGTGAGAGAAATGTTATACACTATCCGTCTGTACCATGCACAAGGAGGGTGAGAGAAATGTTATACACTATCCGTCTGTACCATGCACAAGGAGGGAGAGGGAAATGTTATACACTATCCGACTGTACCATGCACAAGGAGTGAGAGAGAAATGTTATACACTATCCGTCTGTACCATGCACAAGGAGGGAGAGGGAAATGTTATACACTATCCGACTGTACCATGCACAAGGAGGGAGAGAGAAATGTTTTACACCATCCGTCTGTACCATGCACAAGGAGGGTGAGAGAAATGTTATACACTATCCATCTGTACCATGCACAAGGAGGGAGAGGGAAATGTTATACACCATCGGCCCGTACCCTACGCAATTTCAGCGAAAGAGTAAACGCCGCGCCACCATCCGGCCCGGTACCATGCACAAAGGAGGTGAGGTGGGAAATGTTATACACCGTCCGTTCAGCCCATGCAGCCGCGAGTGGTGGGAGGGAAATGTTAAGGGCCAACACTATCCGTCTGTACCATGCACAAGGAGGGTGAGGGAAATGTTATACACTATCTGTCTGTACCATGCACAAGGAGGGAGAGAGAAATGTTATACACTATCCGTCTGTACCATGCACAAGGAGGCAGAGAGAAATGTTATACACTATCCGTCTGTACCATGCACAAAGAGGCAGAGAGAAATGTTATACACTATCCATCTGTACCATGCACAAGGAGGGGGAGGGAAATGTTATACACTATCTGGCTGTACCATGCACAAGGAGGGAGAGAGAAATGTTATACACTATCCGTCTGTACCATGCACAAGGAGGGTGAGAGAAATGTTATACACTATCCGTCTGTACCATGCACAAGGAGGGAGAGGGAAATGTTATACACTATCCGTCTGTACCATGCACAAGGAGCATGAGGGAAATGTTATACACTATCCGTCTGTACCATGCACAAGGAGCATGAGGGAAATGTTATACACTATCCGTCTGTACCATGCACAAGGAGCATGAGGGAAATGTTATACACTATCCGTCTGTGCCATGCACAAGGAGAGAGAGAGAAATGTTATACACCATCCGACTGTACCATGCACAAGGAGGGAGAGAGAAATGTTATACACTATCCGTCTGTACCATGCACAAGGAGGGTGAGAGAAATGTTATACACCATCCGTCTGTACCATGCACTAGAAGGGTGAGGGAAATGTTATACACTATCTGTCTGTACCTTGCACAAGGAGGGTGAGGGAAATGTTATACACCATCCGTCTGTACCATGCACAAGGAGGGTGAGGGAAATGTTATACACTATCTGTCTGTACCATGCACAAGGAGGGAGAGAGAAATGTTATACACTATCCGTCTGTACCATGCACAAGGAGGCAGAGAGAAATGTTATACACTATCCGTCTGTACCATGCACAAGGAGGGTGAGAGAAATGTTATACACTATCCGTCTGTACCATGCACAAGGAGGGAGAGGGAAATGTTATACACTATCCGTCTGTACCATGCACAAGGAGGGTGAGAGAAATGTTATACACCATCCGTCTGTACCATGCACAAGGAGGGTGAGGGAAATGTTATACACTATCCGTCTGTACCATGCACAAGGAGCATGAGGGAAATGTTATACACTATCCGTCTGTACCATGCACAAGGAGGGAGAGGGAAATGTTATACACTATCCGTCTGTACCATGCACAAGGAGCATGAGGGAAATGTTACACACTATCCGTCTGTACCATGCACAAGGAGGGTGAGAGAAATGTTATACACTATCCGTCTGTACCATGCACAAGGAGCATGAGGGAAATGTTATACACTATCCGTCTGTACCATGCACAAGGAGGGAGAGGGAAATGTTATACACCATCCGTCTGTACCATGCACAAGGAGGGAGAGGGAAATGTTATACACTATCCGTCTGTGCCATGCACAAGGAGGGTGAGGGAAATGTTATACACTATCCGTCTGTACCATGCACAAGGAGGGAGAGGGAAATGTTATACACCATCCGTCTGTACCATGCACAAGGAGGGAGAGGGAAATGTTATACACTATCCGTCTGTACCATGCACAAGGAGGGTGAGGGAAATGTTATACACTATCTGGTCTGTACCATGCACAAGGAGGGAGAGAGAAATGTTATACACTATCCGTCTGTACCATGCACAAGGAGGAGAGAGAAATGTTATACACTATCCGTCTGTACCATGCACAAGGAGGGAGAGGGAAATGTTATACACTATCCGTCTGTACCATGCACAAGGAGGGTGAGGGAAATGTTATACACTATCCGTCTGTACCATGCACAAGGAGCATGAGGGAAATGTTATACACTATCCGTCTGTACCATGCACAAGGAGGGAGAGAGAAATGTTATACACTATCCGACTGTACCATGCACAAGGAGGGTAAGGGAAATGTTATACACTATCCGTCTGTACCATGCACAAGGAGGGAGAGGGAAATGTTATACACTATCCGTCTGTACCATGCACAAGGAGCATGAGGGAAATGTTATACACTATCCGTCTGTACCATGCACAAGGAGGGAGAGGGAAATGTTATACACTATCCGTCTGTGCCATGCACAAGGAGCATGAGGGAAATGTTATATACTCTCCGTCTGTACCATGCACAAGGAGCATGAGGGAAATGTTATACACTATCCGTCTGTGCCATGCACAAGGAGAGAGAGAGAAATGTTATACACCATCCGACTGTACCATGCACAAGGAGGGAGAGAGAAATGTTATACACTATCCGTCTGTACCATGCACAAGGAGCATGAGGGAAATGTTATACACTATCCGTCTGTACCATGCACAAGGAGGGAGAGGGAAATGTTATACACTATCCGTCTGTACCATGCACAAGGAGGGAGAGGGAAATGTTATACACTATCCGTCTGTACCATGCACAAGGAGGGTGAGGGAAATGTTATACACTATCCGTCTGTACCATGCACAAGGAGGGAGAGGGAAATGTTATACACCATCCGTCTGTACCATGCACAAGGAGGGAGAGGGAAATGTTATACACCATCCGTCTGTACCATGCACAAGGAGGGTGAGGGAAATGCGCCAAGTACACTATCCGACCAAATTACGCACAAGGAGCATGAGGGAAAATGTTACACTATCCGGCCTGTACCATGCGCACAAGGAGCAGGCTGAGAGGAAATGTTATACACTCATCCGCCTGTACCATGCACAAGGAGTGAGTAGGAATGTTATACACTATCCGACTGTACCATGCACAAGGAGGTGGGTAAGTGGAAACGTTATACACCACATCCGCCTGTACCATGCAATGCTGAGGGAGAGGGAAATGTTATACACTATCCGGCCTGTACCCATGCACATGGAGCATGAGGTGGAAATGTTATACACTATCCGTCTGTACCATGCACAAGGAGCAGAGAGAGAAATGTTATACACCATCCGGCTCTGTACCATGCAGAGAGAAATGTTACGCCAATTATCCGCCTGTACCATGCACAAGGAGTGGGTGAGGAGAAATGTTATACACTATCCGCCTGTACCATGCAATAAGTGAGGGAGAGGGAAATGTTATACACTATCCGTCTGTACCATGCACAAGGAGCATGAGGGAAATGTTATACACTATCCGTCTGTACCATGCACAAGGAGGGTGAGAGAAATGTTATACACTATCCGTCTGTACCATGCACAAGGAGGGTGAGAGAAATGTTATACACTATCCGTCTGTACCATGCACAAGGAGGGAGAGGGAAATGTTATACACTATCCGACTGTACCATGCACAAGGAGTGAGAGAGAAATGTTATACACTATCCGTCTGTACCATGCACAAGGAGGGAGAGGGAAATGTTATACACTATCCGACTGTACCATGCACAAGGAGGGAGAGAGAAATGTTTTACACCATCCGTCTGTACCATGCACAAGGAGGGTGAGAGAAATGTTATACACTATCCATCTGTACCATGCACAAGGAGGGAGAGGGAAATGTTATACACTATCGGTCTGTACCATGCACAAGGAGGGTGAGGGAAATGTTATACACTATCCGTCTGTACCATGCACAAGGAGGGTGAGGGAAATGTTATACACCGTCCGGCCTGTACCATGCACAAGGAGGGTGAGGGAAATGTTATACACTATCCGTCTGTACCATGCACAAGGAGGGTGAGGGAAATGTTATACACTATCTGTCTGTACCATGCACAAGGAGGGAGAGAGAAATGTTATACACTATCCGTCTGTACCATGCACAAGGAGGCAGAGAGAAATGTTATACACTATCCGTCTGTACCATGCACAAAGAGGCAGAGAGAAATGTTATACACTATCCATCTGTACCATGCACAAGGAGGGGGAGGGAAATGTTATACACTATCTGGCTGTACCATGCACAAGGAGGGAGAGAGAAATGTTATACACTATCCGTCTGTACCATGCACAAGGAGGGTGAGAGAAATGTTATACACTATCCGTCTGTACCATGCACAAGGAGGGAGAGGGAAATGTTATACACTATCCGTCTGTACCATGCACAAGGAGCATGAGGGAAATGTTATACACTATCCGTCTGTACCATGCACAAGGAGCATGAGGGAAATGTTATACACTATCCGTCTGTACCATGCACAAGGAGCATGAGGGAAATGTTATACACTATCCGTCTGTGCCATGCACAAGGAGAGAGAGAGAAATGTTATACACCATCCGACTGTACCATGCACAAGGAGGGAGAGAGAAATGTTATACACTATCCGTCTGTACCATGCACAAGGAGGGTGAGAGAAATGTTATACACCATCCGTCTGTACCATGCACTAGAAGGGTGAGGGAAATGTTATACACTATCTGTCTGTACCTTGCACAAGGAGGGTGAGGGAAATGTTATACACCATCCGTCTGTACCATGCACAAGGAGGGTGAGGGAAATGTTATACACTATCTGTCTGTACCATGCACAAGGAGGGAGAGAGAAATGTTATACACTATCCGTCTGTACCATGCACAAGGAGGCAGAGAGAAATGTTATACACTATCCGTCTGTACCATGCACAAGGAGGGTGAGAGAAATGTTATACACTATCCGTCTGTACCATGCACAAGGAGGGAGAGGGAAATGTTATACACTATCCGTCTGTACCATGCACAAGGAGGGTGAGAGAAATGTTATACACCATCCGTCTGTACCATGCACAAGGAGGGTGAGGGAAATGTTATACACTATCCGTCTGTACCATGCACAAGGAGGATGAGGGAAATGTTATACACTATCCGTCTGTACCATGCACAAGGAGGGAGAGGGAAATGTTATACACTATCCGTCTGTACCATGCACAAGGAGCATGAGGGAAATGTTACACACTATCCGTCTGTACCATGCACAAGGAGGGTGAGAGAAATGTTATACACTATCCGTCTGTACCATGCACAAGGAGGAAATGAGAGGAAATGTTATACACCATCCGTCTGTACCATGCACAAGGAGGGTGAGGGAAATGTTATACACTATCCGTCTGTACCATGCACAAGGAGGGAGAGGAAATGTTATACACTATCCGTCTGTGCCATGCACAAGGAGAGAGAGAGAAATGTTATACACCATCCGTCTGTACCATGCACAAGGAGGGTGAGGGAAATGTTATACACCATCCGTCTGTACCATGCACAAGGAGTGAGGGAAATGTTATACACTATCCGTCTGTACCATGCACAAGGAGCATGAGGGAAATGTTATACACTATCCGTCTGTACCATGCACAAGGAGGGAGAGAGAAATGTTATACACTATCCGACTGTACCATGCACAAGGAGGGTAAGGGAAATGTTATACACTATCCGTCTGTACCATGCACAAGGAGGGAGAGGGAAATGTTATACACTATCCGTCTGTACCATGCACATGGAGCATGAGGGAAATGTTATACACTATCCGTCTGTACCATGCACAAGGAGGGAGAGGGAAATGTTATACACTATCCGTCTGTGCCATGCACAAGGAGCATGAGGGAAATGTTATATACTCTCCGTCTGTACCATGCACAAGGAGCATGAGGGAAATGTTATACACTATCCGTCTGTGCCATGCACAAGGAGAGAGAGAGAAATGTTATACACCATCCGACTGTACCATGCACAAGGAGGGAGAGAGAAATGTTATACACTATCCGTCTGTACCATGCACAAGGAGCATGAGGGAAATGTTATACACTATCCGTCTGTACCATGCACAAGGAGGGAGAGGGAAATGTTATACACTATCCGTCTGTACCATGCACAAGGAGGGAGAGGGAAATGTTACACACTATCCGTCTGTACCATGCACAAGGAGGGTGAGGGAAATGTTATACACCATCCGTCTGTACCATGCACAAGGAGGGTGAGGGAAATGTTACACACTATCCGTCTGTACCATGCACAAGGAGGGAGAGAGAAATGTTATACACCATCCGTCTGTACCATGCACAAGGAGCATGAGGGAAATGTTATACACTATCCGACTGTACCATGCACAAGGAGCATGAGGGAAATGTTATACACTATCCGTCTGTACCATGCACAAGGAGAGAGAGAGAAATGTTATACACCATCCGTCTGTACCATGCACAAGGAGGATGAGAGAAATGTTATACACTATCCGTCTGTACCATGCACAAGGAGTGTGAGGGAAATGTTATACACTATCCGTCTGTACCATGCACAAGGAGGGAGAGAGAAATGTTATACACTATCCGTCTGTACCATGCACAAGGAGCATGAGGGAAATGTTATACACTATCCGTCTGTACCATGCACAAGGTGGGTGAGAGAAATGTTATACACTATCCGTCTGTACCATGCACAAGGAGGGAGAGGGAAATGTTATACACTATCCGTCTGTACCATGCACAAGGAGGGAGAGGGAAATGTTACACACTATCCGTCTGTACCATGCACAAGGAGGGTGAGGGAAATGTTATACACTATCCGTCTGTACCATGCAGAGAGACTGAGAGAAGAGCCAGTAGAGCGAATGTTGGGATGTATTCATTAGATTCAATTTTCCTGAGTATAAAAAAAAAAGTTTAAAAAAAAAGAAAGAAGCAGAAATTCAAAACATCTAGAGCAACATAAATGGTAATTATTGAATGTGTTCTACTACTAATAAGATGAGTTAGAATTGATAAGATCCCCTATCTGCAGTAAGAAAAGTACAAAAGAGTACTTATGTCAGATTCTGAAGGTCTTATAACCGCCCCGGTCATGTCCTTGCTAGTGTGCTATCCATAAAGTTAGAAGGATACTTTTATCTTGAGCTAGGAATCTCATTGAATATGAATCAGATAAATTGAATTATACATGTTTTCTCTAACCAGCTTGCCTTTGATCAACCTATTTATATGACATCTGTTCAAAGCAGAATGCCAGAGAGACAGCTCCGGTGACGCAAGTTCGGTCTCCCTCTGAAACATGTGAATCCCGTTATTAATCCCTAAAATATAGGCATAGAGAAGACAAACGTCTGAATGAAAGCTGTCAATCATTGCTTGAGTGTTAAAGAATAAGATATGGAAATAAATGCTGTATGCATGATGATGAAAAGAATCTATTAGCATATTAAAAATGTATTCATTATACTGGTAATCATGGAGAATGGGCAAGACGAATAACAAACCGGAGGCCAAAATAAAAATGATTATTTACTTTTGTAAATCAATCTTTATTAGACTTTTACATTTAAGAAAAAGGGCTACAGAAAAGAAAAAAAGGAGGAGGGGGGAACACCCGCGGGAGGAGAAAATCATTTGTTTTAATGTTGACAAGCGCTAACTCTCAGTGTCTCAAAAAGGGGAACGGAAAAAGAGGTAGAAGTGTAGGGGGTGGCGCCAGAAGAATCTCTCCTCTGTCTGCCCAGAATGGTGTACCAGGTTAGCATGTGTATCTGTGTATTCCTGGGTTTTTTTACTACATGACCACCACATCTTATGTCAGATCTGTGTAAGGATCACGCACCACACGTGGATAAAGGAAACTAGGACGGTGAAGATATAAAGTCCTCCGATACGGAGAGCACTATCCAATGTGTCCAAAAACTCATGTATGTCTGGTCCTTCCCTGATGCGGCAAAGATCAGGTCTTCCATAGAGCAAAGTTCCTCCATAACTGAATTCCATAGTTTTAGAGGGGGGAGGTCAGCTGCCTCTAGTACAGGGGAATGAGGCTCGTCAAATACTTTTTTTTTGAAGATTTAAAATATTTTCAGAAACAAAATAATATATAACAATAATAACATTAAAAAAAACTTTGGACTCAAAAGTACAATAGCTATTCAATAATATACAATATATATATACAATTATACAATAATTGAGTTATACAGTGGGTGATACCGTTCAGTGAAAGAAGAACCAATCTTCTATGATGAGCAGTGCTGTATTTATAGAGTGGCTAACAAGGATTTTGGCTTGGGTGGCACTTTAAAAAGGGTAGCAAAAAATGCCTCCACGATGCCCTGACAGATGCCTTGTTGGCCTTGATTCATGGGTGAGCAAGGGTTTTGAGGGTAAGGACGAAGAGCAGCGGTGACAACAGGTAACTTTGTCAAGTACCAATATGTATCTCAAAGGAATCCATGAAAGCCCTGTTGACACATGGTGAAGAGAAAGGTCCAGTTAACTTGGTTAAGGGCCTTCTCAGTCAGTAGACAGTAGGAGAAGGCCATGGGATTCCGTCTTAGCTTGGTAAATCAGATCGAGCACCTGAATAGTGTTGTTTTTCACCCCTATTTACGGCATGGTCCTCATGAATGAGTGAGTTCAGGTGTGACTTTAAACGCATGGCCAGTATCTTTGTGAAAAAGTTTTATGTCACAATTTAAAAGAGAAATTGGGCAATAGTAGGCACAGGGCCTACTCCTTGCCCTCTTTAGCTCTTTGGGGATAATAGTAATATCGGCTGACAATTTTTGTTTTGGGATAGTCCTGCCCTCCAGGATTGCTTTGAACGCCATGACAAAGCGAGGGTAGAGGGTGACGCAATTTTTTAATAATATTGTCAGGCTGTCAGGTCCAGAACTTTTGCTCGTCTATGTAGCCTTGACCTCCAGGGCTAGTTCTTCCTCAGTAAGAGGGTCTTATAAGAGTTGGGCATCTGTAATGCAAAGTCTTTGTTGGTATGTGACTGGAGGTAATTATCCATCTGCATCTCACAACTTGCCAATGTATGTGGGCGCTCTGCGTTTAGCTATCATTTTAGCCAGGATAACACCACATTTATCAACATTTGTGAAAAAAGGCTTTGGATCTAGTGAGGGCTCTATTAACCTAATAAAAATAGTGGCCTTTGCTACCCAGTTGGCAGAGCTGAGTTGATTTTATTTAAATTTCCAAATGATATTTGAAAAATACATTTGCCAACAGTGTTTACAGAGAAATGAGGCCATTAGTCAGTGTCACATATAACAAGGTTCTCGTCCGATGGCTAAGATTTTCATTGACAAAGGATTACATCTGATTTATAGAAACATCACTGGGAGAATTCCACTGACATTATTGGCTGTGTTCTATGGGATTCCTATAACACTGCGCTCATTGACCTATGTGTAATCACTTACACATTGAAACAAAATGTAATTAATCTAATAAATCTTCCAGCTGATAGGACGCCAACAGCGACTGCACTTCTCAAGGGAAAATCCCCAGGAATGTTAATCCACGCAATCTTATAGCAATCATTTTCTGTTTTGTGTTGTCACCTGTTTTCGTTTAAAGAGCAACTGTCATCAAATTTTCACTTCTTGTTTTTTAAAAGTTTATTACATTTAATTGAAGTTGATATATATATATATATATTTATTTTTTAACAAATGTATATTGATTTGCGATATTTAGATTTTTTCTTTAAATTCACTTTTATTTTTCTGACTGAGCGGCCATGTTGGGTCATACTTTACCGAAATCTGACCAACTGCTGCTCAACCTAATTTGCAGGTGCCGCAGGTACACACAGAGCAATCACAGCAGGAGGCAAGCTAGGTTGAACAGCAGTTGGTCAGAAAGCGGTAGTATAAAAACATGGTTGACTTGGATAAATTTTCCGATTTGTCAATTTTGTTTGAAAAAGTGAATTTTTAAAATTTACTTTGAATTCACTTTGGATCCTGACAACTCATGCTTTACGGGATTATTTATTAAAGACTGAATTTTCGCAAATTTAATTTGAATCCCAAAACTTGACTAAAGCCAAGATGGAGATTTTTATCCCCAAATCAGATATTTACCCTCAACCCTGCCATTTGGATTTAACGTGCTAAAATGATTAATGCTTTCAGTATCTTGAATCGATCTCCTGGTGTTCATCCACTAAACACTAATTTGTAGTGAATTAAAATCAAAACTGGAAAATTTCAGCGGCACCTGACCAACTTTGAGTGTAACGGACAAGGGGAACATTGTCTGGAACTGAGAGTGAATTTGAAATATAAATTAAATTAAAATATAAATTAAAATTAATAATGGAACTGGAAGTATTACTAATTACTAAAAAAAAATTCACTTTAAAATCTCACTTTACTGAATTAACATGTCACAGTTTTAGTCAAAATTTTGCAATTTGCTTTACATTACAATAGCGTGCACTAGAGTGTGACTTCTTAGGAATTAAAGAGTCACTCCAAGCCAAGCATCATGACCACTATAAGGGTTTGAAGTGGTCATGGTGTCTGGACGCCGTATGTGTAGTATTTTATTGGTTTAACCCCTGGAAGTGTAGCTCCACATCCGCCACATTATTGGGCCACCATTAGGTAGCCTGGAACACGGGTTCTGGGTTGGCTGATATGCATTCTGTTCTAATTTGGGATCTGATACAATCACACACAGCATGATGGCGCCAGATAGCAAATTGCGGCATGGCACCCACACCGTGTCTCCCATTTATTCCCCTCGGCCTGCCATCCGTCCCCCCTTAGGAAGGGGGAGTAATGTCTGCTGAGGAGGATTGGGGTGCAGGGAGGATTTGACCTTAACACTGGAACGGAAATTATTTAGTAAATACTTTTTTTTTTTTTTTTTTACTTTTTTGAGGGGTGGTGAGGACCAGTATAGTAAGATTTACTCTGATCGAAAACAGTGTTTTTTAAAACATTGTCTTTTTCTGTTTTAGTAACTTTAGCTTTAATATTATTTAGTTGTATTCACTTTCAATTCCGAACACATCTCTCTTCAGTAAATAACCCTGTCAGAACGTGTTTATAGGAGGTAAACAAAATGTAGTTATTACAAGCATGCTGACATAGAAATCAAGTTCACGGCAGGTCACGTGTACGGTGTAAGATCCTGAACACCATTAAATCTACGGAGAGAGAATCAGTACACGATGGTCTCAGGTAGCAGTGATTTACAATGTGACAACTGCAGCTGTTTACTGTAACAATTTCAAAATCGATCCCTGTGTCATGTTGTTACAGGAGAAATGAGTTGCTAATATTACTTGAGTTGTGAACAGAGCCCAATGCTGAGGATTCTGGGAGAGATTAGTTCAATTTATTGACATGGGTTTTTGTTCGCTGTCCAGGGAACTATGGGAGTTGGTAAAGGAATCAAACATTTTACGCCAGAATGGCTGAGTTTGAAAAATAGCTGATGTGGAAAGTTTTTCCAAATTGACCATATTGGCCTAAAATTTATAAACCCCCTCGTCAGTCTACAAATTTATAATACAGATTAAGGAACAGCACACTCATACAGATTAAGATTAGTGACCCACCACTACGCCACAGTACCCCAATATCGGTGGGCCCTACACTAATTCCAACGTGGGAGACAAATTAAATAGTGCTAAATAAGATAAAGTATATTTAAATAATCTGTTGCAAGAGCAATGTAAATATATATAATGCAAAATTAATATGATAAGCGCAATTAAGAAAAATGCAGTGTAAAAACTAAACAATTAAAGTGATAGTGCTTCTATGCATATACTCACAATGCATATCATATAGCTACTCAATGGAAACTATAATTAAAGTGACATTACTATCCAAAACCACCTCAAATGTAATTTGTCTCCCACGTTGGAATTGGGGTACAGGGAAGTAGTGGTGGGCTTAACACAATATGGCCGTATGGTGGAACTGAATCCCCATATTTGTTTGCTGAGATGGGCGAGTTTAACCCCTTAAGGACACATGACGGAAATATTCCGTCATGATTCCCTTTTATTCCAGAAGTTGTGTCTTTAAGGGGTTAAGTAGCCTCATAAAAATTGAAACTGTATTTTTATGTGTACTCTGTTCCTTAATCAGGCCCTGGGGAGATTATCACGCGGGGCCACGCGGGGCACAGCTGTGTCGCCTTTGGGTGCTGGAGGGAGGTCCTCCCTGGGTTCTGGTTTGTCCTCTGGGGACGAGGGTCAGCCGGGGGGGAGTCTGTCCGGGGTCACGGCGACGTCCAGGGTCACCGGACCCCGGCACTTAATTCAGCTGATTCGGCCTCTGCGGGATGATCTGGCGGTCTGGGACTCCTTCCTGGCTGCCTATAACAGCAGGTCCTACTGGCTGGCGCCGGAGGTCTCTAACACGGACCTACACCTCTTCACGGATACGGCGGGCTTGGTTGGATTTGGGGTGATTCTGGGCTCTAGATGTGTGCTGCCTCTTGGCCGGACAGTTGGCATGTCTCTGGCCTCACTAGGAATCTGACTTTCCTAGAGCTCTTCCCCATTCTAGTTGTGCTGGAGGTTTGGAGGTCCCAGTTTCACTGTGACAATCTGGGGTTGGTTCAAGCTATCAATCGGCTGACGGGCTCCTCCCCTCCAGTAGTTCGCTCGCTTAGGCGATTGGTGCTCCGATGTTTGTCTAAATGTGTATTGTAGGTCGGAGCATATACCTGGTGTTCACAATGTAATGGCGGATGCTCTCTCTCGTTCGCAGTGGTCGGAATTCCGGCTGGTCGCCCCGCAGGCGGATATGGAGGGGATCTGTGCCCAATGTGGTCGCTTGGTCTGGCATATTAATGGAATAAGTCCGTGGGTCAGTCTCCAGGGCCACGTGGACTCGATTCAGTAAGGTATGGTGTGAATAGGACAAATGGGAGCATGATCAGGGTGGTTTTGGTAACTCAGCTGAGCACCTCTCAGTGCTTTTGCAGCTCTTGGATCACTGGGAGTCCACGGGTAAGTCCCCCTCTGCAATCTCCTCACGTTTTTCGCGCCTCAGCATCCTGTTCAAGCTACGTGGGTGGGAAGATTCTACCAAGGTGTTTGTAGTGTGCCAGGCTCTGAAAGGCTTGAGGCGGCAGATTGCTTCCGCGGATGCGAGAAGACCAGTCTCTGCTGTCCTCCTAACAAGATTGTGTGGGGTGCTCCCCCTTGTCCCGTCTATTTGCTCTGGCCTATTCCCTGGCATTCTTTGGGGCTATGCACTTTGGGGAATTGGTGAGCCTTACTTACTGCAGTGGTGGGGTGTTGTTTGCCGATGTTCAGTGCGCTGCGGATCATATCGCATTTAAGATCCGATGCTCGAAGATGGATGTGATGGGAAGATGTATAAGTGGGTTCTTTTAGGTGCTGTACCAGGTTTGGCTATTTGCCCCGTTTCTTCCTTTAAGGAGTACTGTGAGCTGCGCCCGATATCCACGGGCCCTCTTTTGGTACATGTGGATGAGAGCTTTCTATCTCATTTCCAATTTATTCGGGTCTTTCGCTCGGGGCTGGAAGTCCTGGGGATTGACAGCAAGAAATATTGTGGGCATTCCTTTCAGATTGGCGCTGCCACAAAGACTAGGCTGGGTATGCCGGCGCAAGAGGTTCAGAGGATCGGGAGGTGGAAATCTGGGTGTTTTTGTCTCATATGTTTGTCCTTCCGGCTTCCTGAATTGATGTTTCTCTCCGCAGGTACAACTCTCTCCAGGATCTGGGTGATCGGGCACTCGTATGTATTCTGGGCCAGAAGGCCAAGAGGCGCCAAAATTCGTTGGTTTGGCGCCAGAGGTATGAAATGGGTTCGGCTCCTCCCGGAGCTGGTTCAGCTGTCCCACCGTCTGGGTGCTCCAAGCGTTGTAGTATCCACCTGGGGGGTAATGATCTTGGGACAATGCCTATATGGGGGTTGGCGGATGCTATTAAGTGGGACTTGGCGCGCATCTTGGTTCTGTTTCCTGACGTACAACTCATTTGGTCGGAGGTCATTTACCATAACTACAGCCAGTGGGCCCATAATCAAAGAACCATGGAACGCTGCCGTATAAAACTAAATAAGAGGGTCTCTAAGTTCATCTTGGGGGTTAAAAGGATTCCGGTTTGCCACAGGGTGTTCGAACGGGAGGCAGCCAATTTGTTTCTTGAGTGGTTTGGGTGGGGCCCCCTTTGATTTTAGGCTTAAAACAGCGTGGTTGTGGCAGGGGGCGTGTCATTGTCAATAAGCTATTACATTGAGTGTCAGAATATGGACAAGGTCGGGTCTCAACCTCCCCTGCTCTGTAAGGTAAACTTTTAATTTGCCGCCTTGGACGTTCCCACCGAGTTAAAAGCCGGCTAGTGGTAAGCATTAAAAGGAAAAGGGAATTTGGTTTGGACGAGGGGGGAGGCGAGAACCCAGTGGGCAAGTTGGTGCATAGGCATGTGGTCTCGTTCATTGGCAAGGACGTTTATTTAAAGTCTGTAGGGCCTAGGTGTTAATTTATATGTTAAGTTATGGATTATTTATGTATTTATCTCTGGTTATAATTAAATAATAAAGTTAATAAATGTTGGATGAGTCCTACAGTCTTATGTTTAATAAATGCTGTGGCCTGTTTCATCCAAAATTCGGTGTCTGTCGTTAATGGTGGATATTTGGGGTAGGCGCCATTATTCTTATTTGCACCTCATTCTCCACTACGTCCATACATGTATTATGTATTAATTTTGTTCTCCACAGCACCATTCCTGCTAGATGCTCTGGGTGTGCCCCCAATTTCCTTTTTTGACTCTACAGATTTCGGCCAAAATAGAATTAATTCAAATATAGCTGAATTGGATTTTTTTTTAATTGAGGCAGTAAAGTGCCCCTTTAATATGTGATAAACCTTTATACATAACATCCTCTATATTTCAAAACACTGTTATTCACAACAAAAATATAGCTTCAGTTTGATTCCCAATTCCTTTTTTTTTGAACAGGTTTGTTTGAATTGTCTATACATTTTTTTCCCAAATATATTCAGGTAAGTTTGTTTGTTTACTCAATATATAGATAGTATAATTATCACCATAATTAAAGTAGTACATACAGACTGACAGCGCCATGTTTGCAATGTGTGACAGGTGAACTTTAAATCATTTGAGTGTTTTATTTGTAAATATATGCCAGGTCCCTGCTGTGATCATAACACATTTTTGTGATTTCCTAAGAAAAAGACTCACTGATCTGCTTGTTCTGTCTCTTTAAGCCTTTTTCAGTACTGTGTATCTGATTGTAAAACAATGCGAGATTAATAGATTTGTTATGAAACGTGCTTCGTCACGTGTGTGTTTTTGCACGCAAGCAGAATGTGTTTAAATATTTGCTCCACGCAGCCCACAGATATGTCAGGAATGTGGATAGGCTGGAGATGATATAATCTTTCTATCTAACAATCAGAACATAAACAATGAGGCTCCACCCACAGTGTCTCCGAAAACAATAGAGTGGGCTACTGACTGTGATGGGCTAGTGGCATTTGCGGCTCCCACATTCCTTAATGAATGTGATTTGTGAAGTAAAACAGAACAAATGAGCATCAATGTTTGTGTGTTTGCGTGTCTGTGTGTTTGTGTGTTTGTATGTTTGTATGTTTGTGTGTTTGTGTGTTTGCATGTTTGTATGTTTGTATGTTTGTGTGTTTGTGTGTTTGTACATGGATGTATCCTGACAATCTGTTCTACTGTTCTATTAAAATGAACGGAGTGACCTATTATTCTATTGTAATATAATATAAACAAAGTAAAACATTTCATTAGACTCTTTTTCTGTGTATGGGGTCTGTATAGTTTTGATTATTACAGTAAATGCTTTATTTTAGTCAGTTTCCTGGAACCTGATGATTTGCCTCTTTTAACCATCGCAGGCCCACTGAATATAACACAGTGCCAAGTTTTGGGTCCTGGTTCTTCAGGGGTTAAAAAATCACTGTGTAAATCACCATGTATCTCTGCTGAATGGTTATTTTATTCATACAATGGGTACAGACTAATAATGGTCCATCTGCAATCCTAGCCCAGTGCATTTTGTTAGTAAATTGTTACTCTATTCTCGTATTATGGTCACAGGATTAGCAATGCTCTACACCGGGGCACCCCAGGTGTTGTGGACTACATCTCTCATAATACTCTTACAACCATAACACTGGCAAAGTTTCAGTGGAGATGCAGTCCACATCTGGAGTGCTGAAGGTTGTCTACCCCTGCTCTATACCACGGGGGATATAGTCATCTGTCTAACACCTAACATCAATGAGGACCCCACGGGCAGGGTCCCAAGTCAGGGGGAGGGAAGGGTTGTAGGTGGAAGTTTTAAAAAGCCTGGGGGTAAAAGATAGTAGGGTATAAGAAAATGTAGAATATGGATGCAAACATTTTGCCACTGGTCCACATGTGAGCATAACCCACTGCTCTCCGGCACGGTACGAGTAAAAGAGAGTCTTTGGTTCAATAATCTACTTCCAATACACCAGGGCCTTTGTGAGATATTTCTATTCATTGCAGTTCAAGTTTCAATGTCCAAATAAACTGGCGGACTGAGGTCGTCATTTTGATTTCAATTCTCCTCTCTTTGGGTTATTCACCGAAGTGAGCATTGTCAGAAAGTGAAAGTGAATTTGAAAAGCAAGCTGTCACTCCGTGGTACATCAGTGGTTGTCCACACGTCTCCCAAGGTCACATTCCTGAAAGGGATACGACTGCACCGCAGGCCAGACTTGCTCAAGCTGACGAGTTTGGTTCCTCATTACATACCGCCATTCTCACTTGTTCTTGGAAACCACAAATGGAATCAATTTATATAAAGCCATTAAAACGCAAATCTGTCATTTTATAAAGTCACAATTAAGTTAACAAACATGCTTGGACCGATGCTTTAGATAATGGGGAATATCTCAGAGACCAAAGTAATGCTTCAGGTTTACTTACAAAGCAGTGAGTTAAAGGAATACTCGAAGAAGTAGCTCAGTGCCCCCTCCATTGTAAGTAATCAAACCGTTTTAGAACAGTTTGACGTCTTACGTGGGGTCCAACAGGCATCGCTCCCTGCCTCCACTACTTTTGATGGAGAGCAGATAACTGTGAAGGTAGAGTTTCTGTTAGCTCTCCTGACCTAAGTCCTACTGTACAGTGCTAGCTCCTTGACTGAGAGTGCTAGCTCTTTCGTTGTCTGAAGTAGTGGAGTCACCATAGTGGTTATGGTGATGGAGTGCTCTTTTAAGGTTAGCTGACAAGGACGTTGTAAGAATTCTCCAGCATAATTCATTTGGGGCAGATTTTGCAACTTTCTGTGAATGATTGTGCATGTGTGTGCATGCGCGCACACCAGTGACTGCTCAAGCATTTTGCTATGCGTGATAGCATCATGCTGTATAAGTGTGCATGAGCATCTCTGTGTGTGTGTGTGTGTCTCCCTGTGTGTGTAAGAGTCTCTATGTGTGTGAATATCTCTGTGTGCTAGCATCTCTATGTGTATGTAAGAGTTTCAGTGTGTGTGAATGTCTGTGTGTGTTAGTGTCTCAATATGTGTGAATATCTTTGTGTGTATCAATATCTCAGTTTCTATGATTGCATCTGCATGTGTGAGTATTTCAGTGTGTGAATGTCTGTGTGTGTTAGTGTCTCAATATGTGTGAATATCTTTGTGTGTGTGTGTCAATGTCTCAGTTTCTATGATTGCATCTGCATGTGTGAGTATCTCAGTGTGTGTGTGAGTGTCTCAGTGTGTGAATGTCTTTGTGTGTTTGTGTGTGTGTCTCAATGTGAATGTTTCAGGATGTGAGTGTCTCCATGTGTGTGTGTGTCTGTGTGTGCGTGCATGTGTCTGTGTGTGCATCGGGTTGACGTGTCCAATAGAAAATAAAGCAAGACTGTAACAAACACATCACTGAGACCTGAAGCTGAAAGTTGCTCTGATTTTTAATACTAGCCCACACAATCCTTTCTGAGAATGATTTAAAAAAAAAAAAAAAAAAACAGAAAGAAATAGCGAGCGTTTATGTAACATTATTCGACTTACTTCTCCCACTCCTCTGGCTATTAGTCATTTTCTGAAAGCAAGTGATGTCATATTTTGAGCGTAGAACGCAGCTCTGCATGAAATGAGTGTAATCCCCCGGGAAACGGAACGGTGGATTACCCGTAATAGTGGATCACAATGCTGCATTAATCTATCTGCTAACTGTGCAGGATCCGTGACATTGTTTAACGTTGAAAACATGTTTTGATGCCCCTGTTATTGACAAGATGCTTCGCTGGGGACATCAAACCCATCCATTATTCACTACTGCAGGAAACGTAAGGTATCGATGAGGAACAACAATGTTCAGGCCAACACAAACGATTGGGAAACATTCTCCCACTCAGCTAATCTTCCTGTTCAGTTATTTTGGTCTATAATGTGAAATTCTCTGGATTTTCCACATTTTACTAAATAGGCCTGATAGTTGTGATAGTTGTGATAGTTGTGATAGTTGTGATGACGGTGGTTATTTGGGGGCTTTTCACTGAATCAGAAACCGGAGAATTCAAGCAAGTGTCACGGTATTTATACCATACTTTATACTTAACATCACTGGGATTTGGGGGGAAATCATTGCATGGGGTGTTATTCTGTGGTTTTCTTTTTAGAGGGATATTATGCACCCTATTAACTCATTGCTACAAAAATGTATTTACACACAATCACAGACTCATTTTATTTCTTCTCATGCGTTTGCTCAAATATATATATTTAAGTTTTTTTTTTTTGCTTAAATTGTAGTAATGGACAGGAAATTGCAAAATCAGGCCAAAAATAGCCGAGTCAGATTTGGTCTAA
The DNA here is from genome assembly GCA_933207985.1 of Pelobates cultripes. Taxonomy (NCBI): domain Eukaryota; kingdom Metazoa; phylum Chordata; class Amphibia; order Anura; family Pelobatidae; genus Pelobates; species Pelobates cultripes. The sequence continues at coordinate 143,666,695 of OW240920.1, read as the reverse complement.
AATGTCCTTTTTTCTCATGTAAATTCTACATAATTCTCATTTTGACGAGTACGTCTACAATTGGTTAACCCTATAAGTGCCAAAGGCAGTGTGTACATCTCTCTAGTGCAGGCATAGGCAACATTCGGCACTACAGATGTTTTGAACTACACCTCCCATGATGCTTTGCCAGCATTATGGGTGTAAGAGCATGATGGGGGGTGTAGACCACAACATCTGGAGTGCCGAAGGTTGCCTATCCTTGCTCTAGTGTCTTCGACAGAATTTAAAGAGTTAGTCATGTATAAGTTAACAACTCTTTCGCCCTGTGTGTAATAATTGAAATGAATAATAAATGCGCGTGAATTGACGGAAGAATAAAAAAGTTGCTAAACAAGCGAAGGTACAATATCGATTGCAGAACAGGCGCATAGGAAAGTCTTGGTGATAAATGGACAACTATATTAAATGGAAGAGTATTAAAGCACAAATTAGAGTTATATTACTGAAAAGGTTAAATAGGTTAAATATAAGAAATAGTACATTTTTGTAGTATGTTGCAGAGCGTACAGCTATACGTCCCTGAGAAAGGGACACCAAGTCACAAATAAACAAAAAAATTAAATTATTATCATATGCTAAATAAAATAATAATATTCAGTACAACATGTATTTAAAGATTTATATAAATAAAACAATAATATTTCAGGGAGTAAAAAAAAATAAAAAATTAAAACCATCATTCTGTAGCAACATTCATTGATGGCAGGAAAAGCGTACACAAGTGGATTGCGTGTCTTATCACTAAAAACTACAAAGTGGTATTTAGAGTTAGTCTGTTTTCGGTGTCACGGACTATACGTCAATTTGCGGAATACGCAACGCAGATTGTCTCAGAACAAGTGTGAATGGCCTTCGCGGGATTTTCCAGGTAGCAAAATGGACACGAACATTCAGTAAAGTCAAATGAAATCGCCCAAAGCTCAGAGATACAGGAACATGTCAGTGTAGCCATTTCGTATAGAACATTGCCCAGTAAGTTTGCCATGTCTAACAATTCATAGCCACTTGTCCATACTCTTCCCACCTGACAATATAAAGCCGTGATTTTGACTGCCTTGGTTGCCCGAGAACCCACTTTGCCCATAAAGTGCGTCCTAACATACATGTAATAGCCATGTATTCATTCTCGTTGCTATCCAATGCAGTCATGCCATCGTGCCCAACAAGTGTGCCCTCGAAACAAAGTCCCATTGCAACAGTGGTATTTGTAACCAAATAGATGACGTGTGGCAGACGAACGTGTCCACGGTTTTAGCACTGAAATTTAGCAAAATTTACATTAAAAAGAAAATGTACAGGAGAATATATTCTTCTAAATTGCATGGAGGTCCACGTCCCATCTATCTGGACTCAAAACCGCACAGAAAATACAAGGAGAGGGCATTTGTCATAAACTGTCAATCTACTTGCAAAATAACCAAGACGGCTCAGTGACAAAACAGATATAACAGCAACAAAACAAGTCAATGCAAAACAAAACAAACAAGCAAAGAAAAAAAAACCAACAAAACAAAATCTCACAACAAATGGAACATGTAACTAAATAACTGCAGCTCACAGAATGTATCAATGTATCACAGAGACACCTGTCAGCCCAGAGAACTTCAGTTCCCTTGATGCTTTGCTCAGGGTGTGAGGCACTGACTGGCTGTGCACACACCATGCTCACTCCCAGCACTACCTGCAGGGGAGCCACTCTCTCAGAGTCACTTCCAGCAGAGATCTCTCAGAGCCAGACATGAGAGGATTAGCAGACAGTGTATGGTAACCAGAACCTGCTCTGTCACTGGCCCCACAGACCCACTGCAAGCCTTGGCATCTCCACAGGCACCAGGTAAGGAGTCTGACTGCCCTTCACTTACTGGATTGGAAGAGACAGACAGTCTGTGTTAGAAAGTGTACTACGCTGCAGCCTACGTTGGTGCATATCTCCTTACTGATATTATTATTATTATTATTATTATTATTATTATTATTATTGGTAGATCTCTCTAAGGTGCCCAGACACAGGTGGCAGTTCAGCACCCTAATATATTTATTTATCCCAGATAAATTATTCGTTTTGATTGAGGATTAACTGTTTCATTGCTCAGTTTTCCTACAATACCTGTGCAGGTGAGCTGTTTGACTAGAAGTGTTTTATTAATTGGACCAATCTGGCAGTTCAAGGGTTAAAGAGGAGGTGAATTGACCCCCAATGTGGATTTCTGAAATAGGCTGAATTCCCTCTAAAAACCGGATTTACTCCGTAATGAGCCTTTGGCTACTTAGTGACAGCTGATATATGTCAACATGGACTGGACTAGTCTGTTACAAATCTGGGAAGATTTCTGTGTGTGTGTGTGTGTGTGTGTATATGTTTGTGTGTGTGTGTGTGTGTGTGTGTGTGTATATGTTTGTGTGTGTGTGGGGGGAGTTATATTTTAATTTTTAAAATGTAGCTAAAACTTTTAAAGAGTGTTTGTAGTTGGTGGGGGATACAGACACACATTCTCCCCCCCCTCCCCTCCCCTCCACCAAGTCATTTTTTTTTTTTTCAAAAGGTTGTTTTTTAATCCGCAGGTTTTGATAGTTTAACAACCAAATTACAAAACGTAAAACTGTTTGAAAAAAGATCTTTAAAATCTGAGATTTTCTAACTGTTTTATTTTAGCATAACCTTTGCAAATTATTTGGCAAATTCCATTCTGTTTAAGAGAGCCCAGGATATTTTTTTTTTTTTTGTAGTAACATTTTTTTTTTATTATTCCTCGTTGCTATGGCAATTCATCTAGGGTATTAAAAGGGTTAACTCCCCTTTGCCTTCAGTGGGATCAGTTTGTAAATCCAACGCTAGAGGCTGGCATAGTCTCCGAATGTTAGCAAAACAGGTGCGGTGGCTTAATTTCGCTGTTCCAGGGGATCATGGGAAAAGTTGTAGAAAATGCGACTATGTATTTATATTATACAATGCTATTTTCTAAATTGTTTCAAATGCAAGGTTGTCCTGGCACAGCTTGGCATTCAAAGCAAATGATTGATGCCCCATGATTCTGTACGTTTTGAGGTGTGAGGGCCCAAGTGGGGTATATTTGGAATATGGCGATATGAATCACCACTAAGTACTTCTATACCTACCTCTGATGCATTCCTCACCCCGTCAGTGCTACGTTTATTGGGGTGAGTGATTACAGAACCTCCAGCCTCAATAACACCCATTATAACCGTGTCAGAATGACTGTAGAATTGTTTCACTAAATAGAGAATCGTGGTGAATTGAAAGACACATTGCAAAATTCAGGCTGAAATTTCCGAGCTGTGACTATAGCGGAGTCTGTCAGTTATTCGGTAAACTGAGCGAAATAAATACAACTGATAAAGCAACCAAGATTCTACTATCGCTGGGTTGGAGAATTTATGCAACGCAGATATTCTGGCCTAGATTTTGCCATTTGTGTATTTACCAAAGTGAGGATTCTATTTTGACCTTAACTGTGAAATTCACTATTCATTCTCACATTGGTGAATAACCCTGAATGTATTGAATTATAAACGGAATAGCAAAAATGTGCTGATTTGCAACAAATTCTTCCACTCAGATGAGATCACATCTTGGATATTTTAGAATAAATTGTGCGGCTTGGTTTGAAATTTAGGACAAAGAAGTGATTTGAAATGTCTTGTCGTGGATGGCGTGCGTTCGAGAGGTGAGATATTTCTCGCTGTAGTGACACATTGTCTTGTTTTCACTGGAACAATCCATGATTATATTGCTGCGATCCATACGGAACGTTTACAGGGTATTTGGTGAGAATTGGCAGGCGGTCACAAAGCAAAGTTGAGTTGAAGAATTCTTCCAGTTTGGCTAATTTAACCTTAAACTTGAAATTAATTTTAAATTTTTGACAATTCCCACTTTAGTTAATAACCCTGTTAGATTAGACTGTAAGCTTAATTGCGCTGTATCCTCATCGCCTCTTGTTCAAGTGACAAGGCCAAAGTAGCCAAGCTGCAAAAATTCTCCCAGTCAGCTAAGTTTCCATGACTCTCCAATAGGAACTATCTACACACGTCCTTAGTGACGCCTACAAATTGCGGTAATCCTGCACGTAAGCGACGTATTCGCTCATGTGACATCTACACGCAACAACGGAGCCTGTGATGTCACCACCAGAAACATTTACAATCGCACTAGAAACAGCAGAGATACACCGAGTGAGGAGGTTGTCTGTTTACAGTCCATTTTGAAAATGCAGCTAAAACCTTTATAAAGTGTTTATAATGTTGGGGATACAGACAGCAGCAGACACTTGCACTTCATTTACCTTTTAACTCGTTTTTATTTGCCCAATGTGGCTTTTCTTTCATGTAAATAAAGTGTGTTGGTGCCAGCCCATAAGTGGCACATTGTGCTATACACTAGAGTTGCTGCACATAGGCTCTGACATATGTGAGTGATTTTAATGAACACTGTTAAATTATGCTATGGTTTTCTCCCTTCTTGTATCCATAGAGGAGATAACCCGGTGATGATATCAATCTGGAAGGTGTGACGTAACCTCATCAAGACACATACAGCAATATACCTTAGAGCCGGGTTCTAGAGGGCACTATGTGAGTTAAAAATTGGCATTCTCTACATAATTATTTTTTTTTTTCTTTCTTATATCTGTATATATTCTACACGCGTATATGAGGTAATTTGTTTATTATTGTTTTCACGCACTACTTTTTATTATTTTTTTTATTTTTATTTTTTTAATTTAAAGACGTATATAGATTATTATACAAGGGTGTTTGCACTGCGTTTTGCTTAGATTTTATATCGCCATATTCACTTCTTTTCAGTTACTTGACCTTAAAATTCAAATTCACTTTGATTTCCCGACAATTCCCACTTTATTAAATAACCCTAAAAGTAAATTTTAAAATTTAGGCCGAAAAAAACAGAACTAAATACACAATGTCCAAATGTTCCGGTTCGGCTTTGCTGGCGTAAACATTTGACGTTTGCTTGGAATGTCCAACAATTCACACGCTAGTGAATGACTCTGTGAGTGACAGATCATATTTGATGCCGTGTGTTGTAGACGTTTTGGTATTTGCACCTCTGTGTTTGTAACATGCTTTCAGTAACTGCTTCTAACATGGCACAATGTTACGAGATCCAGTTACTCATCTTCCTGGGTTCTCTGTGTCATGCTCGGTTCCCAAAGTGTTTCATAAACATTCATTTGAAGTCATACCAGTTATCTCATTGTTTATAATTCATCATAAAAACAAAATTACAAATCTGCTCCTATGCGTCAGTCCTCCTGCTTGTCTGTTCTCAGTTGTTTTATCCTGCATTCGTTTGGCAGTTTAACGATTCTAGTAGCATTGCGCCACATACAGTGATTTACTAAAGTGAATTTAAATGTCAAGACTAAAGTAGTGGGATGGGAGGCATAGATGACTTTTTTTCCTCAAAAGAATAGAATAATTTTTCTAATTTGACTTTTGACCTTAAATTAGAAATTCAAACTTTAGTGAACAACACTAACTGAGTTTTCAAAAATTAAGAGCAATCCAGATAATCAGAGGAGGTTTAAAGGGACATTCCTGCCCCCCAAAAGTACAATAAGTGTTTAGAAATCAGTCTGTGTAAATAAGATACATTTTAATTGTATAAATTGTTATTAGTCAGTCATTTCTCTTGTTGAAATGTTTTATGTGTGACGAGTTTGTCAAACTATTTGGGCCTAAACTTTGCAATTCCCTCGTTAACTTCCAATAGTTTAGTAGTTTGTGTAGTAATGCTGTTTTCAGCAACTATATAGATTACTTGTTTATTTTGCAATGTGTCGCCCCATTTTCTCCCCTAGCAGTATAGGAAATTAAACTAACCCATGTATTTGGCTGTGTACTGCGGATACACAGCCTCACCCATGTTACGCCATACAACATTTCCTCCTAAATCAAGCACATGTTAATTTACATCTGGCTAAATATAAATTGTTACCATTAAATAATTGGGCATTATTATTATGCAGTACTATATTATTGTGACTCAAGTATAAGTTATAGTGCCCTCTGCAGCATTTTGTACAGTTGTGCAGTCTTAAAGGGGAATTGGAACTTCACAGAATTCATGATATAAGGTTTACTTTTTCTTATATTTAACAAATATATATTTGTAGGTTTGAATTTTTTTAAATTTAAATGTACAAATTCACACCTCACACTCTGCCATCTTAGCTCCCTGTCAAACATTGTTATAAGCTCCGCCTTTTGCACCTGTCAATCCACATAGAGAGCACACAGAGAAGAGGAGAAATGAAACAATGTTTCTGTTTCTTCTTGTTTGCAATGTTTTCCCTTGGTTGGCCTTGTTTAAACTGGATTATGATGTGATATTATAAAATGTAAAAGACAATAGGGAATTTCATGAATAAAAAAGTTTAACACAAGTCCTAGGTAAATTCCAGAGAAGTGACTGTTCCATTTTAAATCGGAACTGTCACGTCTCTCTAATTGACAGTTACTCCAGGTTTAACATTTGCTGTCAAAGCATTTACTGGGGTCAGTAGTGCAATTGAAGCAAGTTAAAAGAAAAAAAAAAATATCACCTCTGCAGCCCTACCATGTTTGTGGTTTCTGTCATCATCCAAGGATGCTCTAGACATGTCTGTGTGTTGCCAGACAAATGCCATGTGAATGCATGCTCACAGTTTTATTTCCTTTAGCGCTCTCCACCTGCATAGCACCATGAAGATTAAGTTAATTTGCATGATATGCCAAGGCTGTGCCAGGTCACTTAAAAAATAAATCTATTATCTTTTTTATTTATTTATTTATTTTATACTTTAATGTATAAATGTTTCTACGAAAATAGCTGCTCAGGGGGGCGAGTGCCCCAAATCTCTGGGGGCCTGGGATTACTTTGCAACTACTTCTGCCTATCTCACACAATTGACTTCTCATTCTCCATGGGCCCAGGGGAGCCACAGTGCATATTACTTTACAACTGTTATTGATAGTGATTGTGTGTATTCCCACTCTCTCAATCAATAAACAATAAAGTACAAATTGATTGAAATTAAATGACTGGTGGGGGTGGGGGGGCTGCTGTCACTTAAAAAATAAATAAATCATATTTCTGATGGATAGACTCTATGTTGAGCCCAAATCCCCCTGTCCCTCTTTTCTAGGAGCTCTATATTGTTGGTGTATCTGAGTGTATAACAGAGCTCCACAGCAATAATACTCCCAGTAATGTGTGTGAATGTATTACAGAGCTCCACAGCAATAATACTCCCAGTAATGTGTCTGAGTGTATAACAGAGCCCCACAGCAATAATACTCCCAGTAATGTATCTGAGTGTATAACAGAGCTCCACAGCAATAATACTCCCAGTAATCTGTGTGAATGTATAACAGAGCTCCACGGTAATACTACTCCCAGTAATGTGTCTGTGTGTATAACAGAGCTCCACAGCAATAATACTCCCAGTAATGTGTCTGAGTGTATAACAGAGCTCCACAGCAATAATACTCCCAGTAATGTGTCTGTGTGTATAACAGAGCTCCACAGTAATAATACTCCCAGTAATGTTTTAGTGTATAACAGAGCTCCACAGCAATAATACTCCCAGTAATGTGTCTGTGTGTATAACAGAGCTCCACAGTAATAATACTCCCAGTAATGTGTTTTAGTGTATAACAGAGCTCCACAGCAATAACACTCCCAGTAATGTGTCTGAGTGTATAACGGAGCTCCACAGCAATAATACTCCCAGTAATATGTCTGTGTATAACAGAGCTCCACAGCAGTAGTACTCCCAGTAATGTGTCTTAAAACTACAATAAATGTGTTTAGAAATCAGTCTGTGTAAATAAGATACATTGTTCTTCTAAATTACATTTTAATTTTATAAATTATTAGTCAGTCACCTAAACTATCTCAGAACAGCCCCGCCCCTGGTCACACCCCACTCACACCCATAAAGTCAATCTTCGTGCATTTGAAATGTTGGGATCTATGAAATGAGGGGGGATTGCTAGATTACTAGCGTTTTCTGAGAATGTATCTCTTCATTATGCTGATGGGCAGGGCATGAAATGTGCTCCCTATAGGATGGATATCCGTTAACTCCCAACATTGATGTCCCATGAAACTAGGTGCAGAGGGGCGTGGTAAAAGCGTCAGGCCAGTTACGCACGTCATGCCACTGGTCGTGCCCAAAGGGGGCGATCCTGCTTGGAAAAGGGGCAAGTCAGCTTGTCATGAATGCACACCAGGCTGCCAACAAGTTAGGCAGGCCAGAATGCTAAGGGCGCACCATGCAGGGTGCTCGGTGTCAGTGCTCTCCGCTGGGTCCTTGAGCCGGGTTACAATAGTTTCTTTGGAACTTGTCCTTGGTTAATTTCCTTCACGCAGAATATGAATTCTGTACATTACAAGGCATACTGCAACCATCACGTATTTGTTCGATATCTCCAGGAAATGTGCTGATTTGCAGGATACTGGAGATGTGCCAGTACTCTCGCTGGAAGGATTTTGCTGCGGCAGATTCCAAGCTTGCCAAGACAAACACTACAAACACTGACACAGGGATACATAGTGCTGTCATCCTCCAGCTATGGCAAGCAAAATGTTCTAAACCGGCTCCCACGTGTGCTTCCTCTATGCAGATAACATCTCATGCCAGCACACCTACCAAGTATGTAGGTTGGTCAAAGGTTGTGGTAACAACTGAACAGTTTACTCATCCCCTACATGGAACAAATGTGTGAGATGTGAAAATAAAACTCATATAGAAATCTACACCTCTGTATTTACCTCTGTCCTGGAATTGTGCGCCTCCATCTTGGCTCCCTGTCAATCATTGTTATACGCTCCGCCCTTCGCACCTGTCAGTCAATACAGAGGAAAAATGAAAGTACACATTTTACACTGTGTGCCTGGCTGTGCCTTGTCTGAAATTAGAAGAATGGGCAAAAGACATCCTGATCCAATTCTTTTAAAGGGTACCTGTCATGCCTATTTTAACTTGCACCATTTTAAAAGCGCATAAAATTCTATCCATACATTGTGCTAGCGTTTTTGCTTGCAAATCTATAGCTGAAGCTGAAGAATTGACTGATAAGAGAGAACAGAAAAGATCTCCCACAGGTAGTCCTTCTGCTCTCCACACAGCGCATGTGCTGCGGTTGCTGTAGAAACTCCCTAGTTGACGCTGCAGCCACTGGCTTGGTGTCAAGGCGCGTGTCCACAAAGTCCATAAGAGCGCCTCCGGTTCAGCTGTCCTTAGCTCCAGCGCGGCCGTCTCTGATAGCTTGAAAGACACTGGCCGCTGTGTGTCAGAGCCTTTTATGGCTCCATTGGCCCAGCCAGTATTTCAAGTCACAAACGTGGGTGCGTCCTCGCATTAACATAACGCACGCATGTTCCATTGGCCAATCAGAACAATTCTTAGGCTATTTAAATTAAAAATAAACATTTCTCAGTGCCTTGTCGTGGTTATCCAAGAGTGCATTATTTGTATTGATTTTTGTGTATTTTGAACTTGGCTTGTACTTTGACTATTCTGACTTCTGTATTCCTTAATCTTTGGCTTGTCCAGCCATTCATGTACCTTCTAATTCCCTGACCTTGGCTTATTCTATAATAATTCTATTTATTAACGTTAAATCTGGCCATTCTAAGGTCCAGTACTACGCTTTAGGACTTCTGGATATAATTATTTTAGTTAACTGAAGTTCTCCGTGTTGGATATTAGACTAGTCTGACACTAGGGAATATAGCAACGTAGTGACTGATATCATTCCGTTCAGATGCCAGAGGGTGGATCTGAGGGGGGTGTTACAAGAAGAGAATGGCCCGTGAAGCTCAGGTCATGGGAGCGCAGGAGGTAAGGTGGGTATATCTCAATATTTTACATTTCATACATCTTGTAATTCTGTGATATGTGATGTATAAATGTATTTGGGGGATTTCATCTAACTTTAAATATGCATGACACGTTCACTTTAAAAGGAAACAAAGCATTGCATGAGATTAACATGCCTGCGAAGGAGGACTTTGGATAATCCTTAATGAGTGGAGGGACGCCAGAGGCCATTTATAAAATCTGCAATATTATTAATCTTAAAATGTTGTGCAAATTATTGTAATTAAACGAGACATGGCATAGAGCTTGCTGTGACAAGTCTCTGTTGTGGATACGGATTCAACTTTTTAGTTTTTTTTCTTTTTTTTGCATTAATGGGTATCTGACTTGTCCACTTACCTTAATTCCCTGTTTCCTATGATGAGATTACACCGCTCAATTGGTACTTCATTACTGAGGACAATCTGATGGCAGTCTGCATAACCTAACCTTGGAGGATTTCGTTCGGTCACTAAATCAGCAGGGCGGCGGCAGCCTGGCCTTTAAATACTTGGCAGATTAGACTTACAGCAAGTAAAAAAATAAAAAAAGATCTGCAAAATCCCTTCGTACAGCAATTATGTTACTAACATTAACATTATCTAAGGGTTTTATCTCATTAAACAGCGAATTGCCAATGATACGCTAAAATAGTCAAAAGGAAAGAAATTAACATTTATTTCTATGTTTTATTATATAAATATATATTTTAAATTAACTGAGCAATGTGATACTATGGAAATTTGTCATTTTTTAAAAATTTTTATACATGGTCTAATTAAGCCGGAAACGCTATGATAAAATCTGATTATGTGTAAGTTTCCCATCAGGAAGTAATCGCAGATCATTAGTCACTGTAAACATCAGAAGTCCTTTTGTGCTGCGAAGTTTGTTAGAGGAGCTCTGACAGTAGGGGACTTGTTCACACAACAGATAGATTGTTTGGGTTTCCCATTAAACATGGCACGTTGGATTGTTTGAGAGGCCCTGCAATGCGACAAAGCATCATTACAACGCTTCCCAACAGTTCAAGTTGACATAGAGGGACACTTTAAAGGTTTACTCCCAGCATTGTGACCACTTCAGTGATTCAAAGTGGTGCTGGTCCTCAGTTATACACTCAGGCACATTACTGGGAGTATTATTGCTGTGGAGCTCTGTTATACACTCAGACACATTACTGGGAGTATTATTGCTGTGAAGCTCTGTTATACACTCAGACACATTACTGGGAGTATTATTACTGTGGGGCTCTGTTATACACTCAGACACATTACTGGGAGTATTATTACTGTGGGGCTCTGTTATACACTCAGACACATTACTGGGAGTATTATTGCTGTGGAGCTCTGTTATACACTCAGACACATTACTGGGAGTATTATTGCTGTGGAGCTCTGTTATACACTCAGACACATTACTGGGAGTATTATTGCTGTGGAGCTCTGTTATACACTCAGACACATTACTGGGAGTATTATTGCTGTGGAGCTCTGTTATACACTCAGACACATTACTGGGAGTATTATTACTGCTCAGTGGGAGCTCTGTTATACACTCAGACACACAGCTCTGTTATACACTCAGACACATTACTGGGATTATTATTGCTGTGGAGCTCTGTTATACACTCAGACACATTACTGGGAGTATTATTGCTGTGGAGCTCTGTTATACACTCAGACACATTACTGGGGTATTATTGCTGTGGAGCTCTGTTATACACTCAGACACATTACTGGGAGTATTATTGCTGTGGAGCTCTGTTATACACTCAGACACATTACTGGGAGTATTATTGCTGTGGAGCTCTGTTATACACTCAGACACATTACTGGGAGTATTATTGCTGTGGAGCTCTGTTATACACTCAGACACATTACTGGGAGTATTATTGCTGTGGAGCTCTGTTATACACTCAGACACATTACTGGGAGTATTATTGCTGTGGAGCTCTGTTATACACTCAGACACATTACTGGGAGTATTATTGCTGTGGAGCTCTGTTATACACTCAGACACATTACTGGGAGTATTATTGCTGTGGAGCTCTGTTATACACTCAGACACATTACTGGGAGTATTATTGCTGTGGAGCTCTGTTATACACTCAGACACATTACTGGGAGTATTATTGCTGTGGAGCTCTGTTATACACTCAGACACATTACTGGGAGTATTATTGCTGTGGAGCTCTGTTATACACTCAGACACATTACTGGGAGTATTATTGCTGTGGAGCTCTGTGATACACTCAGACACATTACTGGGAGTATTATTACTGTGGAGCTCTGTTATACACTCAGACAAATTACTGGGAGTATTATTGCTGTGGAGCTCTGTTATTCACTCAGACACATTACTGGGAGTATTATTGCTGTGGAGCTCTGTGATACACTCAGACACATACCAACAATATGAAGCTCCTAGAAAAAAGGGACAGAGGAATTTGGACCCCAAATAGGGACTGTCCCTTCTACACAAGGACACTTGGGAGGTGTGTATTAAAGTGCATCAGCTCAGAATGTAGGTGGTTTAAATGTCGCGCTAGGCGTAAGGAATATTTTGGGTATTCCCTGCCCTGTATATGCAATGGTGTTTACAGGGGCACTTATTGGTCTTGTTAGGGAGTACCTCACTGAAGCCTGTCTTTAAAAGATTAGCTGATCTTTTCTTTAGTATTTTAATCTGAAACTAGCGTGCAATTAATGTTGTTACACTAATTTGTTTGAAAAAGTTGGCAGGCAGTAAATAGATGAGAACATGACAGCATGGCACGGGGCCAAGGACGGGTAGGTACAAGTCTGTTGTTGGCTGCTGCGGGATGTGGCTAGCATTTCTTGTTTTCTCAGCCGAGCTTTTCTGGGCCTTTCCTCCTGACGTAATGAGCAGAGGTGCCCTGAATTAACAAGCTGAGGTCACGGGCAGGAAGAGGTGTTCTGCTACCCAACTGCAGAAAGAGACTGTTATCAGGCACGCTCTGCGTCATCCCATTTCTTATCAGCGCTTCTTATTTTTCCAGAGTCAAAGTACAGCTCTTGCCTTAAGCAAAACAGGTCTTATTTCCTAAACAGTGAGCTGTGCGTTCTGTCAACGGAACAGCAAAGATTCTACTGAAACGACTTGGTTCGGAGAAGAAATTCTTACTTTAAAACTTTGTTCAGCTTTAGAACAGACTGTTTCTAGGGGACACATTAGAACCTCTAAAATCCTCCTACCAGTCCCGTTCCCCCCAGGGCTGAAACCCTGGATATGAGGTTTTTCCGTTTCAGTTGGAGGGGGTTTTGGGGACATCTGTGTTTTTTTTATTTATTTTTTATGTAATTTTTATTTTACATCAAGCAGCCACCTATGATAAAAACGAAGAACATTCGTATAATCTACATAGTGTATCCACCAAGCTACTTGGGAGAAGGTAGTGGTGTCCCCTGTGTAACTGTCAGGTGACGGGGAGCTTTGCTGCACACCATTCTGTTAGGTAAGTAGCGTAGCGAGATCGCATCGTATACATGGCTGTACAGCGTGCTCTTATTTGAGGCCCGGAGCTTCAGGCCTGATATCCTCTCCCATGCTGATAGTACCTCCATGCACATGTTTGAGAGCGTTCATGGAGGATCCCCCAGTCTTGTGTAATCGTCCATCGTCTTTCTGTTAGTGCACTTGGGCATGCATGTGTAAAATGGCTCCTCTTCAGCTCTGCAGGTTTCCATTATTTCACCTGGTAGGAGTGGAAGTTAAAGTTACCTAAAGACAGTCAAAGTTAAGAAGGGAGAGATACACAGGTAAGTATGTCACCCTTCCTTCTACACCTATCATCAACCTTTAAATGGACTTGTTGTCACTATAGGGAGTTATTGAAAAAAATTATAAAGACCACACAAGTGAGAGTACCACTTTAAAGGGATACTCCAGGCACCAAAACAACTTCATCTAAATTTAGTTGTTATGGTGCCAGGAGGCCGCTGGAGGCATTATTACCTTCAGTGATGTCCATTCCTTCCCAGGTAGCATCCGGCTTCAGATTTCAAATTCGGGAAGCGTTGAGTGCCACTGGGCGGGAGCACCACTGATATGACTGAGAGCAGTTAGCTAATGCTTTCAGCCAATCACTGATTCGCTTTTCACAAAACTGACTTGGAAAAGGCACCTTTTTTTTTCCAAGCCAGTATTGTGAATGGGGAGTCACTGATTGGCTGAGAGGAACCAACTGACACTTTCAGCCAATCAGCACTTTGTGCTTCCGGAATCTGAAAGATTCAGAATGGATATCGCCAGAGGGAGTGGACATCCCCACTGTAGGCACCTTTGGGGTTTAATCCCTTGATATTAAAGTGCCTTAGGGGGCCTCCTGGCACCATAACAACTTAATTTAGCGGTAGTTGTTTTGGTGTCTGGAGTGTCCCTTTAAGTTACAGTAAGTTTCAGATCTGCCCACATGATCTATGTTTTGTTATCATAATATGTCCTTGGGTAATATGTCCTCGTTCTCGTCACACGCTAAGATTATAATCTTGGAGTGTGAAGGAAATGTTGTAACGGGTGCCATGACCAGGGACGCAGTAATCGTTCATTATTTAATCAATGTTTAACACAACATTATGTGTCATGTTCTTATATTTTTTAAGCTGATTTGATTTTCACATATTACTTTATGATGCTGCTTTTGTAAAGATTTTTATTGATGCAATAAATACCTAAAAAACTGTTTTATGATATTTACAAAAACAAAAGAATGAAATCCACTTGTTATGCCTGTACAATGCAGACATTGAGGTTTTACTGGTAAATAAGCTCCAACTCGCCCATCTGACTATCATGAAATCTCAATACAATTTGTTCTCCAGGTTCGATGTGTATACATCGAACAAGCATTCGTCAATTCATACATTGCATTAACTTTTACTGCTCCCACTGGAATGCTATTCCCGGTATCTACTACCCTTTCTATATCACTGTTACTGCTCCCACTGGAAGGCTATTCCAGGTATCTACTACCCTTTCTATATCACTGTTACTGCTTCCACTGGAAGGCTATTCCAGGTATCTACTACCCTTTCTATATCACTGTTACTGCTCCCACTGGAAGGCTATTCCAGGTATCTACTACCCTTTCTATATCACTGTTACCGCTCCCACTGGAAGGCTATTCCCAGTATCTACTACCCTTTCTATATCACTGTTACTGCTCCCACTGGAAGGCTATTCCAGGTATCTACTACCCTTTCTATATCACTGTTACTACTCCCACTGGAAGGCTATTCCAGGTATCTACTACCCTTTCTATATCACTGTTACTGCTCCCACTGGAAGGCTATTCCAGGTATCTACTACCCTTTCTATATCACTGTTACTGCTCCCACTGGAAGGCTATTCCAGGTATCTACTACCCTTTCTATATCACTGTTACTGCTCCCACTGGAAGGCTATTCCAGGTATCTACTACCCTTTCTATATCACGGTTACTGCTCCCACTGGAAGGCTATTCCAGGTATCTACTACCCTTTCTATATCACTGTTACTCCCACTGGAATGCTATTCCCAGTATCTACTACCCTTTCTATATCACTGTTACTGCTCCCACTGGAAGGCTATTCCCAGTATCTACTACCCTTTCTATATCACTGTTACTGCTCCCACTGGAAGGCTATTCCAGGTATCTACTACCCTTTCTATATCACTGTTACTGCTCCCACTGGAAGGCTATTCCATGTATCTACTACCCTTTCTATATCACTGTTACTGCTCTCACTGCACCCCCAGCTGTGTGTGTCTGGGGGCGCTGTGTGTGTGTGAGGGGGCTGTTGGGGAATTTATTTTATGTGAGGGGGCTGTTAGGGAATTTATTTTAATATATTTTTTAATAATTAAAAAAAAAAAAGTTATGTCCCCCCTCCCTTCTTACCTTTAGCCTGGGAGGGGGGGAGCCGTTCTGCCTGGTGGTCCTAGTGGTGAGAGTTCATTCTTGCGAGATCTCAGTGTTGCCGTGGTAACCGCGGCAACTCTCAGACCTTGCGAGAGGACCCAGCGGAGCTGCTGGCTAGAGTTCCACCGGGTCCTCTCCCCTCTCCCTCCCTCCCCAGCCGGCGGCCGCATTTCAATGCCTGTGGGCCGGTGAGCCCACCGGCCCATGGAGGCACACAGCAGGGCCGGCACTCGGATAGCGCTGGCCCTGCTGGGGCTGGCCGGGTAGATCCTGTGATCTCCCCTGCCAGCCTCGGCCCACGGCCATCGCGGCCCACTGGGCATTTGCCCGGTATGGTCGATGGCCAGTCCGGGCCTGGCTGGGCCCATCACTCAAGGGGGCACGGCTGCTCTATCGACCTTTTGCTGATGGTGCATAACTTCTGGGTCATTGTATGGGTCCTGGGCACACAGTGTTTGGTCAGTGCTCCCCCTCCTGCCATTCACTCCATGTAGTGTGGCCAAGCAGACACCACAGTAGAGGAGAGGGATGCAATGGAGATCATACACATGTGGCACGGAGGGGTGAGACACATGCTGGGGTGAAAGGAGAATGAGACACATGGAGGGGCTGGGGGGGAGGAAAGAGACACATGGAAGGCCTGGGGAGGGCTGAATAAGACACATGGAAGGGCTCGGGAGGGGGGAGCAATGAGACACATGGAAGGGCTGGGGAGGGAGGGGAGCAATTAGACACATGGAAGGGCTGGGGGGGGGGATACCATATCACATGGAAGGGCCGGGAAATCGGGAGCAATGAGACACATGGAAGGGCTGGGGAGGGCTGAATAAGACACATGGAAGCTGGCCAGTGGTGGAGAGAGCAATGAGACACATGGAAGGATGGGAGCAAATCGATGACACATGGAAGGGCTGGGATGGGGATAATGAGGACACATGGAAGGCTGGGGCTTGGGGAGCAATGAGACACATGGAAGGGCCATGGGAGCAATGAGACACAATGGAAGGGCTGGGGCTGGGATAAATGCGACATGGAAGGTGGCCAATGGAGGGAGCAATGAGACACATGGAAGGGCTGGGCAATGACACATGGAAGGCCAGTGGGGATAAAATCGAGACATGGAAGCTGGCTGGGGAGCAATGAGACACATGGAAGGGCTGGGAATGGGGAGCAATGAGACACATGGAAGGGCTGGGAATGGGGAGCAATGAGACACATGGAAGGGCTGGGGTGGGTTGAATGAGACACTTGGAATGGCTGGGGAGGGGTCGAATGAGACACATGGAAGGGATGAGATGGGGGGAGCAATGAGACACATGGAAGGGCTGGGGAGGGGGATGCAGTGAGACACATGGAAGGGCTGGGGTGGGGGGAGCAATGAGACACATGGAAGGGCTGGGTGGGGAAATGAGACACCTGAAGGGCTGGGGTGGAGGAGAAATGAGACACACGGAAGGGCTGGGGTGGGGGAGCAATGAGACACATGAAGGGCTGGGGTGGGGGGAGAATGAGACACATGGAATGGGCTGGGAGCAATGGGGATAATAGAGACATGGAAGGGCTGGGGAGGGGGGAGCAATGACACATGGAAGGGCTGGAATGGGAGCAATGAGACACTGGAAGGGCTGGGGGAGACACGGAAGGGCTGGGGAGGGGGGAGCAATGAGACACGGAAGGGCTGGGGAGGGGAAATGACACCGGAAGGGCTGTGGTGGGGAGCAAATGAGACACGGAAGGGCTGGGGTAGGGGATAACGAGACACGGAAGGGCTAGTAGGGGGAGCAATGAGACACGGAAAGGGCTGGCAGGGGAGCAATGAGACACCGGAAGGGCTGGGTAGGGGAGCAATGAGACACGGAAGGGCTGGGGTGGGAGAGCAATGAGACACATGGGAGGGGGGGGATAAATGAGACACATGGAAGGGCACAATGAGACACATGGAAGGGCTGGGGTGGGGGGAGCAATGAGACACATGGAAGGGCTGGGGAGGGGGGAGCAATGAGACACATGGAAGGGCTGGGAATCTGGGAGCAATGAGACACATGGAAGGGCTGGGGTGGGGGGGTGACACACATGGGGGAGGCCCCAGGGCAATTTCTGCACAGGGGTCTGCTGGCTTCTAGTTACACCTCTGAACAAGCCCTGTCTGAGCGGGCCCCCTCTTAGGGTCCGACCACCATACTCTATTCCAAACCTTTCAATGTTTATAGATTTTTTTTTTTTTTGCATAAAATAACCACAATTTATGCAGTTTACAAAGATTTTCTGTAACACTGATTTTTACAGTGCCTGTCTGATGAAGATATTTTCCCCAGTCTTTTCTGCTGCGTTTTCTAGTTTGTTAGATTACTTGGAAAGGAAATGGACACATTTAGCTGCAAGCTTTGCTGATAAACAGACGGCCGCAATTCCATCAGATCAAGTGTATTAGTGGCTAATCCTTCCTTAATTCTAGGCAGACACAACTAATAACTGTTTGTCAGACAGTGCCTGGCTTCCTGGCCTTTTTTTGTGATTATATTTGCTTGGAAAACGCATCACTTAAAGCATTTATGGCTAAACGTCGCGCTGCACGCTGCTCAGCCTGTTTTCTGAATTGTGGAAAATTACAAGGAAAGTATTTTAGGCCAAAGTAGTAGTAAAGCAATTCTATAGCGAATTATTTTTCACAGTTTGAGTATTTTGGCCACAGCTTTGTGATTCCTTAATAGGATAGTGCACAAACCATAACCACTGCAGAATGTCCTCTGAGCACCTTCAGCAAATGAATACTGCACTGCAATGTGTGGAGCAAGGGACGGCGCTGCTGCAAGGTAAACTAGGCAGCTTCCCAGGGTGCATCAGTCCGGGTAGAGGACACATGCCATCTACTCGGTCATGTGACACAGGGAATGTGAGAGGGTGCGCATGGGGGGAAAGAGAGACATCTAAAGGGGCCTGGGGAAGGGACAATGAAACACAGGGAATGGGACCATAACACACAAAGGGGCTGGGGAAGGGGACAATGACACACAGGGAATAGGACCATAACACACAGAGGGGCTGGGGAAGGGGACAATGACACACAGGGAATGGGACCATAACACACAGAGGGGCTGGTGACACACACAGAGAGGCTTGGAAAGGGGACAATGACACAGAGGGGTTGGGGAAGGGGACAGTGACACACAGAGGGGCTGGGGAAGGGGACAATGACACACAGGGGCTTGGGAAGGGGACAATGACACACAGAGGAGCTGGGAAAGGGGACAATGACACACAGAGGAGCTGGGAAAGGGGACGATGACACACAGAGGGGATGGGGAAGGAGACGATGGCACACAGAGGGGATGGGGAAGGGGTCGATGACACACACAGAGGGGCTTGGCAAGGGGACACACAGAGGGGCTGGGGAAGGGGACAGAGACACTCAAATGGTATGTGAAAGGGAACAATGACACAGAGGGACTGGGGAAGGGATTATTTTTGGGGGTGTGGGGAGAGTGGAGTTGTAAGTAACTAGTTCTGCCTACGGAGCAAAATAGTCTAGAACTGGCCCTGATTGGAGCAATTACTTAAGCTCTTACTGGAGCTTTCAGTGGCAGTGGATGCGGTAATGCCCACTGGGTCCCAGGTAAGTTGCCAAACCATTTTAAAATGGTTTGACTTCTTACTCGGGGAGAGCACCAAAACTCTCATGACAATAAACCACTTTAGTAGTTATGGTGCTTGAAGTGTTTACTTTATTTGACTACCATTTTAATGATTACACCACTGTGTGTTAATACACAGAAAGAGATACCATGACTGGATAATTCTAACTTCCCAGAAATGTCCCCTGAGACAAATACCCGACCTTTGAGTTTTTGTCATTCCATTTACCCTTTAATAAACTAGTTTTCTTTATTCTAAGTGTTGTAATAACAGGGTAAACTAGTAAAGAATGAATGTAACATATGAAGCTCATGCAGTTTATGTCCTATTGGGTGCAGAGATCCCAAAAGAGTTAGAGGGACCTTTTTGACTTGACCAGACCCATTTTTTTAGAATCCTTCATGTTTAAAAGGACACATGAAGGTGCCAAAGCAGAGTTCGGCTAGCCATCAGTCAGGTCCCTAAATTGGGAATTTTAGGTACCTTTACCCACACCTGTTTGCTCCACCAAGATGTGGTTAATAGATGTGTTAAAGGATCACTATAGTGTCAGGAAAACAAAGCGGTTTTCCTGACACTATAGTGCCCGGAGGGTGCCCCACCCTCAGGGTCCCCCTTTCGTGATGCTGAAGGGGTTACTTACCTTAATCCAGCGCTGGGCTTCCTTGGCGCTGGTGACCTCTCCTCCCCTGCCGACGTCAGCTCCCGAGTGGAGCGGAATGCGCATGCGCGGCAAGTGCCACTCACGCATTCAAACAATCCATAGGAAAGCATTTCTCAATTCTTTCCTATGGAAGCTCTGCGCGCTGGATGCAAAATTCACATCTGGCGTCGCAGATGCGCATCTAGTGGCTGTCCGGAAGACAGCCACTAGAGGTTGGCTTCTCTGAAACTGCTATGTTTACATCTGAAGGGTTAAAACCCGAGGGACCCGGAACCCAGACCACTTCATTGAGCTGAAGTGGTCTGGGTGACTATAGTGTCCCTTTAAGTGTTCCAGGTTTACCAAAATTCCCTCTTCTAAAAACTTTTTGGCCAGTAATCCATAGTTGTGTCTCACTATTCCTAAATGCGGACTGTTATTGAATAAGCACAAAACAGTTAACCAATGATAACATCTTTTTTTCCATTTGACATTGTTTTTAAATTGTTTTGTGCGTGTGTGTATGTGTGGTTCAAGCAGACAATACATTTTTGAGAATTCTTGATGGCAGATGTCGCATTGACGATGTTGCAGATAATGGTACATTACTCAGAACTCTCCCCCACCCGCACTGTAGATTTTGCTTTGATGATCTTATACAGGAAAAGTGACTAACGTGAGCATTAAACCCTACAAGAGATAGAAGATTAATTAAGCAGGTGTCCAGAGAACATGTACTAGTTTGCTGTCTGTACTATGCATGTTAAATAAGAGAAATAACACAAGATTTACGGACAGTTTAGCAACCTTTGGAACTCGTCCAAGAGGCTGAAAATACGCAGTATGTCTAGCAGATGCCAGTTCACGCCATTGTCCCCAGTCACAGGCAGGAAAACAAATAAGGCCATTTATAATAAGGACTCTTTTATTGCAAAATAGACACCCACGTAGATACGGGCGAGAGAGACTGCATAAAGAATTGAAACAAGTGGAATTCTGCGATCTAGATGTTTGGAATTTTACAAGATACAAAGGAAGAATGAAATGGTCTCTTTGTTTTTGCCAGCGAGGCCAACACTGAATTTTAACACATTTCCTACCCGAAGGCAGCGCAGGATTTGGGGATTGTGGTGGCTGACCAATCTGGTGTTACCCGGTGTTAGAATGTAAGGTATACAATATGTCAATCACACCTCTTGAACAGTGAAACAGATTTAAATTTAAATCAAACTTTCCTTGTGCAGAAACTCTACCCGAAGACTTCCTCAATCTTCCAATATACTGCTATCCTGTGTTAGCCTGACTTTTTTACCATCACGTTTTGTGGAAGATTTAACATGGTTTCTGATCCATGCTTTTTGAAAGTAATTTACCAAGTTAATGTATAGATCTATCTTCATCACTCGGCACCCCTGTATAGCGTTCACAGCCCCATGGGAGGAGGACCTTGGAGAATTTTCTCAGATCTTCCACGGGCCAAAATCATGATTCTGATGCATCAGAGTTCTCTCAGCACGAGATTCAGAAAAAACAATTACAAGGTATTAATGAGGTGGTTCTTGACGCCAGAATGCTTACACAGAATCACCCCGGAGCCTTGAAATCTCTGTTAGCAGCAGGTGCATATAGCAAAGACTAGTATTGAGAATGAGTGGAATTAGCCCCGGCAGATATGCTACTACACAATACAAATAAAATAGAAAGGTGAACAGTGCTAAAAATCAGAAAATGTACAAACGTTTTGTAGAAATACTGGCCAGCAGAGTAGCTTAAAAAAAAGAGAAACAAAAATACAAATAATGGTACAGTATGTATGAACGATATAATTCCACAAGAACAAAGGTGTTATATTCACACTCACACTTTGAGGAGCTATATCAGCTCGGTGTTAAGAGCCTGGACGGAATAATCCCCGTCTATGGATTTCTTGAGGTTCAAGACCGTTGGTGAATTTATAGGTGTAAATATTCGTTACATGAAAAACAAGAGTAAAATACACCACATGGTATAGTACGTAAATATAAAATATTGTGAAAAAAAAGTGGATGATCCTACTTACATATACTAGAGCAACGACCTGCTCTAGTTTGGAGAATTTCAGGTGGAATAATCCCCACCTTGGGATATAGTGGACCCAGGTATAGCAGCAAAGCAGTATTGGATAGGAAGGAGGACAAAAGGAATGACTGGATAGTTTAAAAAATATATATACTTTAATACAATAAGTGAAAAGTGAATAATAAACTATAAAACCAGTCCTGTATAAAAGTCCAAAATTCTTCCTCACTTGACGCGTTTCGCCGAAGCTTTCTCAAAAGTGAATGCTTGCTGCTTGGGGTCCTTGAGATTATATACCCTCTCTGATGATGATAAATCGATTCTGGTGAGGAATCCGCACAGAACTAAATGGGAGGATCTTGTTAATGATCTCAAGGCAGCTGGGACCATAGTCACCAAGAAAACAATTGGTAACACACTACGCCGTGAAGGACTGAAATCCTGCAGTGCCCCAAGGTCCCCCTGCCCAAGAAAGCACATGTACAAGCCTGTCTGAAGATTGCCAATGATGATCTGAATGATTCAGAGGAGAACTGGGTGAAAGTGTTGTGGTCAGATTAGACCAAAATTGAGCTCTTTGGTATCAACTTAACTCGCCATGTTTGGAGTAGGGGGAATGCTGCCTATGACCCCAAGAACACCATCCCCACCATCAAACATGGAAGTTGAAACTATGCTTTGGGTGTGTTTTTCTTCTAAGGAGGCAGGACAACTGCACCGCATCAAAGGGACGATGGATGGGGCCATGTACCGTCAAATCTTGGGTGAGAACCTCCTTCCCTCAGCCAGGGCATTGAAAATGGGTTGTGGATGGGTATTCCAGCATGACAGTGACCCAAAACACATAGCCAAGGCAACAAAGGACATTAAGGTCCTGGAGTGGCCTAGCCAGAAAATCTGTTGAGAGAGCTGAAGGTTCAAATTGCCAAACGTCAGCCTCGAAACCTTAATGATTTGGAGAGAATCTGCAAAGAGGAGTGGGACAAAATCCCTCCTGAGATGTGTGCAAACCTGGTGGCCAACTACAAGAAACGTCTGACCTCTGTGATTGCCAACAATGGTTTTGACACCGAGTACTAAGTTGAAGGGATCAAATACTTATTTCATTCATTGACATGCAAATCAATTTATGACTTTTTTTTTTTACATTCAATATTTTTTTATTGGTTTTCAAAGCATTTTGATTGGTTACAGAAAAGAAAAGAGAGAGGGAGACAGTAATAGATAGTACAGATCAGCAACCAATACGCTTATGGCATTCACAGTGACATCTCACAATGCTTGAAGTAACATTTTGTAAACATTACAATAACATCTGTATTCTCTGAGTACGCCCCTTGGGGTCCTGTGTGCCCTCTGTGTGACCAGCAATCTAGGGGACTGGTGAATGTACAGTGTGGGTATCTCTCTTGCCCTTACTACCTTCATCGTAGGAATGATGGCCTGTGTGTGTATCGTAATTGTGACAACCATCAATCAAGCCATCATTAGACTCTTGTCCCATTTTTTTTTCTCCCCCCCCCCCTCTTCTCCCCTTTGTGGAGAATGTATACTCTTTCTATTATTCGTGTTTCTCCCCTTGGTCATCTCGTGCCCCAAGTCTGTATGATTTACAACTTTTTTGCCATGCGTTTTTCTGGATTTTATTTTTGTTATTCTGTCTCTCGCTGTTAAAATGCACCTACCATTAGAATTATAGACCGATAATTTCTTTGTCAGTGGGCAAACGTTCAAAATCATCAGGGGATCGTATGAGTTTCCCTCCAGCAACACCTCCACCAGATACATGACGCTTGGGGAGGTATAACTGTTTGTGTTTTCTGTCTGTAAGATTCTGTAATTAGGCCCATCATAATTGTCAGCACCAGGCCCAATAGGTTCCTAATCTAGCCCTACTTGTACCTACTGTAATTATTTTTATTTTTTAAACAAAAGTCTGCAAAAATGATTGTCAAAAACAAACAAACTTTATTCTTTGTCAAATCCATACTTGCAAAACATGCTTGCAAAACTGGTGTGCATAAGAAATGTGACGAGAGCAATCTCGCCACATTGCATTGGAGAAGCCTGGTTGCTCGCCTGCTGCCTTTGGATTATGGCCCCATGTTAAAAGACTTTGTTTCCCCTGCAGAAAAGACTTATTCGTGCTTTTCTGCCCGGTGTTCGGTAGATTCAATCTACCGAACAACCGCACGAATGACTAGACAATCGCCTAAACGGTTTTAACCCCTTGTGTGCTGAAACGGTCCGTTACAAGAAACATTTTACAAATGGTTTCCATCTTACGATAAATTACTTTTGTTTGTTTGTTTAGATATTGTTTAACAGTAATTTAGAACAAAAAATACTTTTTCTCTTGAACCTGATTGCTTGGTGTTTGTGTGATCGGAGTTTGCTTTCTCAAACTACGATTAAAATCTGTGGGCTTCCGTCTGAGGCGGCCATGAAAAACGTTTTCTGCAGACTGCCATCTCTCTGTATTGGTTACAACAACAATTAGACACTTTATAACATGTACTTTTAAACGCAGATAACGTTTGATTCATTATTTTCATCCCTCTCCCATGTTTTTGCCATGGTATCTTCTGGAAACTCCTTGAACCTGTTATGGAAAAACAAACTTAACCATAAATTAATATATTTATTTATTCAGTGTATTTGCCCCCAAATACATCATACATAACAAAGATACAAGATGTATTCAAATTTTGAGATATACTCACCTGTCGTCTGTTCAAGAGCTGCCATCTTCTGAGTTTTGTGAATGGTACTCTTTGTGTAAATCCCACCTGTATTTGACCTCTGCTTTTCCTCTGGTCCACTGTGATTGCTCTGTTTGGAGAGGCATCTGAACTTTATTCCTATACTCCCTTGCCAACGCTAGCAGCGTCGGCAAGGGAGTTTCCATAGCAACTGCAGCACATGCGCCATGGTTGCTATGCTTGGGAGAGCAGAAGGACCGCCTGTGGGGGGGCTCTTTTCCGCTCTTCCTTGTCAGTCAAATCATCAGCAAAGGACAATATATGACTGAGAAATGGGAAAAATATATTTGTAAATAGATTTTTCTCCCAATCTATATCTGCTACCGCCAAGTATTGAAATTGCATGCTCTTTAAAAGGGAATGAGTGTTTTTGAGGTAGTACAGATTTCCTTTAGATACCTGTTGGGCAACCCTGTAATAAGTCACTGTTGATGTTCTCACTTAGCTTAAGAGGAATAGGGATTAGGGTGTATCGGGGGACATCTCTGCATATTCTTACACTAGCCAGGTCTGGAAAGTGACAAAGGATCCTATGTTAAACTTGTGTAAGAGGCAAGAAGGAGGTGAAAATGATTTACAAGCGACATTTAACCTCTGAGTAATGATGTGTCACTGGAGAATGTGACCTTAACAACCAGGACAATGAATGTTCTTGGGCCAGTGTTTGCTGTAAGGGACCACCCCGGTGACAATGGCAGCCTCACGAAGGGAGAATCCGTGTTCTTTTTAGCAACGCAGCTCAGACCTAAATAATGTAGCCTAGTATGACACACAGTCTCCAGAACATGTATAAATATTTCAATAGCCACTAAAATATTAACACACGTCTTGGCGACGCTGCTTATTAGTGGCAGACTAGTTCGTGAGGCTTCAAAAAGCCTAATCTTCAAACGTGGGGACTGGCGGTTTGATACTTAATCAGGGTTTTACACCAAATCTTAATTAAATCTTAATTTTATCCATGGTATAATCTAAATCAGGTATGTTCACCTGTGGCCTTCAAACCATTTCTTGGACTACAACTTCCATAATTCTCTGCCTGGTTGATGCTCACTTGGATTGTTAGGAGTTTTAGGTCAGCAACGGCTGGCTTGACTGAAACTCAACCCAGATTTAATGACGCTGGCCTCTCCTTTTCTGCCTTTATACAGATATACACATTGAATACAAGTGACCAGAGATTTCACTATAATATAATGACTCAACTTGAGACTGCTATTATATTCTGTGATAATCACCCAGCTAGGTTCGACCCCAAATGCTCTAGGATCGTGTTTCCCAAACCAGTCTTTAAGACCCACTAACAGTCCAGGTTTTGTTGGTATCACAATTGTAATAAAAAAGGGAAATACATAAATAGTGGGATGTTGGTGGGCCATGAGGACTGGTTTGGGAACGACTGGTCTAGGAAGTAAAAGTTTCCGTAAGGCATAGTTTGAATAAAAGGTAAACCATACCTCCCAAGTGTCCCAATTTAGGAGGGACAGTCTCTAGTTTGGACCTGTGACAAGAGCAATCTCACCACATTGCATTGGAGAAGCCTGGTTGCTCGCCTGCTGCCTTTGGACTATGGCCCCATGTTAAAAGACATATTTTTCCCTGCAGAAAAGACTTATTCGTGCTTTTCTGCCTGGTGTTCGGTAGATTCAATCTACCGAACAACCGCACAAATGGCTAGACCACCTGGGAGCTGGAGTGTGCCGGCAATTAGCCTCACCCGCAGCTTAATTGATGAATGCTGGGTGACCGCCATTCGTATCACAAACACGAGGTCGCGGCCATTTTAAACCCGCGAACGCACAGCGGTGTTTGACACTCAATTCATGAAACTAAAATCAGACACAGTTTTGCGCAAACACCGCTGAAGCCGCCGACCTCCCTTCTTGTTCGGTGAAAGTGCACGAACGGCCCGGTGTTCGGTAGTTTTACTTGAATATGTTATACCCCAGATAGGAATCCCATGGAGCCCATTCGCATGAGAACTGACTGTGTAAAGACTTTGGCTCCATGGCGATTACACTGTATTCGTGTGGTCTGAGCGCCATTTGCTTAATAATGTGCGCTCAGACCTGAGCTATCTGGGGACATGTTAAATGTATAGTTTTAGTGTAACTTGTGTCATACTGTGTATTTTAATTGTAATTCCTGTTTTAGTATCCCCACCTGCATAATGGCGATTTGCCTTTGTCTTGGGAGATAATTGAATTACTTCTCAATTATCTCCAAGGCAGAATGAGGAAGCCAGGATGCATTGTGGGAATATATTGTGACTGTGTGTCCTATTTGCCTACTTGTCTGTCTTTTGTCACTGTCTCCCATTTGGTCCCCTAGGGGAGTGTCCACCAGGTGGGAGACCTGCATAAATACTGGGCAGGTAGCCCTCATTAAACAGACCACTGCTTGACCCCCAACACGGAGCCTTGTCTCGTCTTTGGGGGGATTTACTGAATGCTGATAGAGACTGATTGCTAGGAGTGTAAGCCGCTTGGATGCTTTTCCTATTCGTCTGCTAGCAGCGATTCGTATGGTTCCAGTTCGTGTGTTTGGAGTGCTATATTGGATGCCGTTCAGGAGTTGGGAGCATTCACTTATTGGCGGTTCGTGAGTTTGGTGTTCTACAGTAGCTGTGCCTGCATCTCTGGAAGGGCAGATCTACTAAATGGCGGTTTAAACCTTTTATGCTGAGGGTGCCGTTACAGGACCCAAATCTCACAGCCCCTCTTTTCACTCCTAATGTCCCTTATTTCTAGGAGCTCTGTATTGTTGGTGTGTCTGAGTGTATAACAGAGTTCCACAGCAATAATACTCCCAGTAATGTGTCTGTGTGTATGAGAGAGCTGTACGGCAATCTGTCTTTAAACTACAATAAATGTGTTTTATTAGAAAATAAGATACATTGTTCTTCTGAAATTAGATTTTAGTTGCATCATTTATTAAGACATCTAAAATATCTCAGGACAGCACAGCCCCCGGCCACACTCTCACGCTTATCCCTAAAATGAAAGTGTCCCTCTTGTCAATTTGAAGTGTTGGGAGGTGTGGGTTAACTAATACACAGTGAGTCATTGCATACAAGAAATATATTCTATGGTCAGCATATTTAGAGAGCGACCAGGGATGAAAATTTCCAATCTGTTTTAGAAATGCGATCTGTTAAAAGGCAGCGTATGTAACATTTTTGGGATGTGTCCAGGACGGGAGACGCCTCTGCTGGTCCCTTGGTGTAGATCACAGATGTGATTATTACGACTATGTTTGGGGTTTATTATGGCAGAGGTTGTTTCTTAGAAATGGTTGAGAAGGAATACGAACAGGGAGTGGGCTGTTCGAAGTAGGATTGGAAAAGAGACATCTTGTCAGTAGGAGACGCAAAGCGTTTGATCACGATAAAAAGGAAAAATAAATCTTCTTCTGCTAAGATCATCACAGTGAGGCTTCTAAATGAATGTTTGTATTCATAGACTGTTAGCTACTTTCATCAAACCCTTTTTCCCTGTGTCTATTAATATTTAATATTTTGTATATCAATTACTTCTCAAATATCCCCTTTCTATAATTGTAAAGTGCTGCAGAATATGTTGATGCTATATAAATGATGATAATAATATTCGGGGTGCATTTGTGTGTGCGTCAGTGCATTCGTGTGCATGTTTTGTCTACGCACATCCGCTGTAGAAGTTACGTTGCTTAAAGTGTTCTGACAACTTAACTACTGCAGTAATCTTTAGAATGCTATAGTAGTTACGTGGTTGTGTCCTTTTAAATCATTGTTTCTTTTTTCTTTAATAATGTATTTAAAGTAAAGTGTTCTGCTGTATAGCAACCTGTATCTATTTATCAAAGTGTATTACAGAGAGGGCTGGCAGATCCACCAAGTTTGTCTGGTCATATTTCACAACAACATTCTATTGGGGTGGTACATGAAAATTGCTGCCCTTCAGAATGTGATAAGCATATTTCAGAAAATCAATTTATTGCTCAAAGCTTAATCGTAAATGTTTTGATTTGATAAGTATATTAATGTCCTTCCTGCAGTAAATGAATTCTACGTAATATTGGGCAGAACTGTTCATGTAATTCCCACCAGCAGGAAGAAGATATATGTGTCCAGGAAAGTTCGGTGGAGTTGGGCTAATCTGTGTTGTGCTATAAATGAACAGACTTTGAGCTTTTAAGGATTATTTGCAAGATAATGAGTTGTAAAGAAATGACAACTCACAGCGCAACATTCAGGCAAAACTAGACTAAACACTGCAGACTGAATGTTGCACATTGGTTAAAAACGAATATTGCCTCATTATTTATTGGATAAAACCCCCTATTGAAATTTATATATTCTTTACTTTGGTTTTCTGCCCAAATAATTATTTGTCCAGATTCTCCAGTAAACAACATTTGTTTTATAACCCCATTATTACTGCTTCTAACTTTCAAAATTATTATTTAAATTTTATTTATTTTTTAGGGCAGTCCCCGCGATGTGCGAGTCTGCGCTGCTTTGCTCCGAGCCCTCCAGTCCCAGCCCATACTATGGAGAATCTTCAGACACTTATTACCAAGTAGATCGGTGGCAGAAGTTACGCACTGCAGTCAGAAAGCTGGAATTCTGGGAAAGTTTCAGTGCAGAGTTAATTGGTAGTGGATTCTTTTCCAAGGTGTACAAGGTAGGTCATTCTGGTGAGTTTGTTGTTTTTGTTTAAAAAAAGAAAGAAAAATCTCTTTCTTTTGCTTAAAAATATCACTCATTCAGTGCATAGCATCCCTCTAAAAAAAATTTAAAACCACATTCAGAATGTAAAAAAAAAAATGGCTACAAATTGCATTTAATATTTTCATTCTTTTATTTATTTTATTTGTTTATTGACTTAATTCCTTTGCCTTTTATACATTTGATTGTATGTGGTGTCTAAAGAATCTAGAATATTTCCCAGCATGCTGCTGCTCCCATCCTGATTGGCGGCTAATTGTCTGTGTTTTGGATTATTACAATTGTTTGTATCAGGACACAAAATACCCCAAATGCCATTCTACCGGACAGAGCCAGTGTTTCTCTCTCCAAGACCCCGAGGCCAGAGAAAGCTTTCCTTTTATTACCCTGCAATGTGTCTGTCTGTAATTCTCAAGTTGTCATAAAAAGACTGTCTAACCCAGTCACACTAGTGTGTGCATGGCCTTCACATGCTGTAAGGTGCCCCGTCCAGTGATTCCCAGGTAACCAGAACAGTCTAAAACAGTCAGTCATTTTCTCCCAGGGCGCCGGGTCATGATGCCTCAGGTAGTAAAACTTCTGCTTTCATTTCTAAAGTATAACCTTTTCTGAGTCAGAGAGAAACACATGCACTTTGACAGGTGTTGTTCAAACATTACAAAGGTTACAAAACTCTAAAATAAACATGGTAATAGCAGGTCTTTATAGAGTAAACTGTGCAGATTTTCACAGACTGAACATTCATCTTCCAGAGTCCATATTCTGAACCCTGTAGCTCTAAATAGACTGAATACTGATCTCTGCAGCTCTCCGTAGACTTAATTCCAGGGATATGCATCCTTCGACACAGATGCATAACACAAAAGAACAAAGGTTGCCTACCACTGCCATAGAGTGAACCTTGCAGCTTTCCATAGACTGAACATTAAACCCCGCGGCTCTCCGCAGAGGGAACCCCCGCGGCTCTCCGCAGACGGAACCCCCGCGGCTCTCCGCACCCCCGCGGCTCTCCGCGGACGGAACCCCCGCGGCTCTCCGCGGACGGAACCCCCGCGGCTCTCCGCGGACGGAACCCCCGCGGCTCTCCGCGGACGGAACCCCCGCGGCTCTCCGCGGACGGAACCCCCGCGGCTCTCCGCAGACGATTTTGAGCAAATCATTGATACTCTAAGCAAACTTGCCATTTTCTGGAGAGATAACCCAGGTTCAATTCATTAACCTGGTTAGTTAATTTATGGATTAATGCTAGGCTTGTGAATACAGCTCTAGATCACTGGCGTTAATAAACCCAGCCTTTGCAACTCTGCTTAAATGTAACAAATCTCAGTTTCTTGAGATGCTTAACTCGGCCATTGTGGATTGAATCCTATCCAGTTTTTCAGACAAATGTCGACCTAGTGCCTAGTTCCCTCTTTGCAGAGACCAAAATAAGTCACTGCTCGTTTTCTAAAAGTGTAAATAAACTTTGGTGAAAATAATCGCACCTGTTCTAAATTAGTTTACTTTATTTGACAGAAATCAAGAAAGCAATAAACAATCCATGTATTGTTCAACCAGGACAATTAACAATATATCACCTGGTTTTCTTACCAGCAAGGATTCCCACAAACATTTCTCCTACAATGTAATTTATTTACCAAAGGTGTGACCTGCTACTGAATATAACATATAAAAACAAATATTACAGTTTGGAGATTTCTCCTGCTCATCGTTTGCGCACTTTTTGAAAGAAGCGACTGGTGCTTTTTAATATTCCTTTACGGATATTTTTGGTGAAATCGTAATATCTGCCAAATTCGTCCAAATCATTAGGGGGAAAATCTTGTTTGACCTGTCAGCACAAATGGTGTTTCAAATGGACAATTAAACGTTATTTGAAGATGATGTGATGTTTACTATCAGATCCGAGATCTTCATTAGGGGGTCAGGATTAGGATATATTAAATTATAGAAATAGTCGGAGAGCGGGAGCAGGCGTGCAGTGGAAGCAGCAAATGCAAAGGCTAACCGTTATAGAGAAATGTGTGTACGGAAAGCAGAGGAGTATAGCTGATTATGTACAGACAAAAAAAACCCAGTACAATAGTGTGAGAGTTAGTGATGCAATAAAACTGCGCCAATATGAAATGCACTCACAAGATGAAGATGGTAAAATCGCCTTAAGGTGCCTCCCCTTAGTTGGTTGGGGGGTAAGTCACGAGCTCCCTCTCAGCTGATTGATGGAATCACCACAATATGAAAGTCCGGTAAAAAAACAATCTGCTTTATTACATCTTAATATATGGATAAAATACAAATCCAGTCCTACACGTTTCGTCTTGTATAGGACTTCCTCAGGGACCCAGCAGTAAAAATAAATTCATACAGATAATAAATCCTAACAAAGGACAAATAGTGTATAACCCTTCCATCCAAAGTCCTTCCTTATATATGGCTTTCCTCCGATCCCATTGGTGGTACAATGGGTGTCTTCAATGATGTCCAGCTGTTCCAGGGTTAAACATACCCGTATGTTGTCTCTTCCGGGTGACTTATGCGTTCCAACTAGCGGCCATTATGCGTTTCACCTTTGGTAGTTCCTATTGCCCATCATGCATTGACATGAGCATAACAATGCATAGATCTCAGGGGATCCTGCAAGGCTCAATTTTTTTTACCATTTCCCGAGTCCAGGCTTCCATATTCCATATTGTGGCGATTCCATCAATCAGGTGAGAGGGAGCTCGGGACTTACCCCCAACCATCTAACAGGAGGCACCTTAAGGCGACTTTACCATCTTCATCTTGGCGCAGTTTTATTGCATCACGTACTGCTTTCTGTACACATATTTCTGTTATACGGGATACGGTCTTGA
The DNA here is from genome assembly GCA_933207985.1 of Pelobates cultripes. Lineage (NCBI taxonomy): Eukaryota > Metazoa > Chordata > Amphibia > Anura > Pelobatidae > Pelobates > Pelobates cultripes. The sequence goes on along the minus strand of OW240920.1, from coordinate 143,634,181 downwards.
ATATCCAGAGAGGAAGCTGTTATATTACATTGAGATAAGTAATTTCTTTTTAAGACACTTTTAGGACATTATTTTCTAGAGGTGTGGGTTTAGACAACCTCTGTCTTTTTGCTATATATAGTTATAGAGAAATGGCAGTAGATACGTGGAAAAGCCTTCCAGTGGCAGCAGTAACAGTGATAAAGAAAGGGTAGAAGATACCAGGAATAGCCTTACAGTGGGAGCAGGAACAGTGATATAGAAAGGGTAGTAGATACCTGGAATAGCCTTCCAGTGGGAGCAGTAACAGTGATATAGAAAGGGTAGTAGATACCAGGAATAGCCTTCCAGTGGGAGCAGAAACAGTGATATAGAAAGGGTAGTAGATACCAGGAATAGCCTTCCAGTGGGAGCAGTAACAGTAATATAGAAAGGGTAGTATATACCTGGAATAGCCTTCCAGTGAGAGCAGTAACAGTGATATAGAAAGGGTAGTAGATACCTGGAATAGCCTTACGGTGGGAGCAGGAACAGTGATATAGAAAGGGTAGTAGATACCAGGAATAGCCTTCCAGTGGGAGCAGAAACAGTGATATAGAAAGGGTAGTAGATACCTGGAATAGCCTTCCAGTGAGAGCAGTAACAGTGATATAGAAAGGGTAGTAGATACCTGGAATAGCCTTCCAGTAGGAGCAGTAACAGTGATATAGAAAGGGTAGTAGATACCTGGAATAGCCTTCCAGTGGGAGCAGTAACAGTGATATAGAAAGGGTAGTAGATACCTGGAATAGCCTTCCAGTGGGAGCAGTAACAGTGATATAGAAAGGGTAGTAGATACCTGGAATAGCCTTCCAGTGGGAGCAGTAACAGTGATATAGAAAGGGTAGTAGATACCTGGAATAGCCTTCCAGTGGGAGTAGTAACAGTGATAAATAAATGGTAGGAGATACCTGGAATAGCAGTAACAGTGATATAGAAAGGGTAGTAGATACCTGGAGCAATAACAGTGATATAGAAAGGGTAGTAGATACCTGGAATAGCCTTCCAGTGGGAGCAGTAACAGTGATATAGAAAGGGTAGGATAGTAGTCCAGTGGGAGCAATAACAGTGATATAGAAAGGGTAGTAGATACCTGGAATAGCCTTCCAGTGGGAGCAGTAACAGTGATATAGAAAGGGAAGTAGATACCTGGAATAGCCTTCCAGTGGGAGCAGTAACAGTGATATAGAAAGGGTAGTAGATATTTGGAATAGCCTTCCAGTGGAAGCAGTAGAGTCTGACCTTACTAATGGAATTGAAAAATGTTTTTACTATGTATAATGCTGACTTAATGACAAGCAAGATCACCTTGATGTCTAATCATGTGCTGACCCAGGGCCCAGTTGTTTTTCCATTTACGGCTGTTCATTTTAGATTCCTCACTCCCCCACCCCCCCTTTTTCTATCAATGCAGCTTGGGTTGTTCACCCACTTTATCACAATGATCTGATATTTTGAGATTTTTCCATTTGGCATCAATGCAGCTGGAGCTGTTCTTCCAGGTTGTCAAATGTTTGCCTGTCAGAGAACAATGCGCCTGTTTGTGTGGATGTGTGTGTGTGTGTGTGTGTGCGTGCACGTTGTACAATTAATTTAAAGGAGCACTGTAGTGCCAGGAATGCGCGTGCATTCAGCCAGTCTCATAGGAAAGCATTCACAATGGACGCTTGTGTCTTCTCACTGTGATTTTCACAGTGAGAAGCACGCAAACGCCTCTAGCGGCCGTCAATGAGACAGCCACTAGAGGCTTTAGAGGCTGGATTAACCGTATTATAAACATAGAAATTTCTCTGAAACTGCTATGTTTATTGAAGAAATGGTTAATCCTAGCTGGACCAGGCACCCAGACCACCTCATTAAGCTGAAGTGGTCTGGGTGCCTAGAGAGGTCCTTTAATTCACAAACCTTCATCTGATGCGTCGCTGCCCTGGGTGTTCTGCACGTGCTGTGTGATAATGGAAATAGATAAAGAGAAAAATAAAATTAGAAATGTATTCTTCCCAGAATGCCTCACTGGTCCTTACATTAGTGATAGCATTTTGAAGGAGTGCCATGCTTATTACATTGTGAGGAACCCCGGTTGGCGCCTGTACATTTTGCTTTAGTACATTTGCTACATGCAGTAAATCTGGATCAGGTAGCTCGACCTATTTGAGCTATATATGTAAGAGTTGTCTAACACAGCCCATGGGAGGAAAAGTATATATACAGTTTTTTTTTTCATATTTTGATTGACTGCAGACACCATATGCCCTCAGGTGTTCTAACGATCTACCACAGTGAGTTTGAATACTCTGATGAAACAAGTATAACCATGTCAAGGGCCGCTAGGCACAAACATTTCTCATCCTTCCTGTCTTAACCTCCTATTGGGATGCTTGGGATGGGGCATAGGAGAAGCAAAAAGTACTCTGCTTAAAAATAAATAAATAAATAAAACCCCAAAATAGTAATCCTGTAAATTTGTAGTGTATTAATTTGTAGTGGATCTCGTTTGCAAAACAAAATGGAGCCTGTGGACAGCCACCATTCTATCCCTGAGTTTGATGCAATTCCAAAATGGCCGCCCGCACACTGAAATCCTTACGGATCACATGTGGCGATTGCAATAAAACATACTGTAGGTTGGCTCGATAGAATCAATATCCATCTGTTATGGAAAGAAAACGACCAAACTACCAATAAATTGCTGTGCTGGGTTACCGTGGGAGCTTTGGATTGCATTCTGGGATTTGTTCTTCCATATGTGGTCCATATTATAATGATGGCACACTCTTGTAGTCAACAACCGCTATTCAAGTGTCTGGAAATTTTAACTCCCATCACTCTCAGCAATTCTTGCTTGTTGTTTTAGGTATACTAAGTCGAGAATATCGGCGATAACAGCCATATCTTGGCAGTTGCATCTACAGCTATTGACGAGACAATTCCTATGACCCTTGGCTGGCTGGCTGACCGTGATGGGTTTTGTTGTATACATAGAACACCTTATATGTGGGTCCTTGGCAGCCATGGCAGTCCTGTGAGGTTTGCTCAATACATCTCACACTATCCTTAGCCAGATGGTGCATTGTACAATCATAGTAATTTTTTTATTTTTTTTTATTTTCTCTAGACTGCATTGTTAAAGAACTGTATTTTCCTCTTGTTAAAGTAGTTGTGTATTAATCCTATTTTAAACTAAGACATCTCACTCACTCCACATTTAACGCACGGGATCACTGTAGTACGAGCCTGGGATCCTCATAGTTGCTGGGTTTAGGCTGGGCCAGCTAGCTAATCATTGTTTCGGCTTCCTTATGGCCACAGCTTCATATGCACTTCTGTCCGGCATGCCAGGTTGCACCTGCTGTCCTGAGATCTAGAACCCTGCACCTGTAACAGAGGCTTCACACAGTGGTGATGGTACTATACTCTACCTATTTAAAAAAAATACATAAAAGAATTCAGAATAGTTTTTCTGATGTGCATGGTTTGTGTTTTTTAGGTTGGTTGTTTGAGTGGTGTATATGGGGATATATAGATTCTTCCCTCTTATGACAGGATTCAAAGCAGAGTATTTTGTGTGTTCCCTATTGCAGAACGTCTGATCGATTTGTGGGTCTGGCAGGAAATGGGCCTTACGCTGCGGTGATTTTTAGTGCAAAGGTTTTGTCCTAAACCAGCCATATCCTTCCTGCTGACATTGGATACATGGGACGCTGTGTGCTAAGTGTACAGGAAGGACCCAAGGTCGGCGTGTTCGCCTCTGCCTCTTGGGAACCAGGAATATTTTTTATAGATCGGACTATAAAAGATTCTTCAAATTTAGCAGCAATTTTTTAAAAGCAATTCTAGAGATATTCCAACTATAGAATGTAATTGTTTGATTCTATTCCACTAGATTCTAAAAGTATGTCTCAGAAAATAATTCAACTCTTTCTTGCATCCTGCAGGACTAATTTGGTTTAAACACAATCCTGAAATATGTATTATTTTATTTAAATTTCCACAATCCAACTGCATTACATTGTGTGCTGGGACACACCTGGTACTCCCCTGGAGCACCTCATTTACTAGTACAGGTTACACATTTCACATTGAGAACATATTGGAGTGCAAGCTCTTTAACCCAGAATGTGATACTGTTTTCCAACTGGTGAACCCTTGGCTGGATTGCAATTAATTATGAGAAGATCACGATTCTGTTATTTATTCTTCCCTATCTTCCTAGTCTTCTGATGAGTTGGTCGAACATTTTGCACACTTCCCCCGTGATGGTCCCACCCTGCACAGATGGGAAGTCTTGAGACTTTTATTACTTTATCTTAATTCTTAAGCAAAATGGAAACTTGTTTTGATTCTTCCAATAGACGTTTGATTTATGTTAACCCTCCCTGTATTGTGTTCGATACAATACTCCTACACAGCGCAGCCTAAACGAGTATTTCTGTTTAAACAAAGGTCCCTGCCAAATCATTTGATTTTCCATTAACTTCAAAGGGCATCCTATCTCCATAGTGTATGAATAGATATGCTGTGTAATACGATCTTCAAAAAAGGGAATATTACAACAATTCAATGGCTCATGTTTAAATGTTGATGAATCCTTTGTGGGTGCTTTAAAGGTAAATGCTTCTAAGTCGTATTTATTTTAATCTTTGAATGAATGTTCTTGTTATCTTGCTTAGTAACGGTCTATAACAGTGCTTAGATTTTTTTTTTGTATTGTTATTGCTGGGGCAGTGTATTGGTTTATTTACTAAACACTGAATCGGAGGGAATTTCTTGCAAATGTTAGGGGGAAAATCTGGAAAAATTCTCTTAGTGCTGTATTCATAGTTGGACTATTTTTTTGCAGTTTGGTATTCAATGCAGTGAATACACCCATAGAGAAACATGTTCTGCACCATCATACAGTGTATCTTAATTGTTCCTCTTTAAGATGTGTTTTATCAAATATTAGACTGAGATACCCGTGATGTCATGACCTTATACTAATATCGACTTGACTTGGGGTGATAACAGTAGTAGTCGCTACAGCAAGTAACAATGAATTCTGCGTTAAATTCAGCAGATTATATCCCAGGTTGTTACCAGGGGTAGAGTAGAAACAGCAGAGAGGAGTTGTCTATATTGACGACACAGACACCCCATTCCTCAAACAGATCAAATCTCTATTATTACGATTTCCTGCTGCTCTATCATTCGTTTCTGCTGCTGATTCCATAACAGTCACTTCTGGATACACTGTAGCATTAGTAGGGAACACAATATACCCATCTCAAAGTATGGTCTTTTGCTCTGCAGGTTAACACCGGGGCAGGATCGAAGCCCATGGTGGTGAAGATTTATAAAAATGAAGTGGATGAGGAAGTGGTTGTCCGAGAGATAAGTCTTTTGCAGAAGTTATCTCATCCAAACATTGTAAGGTGGGCACCTTTTACCAGTTACTGTATTCCTGTATGTGTCTGTATCTTCTAATGTTCTACCTGGGCTTGCCTCTGGTGGAAGTCAACATTTTGTGAGTTTTCGAAACACGTCACTATATTTTCTGTGACTCCTAAATAAATTAGACTACTGTAGATTACAGACGATGCATGAATAGAATATCAGTCATTTTCAAATACGAAGGCACAGAGCTGATAAAAATCCTGACCCCTGATTGTACACGATTTCGTTTTGGGGTTTGCTGTTGGACATTTAAGTCGCAAATTGGACATGATTTTGGAACAAGCATGATTTCACAAAATTTTATATTTGAATTTGAATGACAAACTATAAAAGTCAATTTAAGATGTCCCAATCTGTTTATTTTTAGGTACCTTGGTATATGTGTGAAAGATGAAAAGCTGTATCCAATATTGGAGGTAACCAGAAGAAATGCTTTCATATTTCATATAAAGATATGTGATCGAAATGAGTAGTATTTGCTATTGTTTTTTCCTCTCTAGATATTTATGCAATGTTTTAATACTTGCTTTCTCTGTCGAATCATAAACACTTGAAATCACTAAATTGACCCTCTGGTCATAAACCTCTTTAATTTGTCAAATTACCCTGGACTTACTGAGTTTAGTATGGAACTGCTGTTCTAGTTGGTATATTCAGTATTGAAAGTATAGTTATACGGTACAGATACTGAGAGAAGCAATAGTGTAATGTGTAAATGATACATTTGGAATTCAGAATTAAATAGTGTACAATAAAAACATGGTCAGTGCAAAGTGTTGCCCTTGAGATTATGTCTGTTGAGAAAAGTTCTGTCACTCTTAAGGCAAATAAAAGTTGTGTAAATCTATGAAGGAAATACAATCTAAAAAAAAAAAATGTAGAGGACTTTTACTAACTGTTTCTTCTCTTCTTTTAGTATGTGAATGGTGGGTGTGTAGAAGAATTACTAGCATGTAAAGATGTTGCCCTTAGCTGGAAAGAGAAGGTGGACCTGTCTTGTGACATTAGCCGGGGCATGGTCTATTTACACTCTAAAAATATCTACCATCGAGACCTCAACTCCAAGGTATATGGTAGGCTATTGTCTAACTTTTTTGAATCTGAAAATGCATTCTTCAAATTTGTATCTAGATTCTCAGGTCCAGAAAGAAGCTGCAGGCAGCTTTAAGTAGAACCTTCAGTGTTACTTGTGGTCCAAAATGACATTAGTTCTTCTTTGTGCTGGCAGAGATTGTTTACATTCTAATTTACAAATTTGGCTCAATCAATACTAGGCATAGACCTCTGTGCAGTAAAATAGAGGTCTGTGCTGATGTTTTAGTGACAGGGGAAAGAAGGAGAACCCTTCTCCAGGCAATTCTCACCATCATAGATTTTCCATCAGTAAGTGCCTACTTGGAAAATATAGGAGCGGAGTAACTAATTAGACTCTGTTCTGATGCTAGTGGGCTGCTTGCAATTAAGGATGATTGGCCTGCTTTCGGGAAGTGTCCCTAAGCAAGGCCATTTGCTGTTCAGAATGAGGGCGGAGGTTAACATAGTGTAATAACCAAGGACCTCCACAAATGGCAGTGCTTAAAGTGACTTGATGGGTTGACTTCCAAATCTTTCAAGATTCCTAGAGCCAATTCTCTTTTCTGGATTGTTTTGTCATTTACTTTCTAGAACTGTCTAATCCGGGTGACACATCGAGGCAGGGAAGCTTTGGTAACAGATTTTGGCCTTGCCCGGGAAGTGGTGGAGCCAGCCCTGAAAAATGGTGAAAGGAAACTTTCTCTGGTGGGATCTGCTTTCTGGATGGCTCCCGAAATGTTGCGTGGAGAACCCTATGATCGAAAGGTTGGTTCCTCTTTTTTTTTCAAATCACAATTTAATCAGCTGTTTATTGATCTTTTACAGCAGCAATTGCCAAGGGAATGGTTTTTAGGACTGTGATTCTCTAAATAGTCTCCAAAAACGATAGAGGATTCAAGAATTGGGTATTTCCCATTCCTGTTCATATTCAGACTGATTTACTGTAATAAACAATCCAGGAAAAGATAATAAAACCCGACTAGTAATAAAAAGTAAAGGAGAATAAAAATCAGTTTCTTCATATATCCTTCTGAGTTCTTATCTCAAGGTCTCAACAAACGTATCTCTTGGCAAATATGTACATAATGGGGACAGAGCTACAGCGCTGCTAGTCCTTCGATTGTTCAAATAATGAGTTTAGAACATGCGCACGTCCCGTCCTATAACCCTTCCACCTCATTAACCCAGACCATAAGGGGAAAATATTTGGAATATTTTTAATTTCCTTCCCTAGGTTGACGTTTTCTCTTTTGGGATCGTATTATGTGAAATCCTTGGCCGAATTCCCGCTGATCCGGAGATTCTGCCACGAACACGGGTACGTATGATCCTGTATACAATGTACTGCTCCTTGTCATCCATGGTTGACCCACTGTGTGTCTAACATCCTTTTGGCACACAATGGGTTACATGCAGGAAACTTAATATTTCTCTTCTCGAAATCACTTTCCCCATGGGTAGTGGTGTGTGTCTGCTTTTAATTCTCTCTGCAGAAACCTCCAGGAATGCAACGCAGGGTGGATATTGTAATAACAACGTGTGTGTGTTAAAAAGCATCCTCTGGGAGATATTAAATGGAATATTTTATAGTGATCCATACATCTATTGGTCACTGCTGCAATTTGGCACATGAAGTACTTTACCAACTCAAAATACTCTCCAACTGCAAAAAAACTTATTTTGCAGATTTATATTTAAAAAAAAAAAAAAACTAAAATTTTTTTAAAGGCTGTAAATCTGTCCCAAAAAAACCCAAAAGAAAACAAAACAAAAAAAATGCAAACGATGTTTAAGTGGAAAGGGGGCTGCTGAATAGATTTAAGATTGTAGTTTTGTTTTACTCTGTTTATTTTTCAGGTTCCGAATGCCCTTTGCTTTGTATCATTATTGTTTTACATTGGTTAGATCACAATTAACTTCTCCGGCACATTGCAGCGAGATGTGTTAACCTCTGTCCTTTCTGTTACAGGATTATGGTCTAGATGTGGTTGCATTCCAAGAGCTGATTAAGGGTTGTCCTAAAAGAGTCCTGGATTTAGCCGTCAGCTGTTGTCGGGTAATAGACTTGAGTGGATTTCTGTTTTTTTAATTCTTTAATCTGGGTTTTCTTTGGGAACTGAGCACTAATTTGTGGTGACTGAAGAACTGACTTGAAATATTAAAGAAACACTCTAAGCGCCATAACCACTGTAGCACACTGTGGTGGCTATGGTGCCCCCCCATTCTATGCAGTCATACCATTTTACCTCTGGCCTGCCAGGCGTTTCTCCCCACCTCCAGCTGACATAGAGCGAGATGTGTGTGTCTGAGCTAAGCCTAGAGGTCCAGGGCTTTACATCTTTGACTGAGAGTGATTGGCTTACGTTCTCAACCAGTGAGTTAGGCGTGCACTCCAGTGCTTAGCACAAGAGCGCTAAATTAAGTTTTTAAGCAGGAGGTTCCAGCTCTTTACTGGTTACAGTGGAGTCGGGGAGCGGCGCAAGGTGGAGCGCAGAGAAGAGGGAAGACCCGTTCTAAAATGATGCACAAATAAAAAGGAACTGTCTCATCCCATGGCTTGTATCACTTTGCTTACCTATACCCTATATTTAAAGGGACACTCCACTGCCTAGATACAAACAAATATTTATTTAGTAAATATCATCAATCACTGTTATCAGCTCTGCCCTTTGCAGAGTGGAGACACAGCAACAATGTTTCAATGTCTCTTCCCCTAGCGCAATGAATCCTCTGCCTGAACTGGATTGTGATGCCACTTTCGGAATTCTTAATATATACTAAAAACACTACATGGAAAGAAACGTGTTTTTGCATTACTTAATAAAGCATGAAATATGGTTTTAATATTTTTGGATAAGTGTTAAATAACTAAATTTTTTATAATAATAAAATATCTATAATAATATATATATATATATATATATATATATATAAGAAAAAAAATCAATATATAAAAAAAATGATTCAAATGTTTAAAATAAAAATTCCCAAAGTCGTTATGTTTTCATATATGTCACTATCTCCCTCTTTTTATCTAGTACCTTACACTAATGATTTTATATTTTGAGTTTATATTCAGTTGGGTTACCACCATTTAGGGAGTTTATTTTTTTTTATTTTTCTCTGAGACCCTGCTTCACTCACCCACTCGCCATACTCTTCCTTGGCCAGTGGGTTACTGTCACTTTGTATTTCTTTTTAAAACTTATTATAAAATTATTTTAAAAACTTATTTGAAAAGCTTATCCTACATATTAAACCGAGGTCAAGGTGTGTTTCATTGCTTTGAAATGGTTCACTGATGATTCAAAAGGTAATTCATAGTCTCTGCTAGCCTGTGACTATCGCAGAGGATTCTGGGGATAGTAGTCCTAAACAACTAGGGGGTGTGCTTTGTCACTTAGCCTGGGTTTGACATTCGTGAATGTTATTTCTCTTTAATTAAAGGAACAATCAAGAACCCTAAAGCACTTTAACTGATTGAACAGCTTTATTTGTGAAGAGTGCACCCGATTTTGTTTTTTTAAGTTGCAAAAAGTACAGATTTCAATAGAAATTGACACTTTTCTAAATTAACTCGTTTACACCCAGCCCTCCCCCTCGTGCATTATGTAGTTTGGCGACAGCACATCTTACGCACCTGATGCTAACCCTCTTTTTATTTTGACAGCTTGAGGCCTTTAAGAGACCGTCATTCAGTGAAGTCCTTGATGAACTTGAAGACATTGCAGAAACTTTAGAATCACAGACAATACTTCAAGATTCTGGCTGAGGTTTAATCACTGGACTTTCTCTCACTTGTAAATAAATGTACAAACCCCTCCAGGTTAAAGGACAGATTTTTCGGGGGGGAAATGTGTATAAATAAGAATACAGAACCTGGTATTTATTGAATTTGACTGGGCTATATTTTTGTGAATTTTTGTTTTCTTTTATATATGTGGTATTGTCACAAACCTCAACAAATGATCTTCTTGCCGCACTGGGCGTGGCTTGCACTGATTGGCCAGCGTTCAGAACTTGACACCCCTGGCAACTCATGAAAAGTTCATGTTAACTACACGTTCTCATTGAGTGGCATTATGTTTTTTTTAATGTACAATTTTGTTGCTACATTTTTTTAGCAGTTTGACGTCAGAGATCCTACCTCTACTGTAAAAGCATCGCACTCATTTCGACTTAAGAGACTCTGTCACCAATATTCTGTATATCAAATGAAACTCCAGCTCGTGCAGAATGCTATAATATTCAGTTTGTTAATAATGCGTTTTATATACCTCCAGATTCATACAGTGCTTTATAAACTGTGCTCACTTTGGATGCTTTGAAAATCGGATGTTCATTTAGAAGCTCCAATGTTCCCTGTGTTGGCCCAAATTAAAGGTCAGTAATGTGAGCTAATAGACATAGAACTCTGAGGAGAGTCCAGAAGTGTATTTAAAGTTGTAGCATTCGTCCTTTCTGCATTTTACTGCTGTGATTAGACCTCCATTATAAAGAGAGACTTCATGGGTAGAAATCCAAAGGAAAAACCAAACCGTGGTATTTAACCTGCATTCTGAGTGGCTGCTTCACGCTGTCCCCCAATGAAAATACAGCTGGTATTAAAAATCCACTAACGAGAATAAAATAATGGTAACTCGACATTGGCTGTGAAATGCATACTTCCTGGGCCAATATTCAAAGAGTTGTTTCTGTGACTTTTACAGCTATTTCTGAACATAAAAATTCTATTTTATATCATCTGAATGTAATTAGAAACACAGTGTTGGTCTCTAAGTCCCCATGGCAGGGTCATCTATCACATCCACTTGACAAAAGTTGTCTTTTCTTAAAATTTAGCAACTATTTAATAGTGTTTTGCATCGATTTTCCATACTGCCTGAGGTGCCTGAGTCCTAGAGTTAGGCAAGAATAACATTTTCACTCAAAAATAATTGCATTTCTAATCCTCTGGAGACAATTCCGAGTTTTGTGAATAAAACCCATAGTGACATTTCACATTTGGATCTCCTAATCTTTAGGCGGTATCAGGATTAACTTTACAGTTTAGTGCAAAAATTAGGAAACTGTGATTGAAGAAAATAGCTGGTTTTAGAATTCATTTGTTGTCCCTTTCAGACTTCATTTAGCAAGGAATATGTCCCTCTGTCATTTGGAGCCTACACTCACCATGCTCTTATTTACTGATCAATATTTCTGGTGCCTTAACTATCGGTTGATTCCACGCTTCCACAAACTTATATCCTGTTTATGTGATAAGAAGATAATTACCATTTTTGAACTAAAAAAAAATACAGCCAAGTAGGTCCATCTGCAATCGGTGATAAGATAAATTGATAAACTGATGGGATCTGAAAAAGGACACGGGACTGGACTGTTTAAGTGATACGTTATGGAAACTGGTATCTTCCTACCATTCATTATTGGACCGGCACCAGGAATGTTCCATCTGAAAAAATGGCAAGAAGGGAATCGCTGGCAAACACCTGGTCAAGTCATGCCAGAAAAAAACAAAAAAAAACAAAGTTGTTTCAGTTTTGGACATCAGTGTTGCTCTCATGTACACCATGTCTTACTGTCTGCTTTTATATGTTTTTGTGTATTAAAAAAACAAACCAATAATAGAAGTATTATCTTTTATATATATTTGGGCATGTTAACTTTTCATGTGCTTTTATGTTGACCTCCCAGTGCCAAAGGCATCTTTTCTCCCAGTTCCATTGATTTTACAGTTTATAGTAAAAAAAATGAATACAAATATATAATACATTTAAAAACCAAAACAAAACATTTTTCTTAAACAACTAAAGCAAAATTTGCATCCCCTCCCCCCCCCAAAGGATCCCTTCTCCCCCATACCTGCAGCATGGTGGCACTGGGCTGTCTTTGGAGTCTGTTATTAGATCGACTTCTAAAGAGAGGGTCTGAGGGTAATTTATTGCAGCAGTGAGATAAGCATGTTTTTCACCAGACACTAATCTAGATATGGTCGGAATCACCATTTTATAGTGCGTTACAGATTAAGTAAAGCTGCTTAAAATTTACTTTTTGCTAAATACTTTTCGAATACTTGGGTGTCTATTTTGAGCCAGTTGTCTGTTCTAACAGAACAAAATATTAAATAAATACATTTAAAAACATTTATTTATTTTTTTCCCATTGCTGCTATCTGCCATTATTCTTGAAGTCCTTTGCCAATTCACTATCCAAGGGATCATTTTAGATACGTCACTGCACGCTGCCCGGATATGTACAAACCGATGCGTCTTTGCAACAAGGTCAACCCTCTTTTGATAAATAGAATTCAGCATTCAGCAAACTGGCTTCTTTAGCCTCGGTTTTACTTGACTTTGCCAACTTTTATTAACCATTTTGATGCTGAAGTGGGAACTCTGTAGATTTTACTCTTACATCACTGATCACTGAAATAGTTAATGGGTTCGGATTGTTGGGATTAACAGACCTGAACCGTGTGCTCTTGTGATGTGATCCCAAGAATTGCTTGTGTCAGGGATATATTTGCTGACTTGCAGAAATATTATGCCGGCATGTACCGGTATGTTGGTATAATTGACAAAGCATCACACAAACAGCCAGTCAGCACACATTAGGACTGCACAGGAGACCTGTAGACCGTGATTGAAGAAAATAGCTGGTTTTAGAATTCATTTTTAAAGAAATCTATATATTAGGATCAGTAAAGAAATCTATATATTAGGATCAGTAAAGAAATCTATATATTTAATAAATATCTAATACTGTAAATATAGATCATTTACTGTTTAGGTTACTTTTTCTCTTCTTGTGAACCAAATGTCGTGAAAATATGCCTATTGGTGTACTGTAAAATATATCCTCTGTATATTGCGTATAAATATTTCACAGTACATTACTTGGCTTTTTGTTTTTATTAATCTTTCTCGGATTTATTTTTCCAAATCTCTCTTTGTTAATGAAATTTAAACAAGCTAATTTTTACATTTTATTCATTTTTATTTTTTATATTTTCGGCACAGGTGATTCGACCAGAATGAATTTTTCTGCCATGCACAAGTCTAGTGTCACATACAAATATGAACACTCCAACAGTCCAGTTCCGGACCATTTATAAACAAATGAGAAAGCCCTGTACCCAGAACTCAACCTTGAGTAACAAAAGGTTTAATTAATTGTTACAATGGAACAGATGGTGCCCTGTAGTAAACTGAGATCATTCATTACTAATTAAAGACTTGGCCAGCCAGTGAGCCAAGAGAACGACCATCGAAAAGGAAAATACTAGTTTGTCGTTTGTGTTTGAAAATGAGGGCCGTAGCTAGGCAGAAGTACATTAAAGGAAGAATGCACACTCACTATGTGAGATTTACCAGCATCTTGGCAAATTAAAAACTACATATATTCTTTAAAAAGAAAACCAACTGACACAAATTTATTTTCAATGTTATATAATGCTTATCCCAGTAATTGGTAATAATGCATTTTATTGTGTTTTGGTTTGTAAAAATGCAAGAATAAGGTTAAAAAGGTAACAAGCAATATTTTTGTTTTGAATGCGTTTAAAAGGGACACTATGAGACTGCACGATCTATACATCGAAAATGCTTCACTAAGCAAAAGTTGTTTTGGTGCCAATAGTGTCCCTTTCAAACTAAAAGTATATTTTGAATTGAAGAGTATAATACAGAACTGTGAATCTGTCACACAAGATAGAACTGCCTTAACATTTTGGATGGCATTAATAATACACTTTCAAACTTTTTTTTAACTCTTTGACATTCACATTTTTTTTTTATTCACTACTTATATCTACATTTTCTGAGTTAAAGTGCAAATTAGGCAGAGAAACCATTATTGTTCTTTCTTTCACATTCTAATAATACTGACGGTAATACAGAAAGGCTGATTGCGATGTACCAACGTTTATTAGTTTTTGTAACTTAGCAATTTATTTTTACTGTATGATTTTTAGTTTGTTGATTAGTAATATTAAAAATTCATAAAATTTAAAATTTCAATTTTCCACTCTTAATGCAAATCTATTTAAATTTTCCTTAATTAAGCTTCCCCCCCCCCCCTTTCTTCATCTAAAATTACATTACAAATTTTGCAATAGAGTTCCCATGAGGACTATTTTTGAAATGCGAAAAATCAAGAAAAAAATAAATAAAAGTCAACTTACATTCTACAGAATTTCTGTATGTTTTCAGCAGTAGCCGTAATGTTAGAGCGCAATTGATTCTAGTTCGTAAGTGTTTTGACACTTAAACAGGGCTATTAATTAAACTATGACTTGTCAGGAATTCAAAGAGAATTTCACGTTTTAAGGTGAGTTTTCAATTAAAATTAGAAATTCAGTGTGAAATTCTATTGAATTCACACTTTAGGGGAATTAAAGAGAAATCACTTGAGAAGTCAAAGATCTGTGGCATTAAAGGAACACTCTCTGCACCATAACCACTTTATCTCTTTGAAGTGGTAATGGTGGCCGGAGTGACTTGACGTTGTCCCTCAGTTTACTTATGGTTTAATGGTTAACCTGTGGTGGCTCGCTGTCTTTTCTGCTCTGGTTCTGCTATGGCTTGTACACCTATACCAACCTGTATGAGTAATAGGTGGCAGTGATAAGCTGAGAGCGCTCATGTTTCGTCTCAGCCAATCACTGCCCTTATCACAAGGAAGAAATATTGTTATTATTGTTACACAGGGCTTTATTAAGTAGATCACAAATAGAAGGAAGAAGTAGTGAGCGGCTGGGATTCTAGTTATTTATGGAAAAATAAATGGCTTCACAGTGTACCATGGGAGAGGGCCAGAGCGCTCCAATCATGATAACCATAACCACTTCAAAGAGTTAATGTGGGTATGTTACCTAGAGTGCTCCTTTTAATGTAAGGATGTTTATTTCTAGTACTCCTTAGGAACGACAGACGTTTTGTGAAATTGGGCAATTGTATGCTCGGTTGTTTCTTGAATAATTGACTGTTATTAAATTTTAGACCATTTTAAGGGCGTTAACAAAAGATTTGGAGCAACAGTTCCTGATATAACAGGGTTTTGGGCTTTCTCGCTTTTGTTCAAATCCAGATGTTACCCCTTTTTCTCGAGGGATGGATTGAAAACAATCAGAATCTATATGAACTGTGTGTTTTAAGTTATGTTGCTGTTTTCTCGCAAAGAATAAAAATATTAGAAAAGCTAGACATCATGTAGCCAACTCCTTGCCCCAAAAACATCAAAACAAGTTATTATGAACAGGAAAGTTACATTATTTATTACCTGCGACATTGTACATACAAGGTCACCTTTCTAGGACATGACAGTATAGGCCTCCCACCCCGACCCCAGTGGGGTCAGTTTAGACCAGTGGTAGTCAACCTTTTTCTTCCTACCGCCCACTAATGCATCTTTCTTGATGGAAACATTTCCTTACCGCTCACCAGTTTTCGCGCAAGCGCGGAATAGTTTTTAGAAAGGAGGGCGTTTAAAAAAATAAAATAAATGTACGTACATTTATTTCTACTTAATGCATGTTTATAATGTTTTTAACTTTATAAAGTTTAATGAGAAAATAATAAAGTCAATTGAAATTACCTTTACTAGTGATTGAGATCCTTGAGGTTGATGCTGCGAGACTAAATATTTGATATCTGGTTCAATTTTCGTTAGGAACAAACGAAGGTCTCCTCTTTTGGTGATATTCAGACGACTTCTTTGTTTGTGCATAATATGATTTCTCATCTGTGCGTCAGCTCCCCTCCTCTCCCTCCTCAATTCCCCATCCCACCTTTTTTTTCCCCTTTTTTTTAACCTTACTTATAGCAATGCCCAGTAGGAAGGCTGAGCTAGGTAGCCCACTTACTATAGCCCCCTAAAACATACAGACACACACACACACACACACACACACACACAGACATGCACACATACATACAGACACACACAGACATACATACAAAGACACATACACACACAACACATACATACAAAGACAAGACACATACACACAAGACATACAAAGACACATACACACACACACACACACATACAAAGACACACACACACGGCATACATACAAACACACACACACACACACACACACACACACAAACAAACACATTATATTTAAGTCACCCTCCCGTTTCTTACCTTTAAGGTACAGCAGGGTGACATTCCCTGGAGTCCAGTGGTGGCTCAGGTGGATGAGAGTCAGAGTTCCCACTCTGACTCCCTGGCCTTCCGCCCGCGCGGCTCTTGGTGTTAGCTGGGAGTCACTTCCTCCCAGCTCTGTGATGTAATCACAGGGGGTCTGGTTGCGCTGTTAAAGCACCCATTGATGACCGGGCCCCCTCACAATCCACATCCATCAGGTGGCCCTGACAGCATTGACCACCTGATTGACCCCTTGGACGACGGGCCTAGCGGTTTGCCACCGGGGCCACAGATGGTGATGGCGGTACCAAGTCGCAGGGGTAATGCCGGCTCACACCCGCCCACCCAATCTCTCCAAATAAGGAAATCCCTACCGCCCACCTGGAATCCTGAAACACCCACTATTGGGAGGTAGGGACCAGGTTGAGGACCCATGGTTTAGACAGTTACCTGGATTTAATGTAGAAAGAGCCCAAATACAAAATGTTCAGTTAAAACTGCAATTTATTTGTTTTACCAATTGATATTTGCTGAAGAAATTCTATATTTCATCTTTCTGTTGGTCCTCTTGTCCCAAACAGTTTTCCCTCAAAAAAAAAAAAAAAAAAAAGTAATCTAGGCACAGTTAGGTTATATCTGTTGGGACACGGTTGACCCTTTTATACTCTATGTTCATTGAAGGGGCCTTAAATAATTTAGAAATTGTACCTTTTCAAGGTGGAGTGCTATACATTCTATTTGTCATGGCGTGCCAATAACAGAATTCCATGGCATTTAGTACCACATCCTATTAGTACACCCCCTCCCCCAATGCATTTACCGTTGAAGCTCAGACAAGCCGGACCATTGCATTGGCCATGCCCGTTTCCTTTACTTATTCTTCCAGTGAAGTTCTGAGCATGCTGCCAGCACTAGGAAAGTGGAGGATTTAACATGATGTCGTGTTTTTATATCCACTAACCCTGCACTGGCACTGAAACTACATTGAAGGAACGAGGGGAAGGGGAATGTCTGCTTCTGGAACAGCAATGATCATCATGGCTACAGGAGTATGGGTAAGAGAGGGTATGTGGAGACACACAGGGAAGGTACATACGAGGAGGAGGATGTCGAGACATAATGGGTCAGTAAGGGAAGTGGAAGAGTAACCCATAAAGTGATGGGATACTGAAGCACAATCAAGGATGAATGGTGGAAAGAGGCACAGTAGAAGAAAAGTAAGAGAAAATGAAGTGGGCAGAGGAGTAAGTGGAGATTAAATACTTACTTGCCAACAAACATTTATTCTACCGTGGTACAGTTCTGATTTTGGGTCCTTCACCTGCTGTTCCTGGTGTTTTCTTTGGTGGCCGGCTTCTGGGGATACCAGAGAAAAATGCAACAAATGTATAAACAGTGCGACTCTGCTTGGCAAGCCTTACACGGCATTATAACCTTATAACCAATACACAAATTGTTCAATAGTGCTCTGCAAATGCACAGTCCTGCTTGTCTTTCTTCCAGGGAAACCTGTCTTACCAATCTACAAACTGGAATTGGCAGCAACCAAATTGACAAAAAATTATTTATTGGAGACATTCATGAGTGATGATGGCTAGTAGGGAACCAACACTGAGATATCACCAGCAAACCTTGATGACAGGGACAAGGAGAGGTCCGAAGACCTACGGAAAATGACACGAAGGCAGCAGTAACCAATTCATATATTATTTTTCTTGTTTTATTCAGATGGATTGACATCATTGATTGATTAATCAGTGTCACATTATCGCATGTGATTTTATTCACAATTGTAATGTCTATATTGTTTATAATTTTCAAAGCAATGAAAGGATTTAAAAAAAACAAAACATCAGAATGGGGAGGAACATTGTATTACTAAACATTTACTTGATTGATCTTCAATTTAGTTTACAGACCATCTGCCTGAGTACAGTCAACATTCGATATGGAGCAGAATTTGACATTCTAATACATTGTTTTCCTCCATGTATACAGTGACTACCAGTTAGCAGTTAGTTAGACTGAGGTCGGATCTTCATCTCTGATATCTTATATGAGTAATTTTGACCACGGCCCGACCTCCAGTTTACCCCAGTGCCGTAGCTGTTATGATTTCCTCGCAGGTACAATCCGTTCAGGTTTGATATATGGCACTCCGTATACCACCAGGCACCTTTGTAATTATTTGCACAGCTTTTCGTTGTATGGCGGTCGTTATCTCTATCTTTGGTAGAAAACGGTGTGTTTCTGTGACCATAGAAGGAGTCACCTGTAAATGGAAGAGAAGATGATGTGTAAACAACTAGTGCAGTCCATTAAATAAACCGGATTATATTTACCTGACCACGATTTTACTGGAAAATTGGATGTGATTCTTAATTATATCTTTATTTAGGATCTGCCTGTATTTGAAATATCGATACAAAAAAAGAGACTTTCACAGCAAACTGTGTAGAAAACACAAAGTCGTCATAACTTTACAAATTGGTATTAACTTCCCTGGTGGCATGAAACGCGTAGGACTGCTTTTTTTGCATTTTATATTGCTCCTATTTTATCTGGTTGCATTTTCTTTTTTTTATATAGCCCAAAATTGCATCTGAATTGAATACATGGGAACATATCTGAAACCAGCATTACTCGGAGGGCTCTCTTTGGTCTTACAAATTGTGAGCGTAAACCACATTTATATTTTTAAAAATACATTACAGTTTTGCCATTCTTATCTTCCCTAGCAGGACCACCCCTATGTATTGTACATGTGTATTTGAAATATATTTAAAAGATTGGTATAAACGTATTAGTTTGTTGACCTATAAGAGAGACAGAAAACATTTAATGGATTTATTGGATAAATCTGGAATTTTTTAGAACTGTCAAGGGAAGTAAACATTTTAGCAAAAAACTAAGTGAACATATAGTCTAGCTTCAGAATTCTTCTACTTTTTGCTATATTGTGCTAAAATCCATGATCAATGCTCTACAACTCACCATTTAGTGACTAAACCCTCAGTGAAATTAAATGAGTCACATCATGAGTATAAAAGGTTTTAAGGTGTTCTTCTGACACCTAGAGGTCATTTTGGGAACGGCAGGAATAATATCTAATAGATCATGTAAATATATGGATAACAGAGGGTCACAATACACAGATGGCCTAAGTCTGTCATACCTGCAGTCCCTCCAATGAATGACCCCAAACTCAGAGTGTAATTCAGATTCTCCCCTGCGATTTTGAAGTTGCTGTATGTGGCGTAAGTTCTGTTGTTTTCAAAATCCATGAAATCGAAGCGGAGGTCGTATGTTCCTATCAGAAAAGTGAATTATTATTTATTACGTGCAGCGCTGGCAAAACAACATGGTTTATAAACAATCCATAGAAGGTAAACATGGAATAACACACTGAGTGCAATCACATACTGACGGACACGGTCGAGGTTTGTTTATGTATCTGTTCGGGTGTCTGCCAGCCAGGAGTTATATTCTGTTTGATTTTACAGGAAGGTAAGTGACACAAAGTCTGAAATTAGATTTATGGATATTTCCTTAGCAGTGACGTTGGGTATCAAAGGCTGATTTGGAATATTTAGGTTTTAAAAAAAAAAAACACCTTGGAACAATTCTACAAATCAGCTGGTATTTTAAATTGTCACAACTCTCTCATTAAATTATAAGGAATAATTTGTAGCAACAAAAATAAAACCACTCAATGTCAAAGTTGACATTGAGTTATGTTTTATTTTTGTTGCTACAAATTGTATTTTATTGGATTTTATTTTATCTTCTCCTGAGGAAGTCTCTATTAGGAGACGAAACGCGTAGAGCTTTGTACCACTGCTTATTCTGGTCTCCTATCCAACTGACACAAAGGGACACAGAGACTAACTTATCTTTCACTTTTTGTAAGTGCATTCAATTAAAGTGTCTATTTATATTTCAAGCATTACTGTAGTATGTCCAGTTTTTTCCTTTTGACATGTACCCTGGGACACTGAGGACGCCTGTAGCGGAGCATTTAAAGGAACCTTGATGGGCTCTTAATATTCTGACATCTTGTGAGTGCATTATTAACACAAAGGGGCCACATTCTGGTTATACAGTGTTGCCCTATGAATTTTCTCTCTGCCTTTATTCTTTAGGTGTATCTTATATTTTACATTTGCATTTTGAGGCCATTTGAGGAATCCTCTCATTCAGTGTCTCCTTTTCCAAGCACACCTCCTCCCCTCGTCCTGTCTCGGTTGGAGTTCCCCAAGGCTCTGTCCTTGGTCCCCTTCTATTTTCTCTTTATACGGCCTCTCTTGGCAAACTTATTGCCTCTTTTGGATTCCACTAACACCTGTACGCTGATGACACTCAGATATACCTCTCCTCCCCGGACCTCTCCCCTGCCATCCTGCAACATGTCACTGCTTGCGTTTCTTCCATCTCTGACTGGATGTCCTCACACTTTCTGAAACTCAATCTCTCTAAAACTGAACTCCTTGTCTTTCCTCCTCCTAATACTGATCCTCCTCTCTCGCTCTCCCTTCAAGTCAGTGATATCCACATAAGTCCATCCTTGGAAGCACGCTGTCTTGGCGTCATGTTTGACTCTGGCCTCACCTTTGAGCCTCACATCCAGTTTGTTGCCAAATCCTGTAGGTTCCAACTCAAAAACATAGCCCGCATCCGCCCCTTTCTTACGCAAGATGCGACTAAAGAGCTTGTCCATGCTCTAGTAATTTCCCGCATGGATTACTGTAACCCTCTCCTGATTGGTCTCCCCAAAAGCCGCATTGCCCCGCTACAGTCTGTAATGAATGCTGCAGCTAGACTGATCTTCCTCTCTAGTCGGTCCTCTCACAGATCACCCCTCTGCCAGTCCTTACACTGGCTCCCTGTATCCTATAAGAGTCAATTCAAAGTGCTAACCCATACATTTAAAGCACTGAACAATTCTAGCCCCTCTTATATCTCTCTTCACCTTCCCCTAGTCTTCAATCATTTAAGAACAGCCTTAAAACCCATCTCTTCAGGAAAGCTTATGGCCTCCCAGAGTAACCTCTATCTTACATACCTGTCTCTTGCTCTCTCCTTCAAAAAATCGTTAAAAACCCACTTCTTCATAAAAGCTTATCAATTAAACTGTTAATAGCTCCTGACTGATTCCTCTTCTGCAACTGTCACTAGTCTAATACTATCCTTACCTTTTTGTGTCATTTTACCCCACTTCCTCTAGCATGTAAGCTCATTGAGCAGGGCCCTCAACCCCTATGTTCCTGTGTGTCCAACTTGTCTGGTTACAACTACATGTCTGTTCGTCCACCCATTGTAAAGTGCTGTGGAATTTGACAGCGTTCTATAAATATCATAATAATAATAATAGGGCAGTGCTTTACTCTCTCCTCCAGCTCTGCTTCACTCCCACCCTATTTGATTGATATTTCCTGTCCTAACGTGTTTATACCCCACCTCCTATAGACTGTAAGCTCGTTTGAGCAGGGTCCTCTTCAACCTATCGTTCCTGTAAGTTTTCCTGTAATTGTCCTATTTATAGTTAAATCCCCCCTCTCATAATATTGTAAAACTCTAAGGAATCTGTTAGCGCTATATAAATGGCAATAATAATAATAATAATAAAGTATAATGGCGGGGCCTTGCTTGCAGTAGGAAACATGAACATTACCTGTGGACGTAAGTTGGTGAATATGATCGTTCCCCAGCCAGAACTCGCTGGCCTGATGGCCAAACCCTCGCTTGTAGGAATTCCAATCTCGGAAAAAATCCACCGACCCATCCATCCTTCTCTGGAAAACCTAATTACATGTGAAGGGTTAGTAGTTAGCCCAATAGGTTCCAAGCAATGGTAAATGTTCTGCTCTCTATTTGAGTGACCTTGTTCTAATAGATGGTTAGTATTTGGGTTAAACTGAGATCAGGGCGGGGCACGGATTTTTGGCTACACAGGCGAAGATGAATTTTGCCGCCCCCTTACCAACCGAAAAAAATGCATCTTCACCTGTGCATCTCGTAAGCCATTTTTCAATTTCTTACCCCCTTTAGTATTTCATATTCTCTCTTGAATGTCTTCCCCCTTTTGCCCCTTTGATGTACCTCCTTTAATGTAATATATCCCCCCTTTATTGTGTCTTACTTCCCCCTTGTGTATCTTTAACTTTCCCACCAGCCCCTTTCTGTGTCACTGTGCATTAGTGTGGGGGTATGGGGGAAGAAATGTGAGGGACAGGATCCAGGACTTTATTATTATTTGTATAGCACCATCAAGTTCTGTTGCACTGTACAATAGTGTTTTAGTGTGGTGTTATAGGGGTGCTATTTTTTTTATATCCACCCAGTCTCCCTACCTTCAAGAGAAGTAGAGTGAATCCACAGCCTGGGGTCCAGTGGGCTGCCACTGCGTTCCTCTGGGGTAGCTCTGATCCATATAAGCATTGCCTGTATAGCTCCCTGGTATGCCCTGCAGTGGTGCCTGGGCTGGAATGGCATCCCATTCCTGCTCCTGGGACCTCTACAGGGCATGTCCAGGAGCTATACAGGCAATGCTTATATGGATCAGAGCTCCCTCACCCTTAAATAAATTGGCGCTGGTGAGCCGGGCGCTCGGTCACGCTACAGGAGAGGGGGGAAGTGCACAGCGTAAACTACCACTGTGCTCTTCCCTCCTCCTGCCAGTAACCCAGAGGTTTGCACACCCTCCGCCGGGCCGGTGTGACCTAAGGAAGCCGCTTGTGCCAGTTTATGGTAGCGCAAGCCCTGACCATTCTATATTATCGATGAATTAACGCCTCCCTGCTCTGCTGCAAGGCTGTCCCATGTATTCACAACCATTTATGAAAACATCCCTAATCTTGTTGTTACTTATCAAAAAAACATCCCTAATCTTGTTGTTACTTATCAGCCCTGTTTCTTATATATAAAAAAAATCATTACTCTAGAGTTATGGTTGCAATGTTACATAGCACAATAGTGCAGAGACCCCTTGTGGACCTAAGTGGAAATGCAAGTTAAAATAATCTTGCTGGTAGAACTTATTTATTCTATTTAAGAACAGCCCTGGAAACACTCCCTCCTATTGCCTGTTTTACCAACCTGTCTAATGTCTGCCTTAGCTGTAGTCTGCTAGGAAAGTAAACCTTAGTGGCCATACTTACTAGCCATCCTCCTCCGTCAGTCTCCATGTCACAGTACACAGTGAGAGGAAGCCCATTGCTTGTGTATACTGTGTACCAACCGCTCAGAGAAGCTCCATAGTCCAAGAGCTCCTTACAGTTCTGGGCAGCTGGAGGAGAGAGAAAGAGAGAGGATCATGCTGATTGGATGGTTAGCTGTTTGGCTGCATTAAACTGAATCAGGAAGTCAATCAAAAAGGGAGATTAAATATTGCTGCTTATTAAAACACTCGGAATTCCAGACTTTTAATTATCAGAAATTACTTTTTAATAGGCGGCAGCTAAGAAGCTTATTCCCTAAAATGAGAATTTAACGTGACTTCAAGGTAAATTTCAAATTTAAGGGCATAATAGCCGTAACTGGAAAAAGTCTCTGTCGGCTATACTTTCATTGTCTAGCTACTCTAATCTTAAATTTCAAATTCACCTTAAAAGCACCAATTTCTCACTTCTGTGATTAACCATTTAAACCTTACATGCGTTAAATATTTATATAATATACACTGTATCTGATTATTATTAATGCTACAAATAATTACATTAAACCTAAAGAGGCCATTTCCTAGTCAGTTTTACTATATAATAAAATAGATTTATATTTATTTACTTACTTCCAGGGGCAGGTACCCCGGGATCTCCCTTGTCACCTGAACAAAGAAATATTAAAAAATATTGCAAATCAGAAAATATATGCATTTTGGACAGTTACATTGTAACTCTAAGAATATTTAAGTATGTTTAAATAGAGACATCACATATTGTGTCTCTATAAACGGCTCTGTAATAGATAAGTGTGAAGTTAATAAATGCAGTTGATAAAATTACATTCCGCATTTAAAATGTTTTGCTTTAAAACTCTTATGGCTAATGGATCCCTCTAGATTCAGCAATAATTGTTTCAGTTCCTAATTTCTACCAAACAGTTGAAAGAGCAAAAATAAATGTCCTTTTTTTTAACGTTGCTGTTTCCATTGTTTTGGAGATAAATGTCTAATCTGGTACCTTTAAATATGGCAATCCCACATAAGGATAGCAAATTAGAGCGTTATCTACTACACAGTTGAAAGATCAAAATGAAGAAAAAAGCCCATTTATTAAGTTTGATCTTTCAGGCAGCCTTAGTAAATAGCTCCCTAAAGTGGTACCCTTATGTGAGATTACTGTTTTTGAAGATATAAAATTACAGAGCTATCTGCCAAACAGCACCCTAACTTGGTATCCTTTGGAATGCATCTAAAATGTGTTTTTCATTCAGAAATTGTTCTCAATTGTGGTTAATTTTGAATCAATAATTTCCAAATTTTAAGCAATTCAAAATTTGTTTGTTCTTTACTTTATTCTTTATAATTTGTATCTGCTAATTCTACCCACCATAAAGGTTTATCCTGAATTAACCTATTTATTACCTTTTTGTCCTTGTGCGCCTGTGGCCCCTTTATCACCTGGAAGAGAATTAGATCTATATAATTATAAGCCCCTCAGTAAGTCCTTTGCACCGCTTTCGATGTGGAATGAGGAGATTCCCTGGCCATGGATTGGGGGCACGTGATGACAATGTATGGTCCACGTATCTTGCTCATTCAGTGACTGGCACATCCACGGTTGGCTTTAGAAGCTTTGTGGCCTCTTAAAAACAACTGACTGGGCTCTTCCAAACTATCACATACACGCATACACAAACATTCCTAGACACACAGTCTCAGCCACACTCACAGTAATGCACTTACACACAGTCACAGGAACACATTGCTAGATACCCACTCACACAGGTACACACATCAACACATGGCCAGAGATTTATTTTACACACGATCCATCTTGGTTCTACCCATTTTCCTGTCTGTCTATCCACTGCTGCCGGGCGATGACTTTAATGGTGTCTATTGGGGAATGGGCTGAACCAGTGCAGTCTATTCCTTTCACTCCCACATGGTTTCCTTCTGCGGGTGTTGGGGTGGAGCAGTTGCAGTCGATGCCCCATGTGGGTGAAAGGAAAGCATGAAGTAAGGGACCTGCTATGTTAGAACCCAACCAGTTCACATAGATGGCCCCCAGCGTATTGCCAGAGCTCTTACCTGGGTACCAGCTTTATCCCCTGATGATGACTCTGCTCTTTGATGAAGCAATTCTGGGATAAAGTTCTACATTCAAATTCTAGATTCTATGGTGATTGTATCAGATTTAGCACATTGCATTTCTATTTCTCTCTCTCAACATCTTTGTACAGTTGACATGACAGTATAAGACTGCATTAGTTTAGCGATTTATGAGCATTTAAATATGTAGAAAGTATCGTACAGTGATAATGAAATGTGATTCCATATTCTGTATTCTCATTTAGTATTCTCCTAATATATTGCTATTTAGAGTTAGTTTACCTTTAAGCCCTATTGGTCCTATCTTCCCGGGAGTTCCAGGCGAGCCTTTTTCTCCTACAAATAAGTCACCAGAGGGGTTAGTAGAATACTTTTTATCTAAAACCATTTTACATTGTGATTTCTCAGATTCTCAGGATTACTGGGCTGGATACATTATAACTGAAAAATGCAATGTGACATCATTATGATAATTAACCTCTGGGTTGATACATCTGAGATCACCTTTAGGTCCTGCTGGTCCTTGCACTCCCTGTATTCCTTGTGTTCCAGGAATTCCCGGACATCCTCGCAAAATGGCCAGCTTGTCCGACTCGCCAACACCAATAAGCTTCACATCTGCCCAGAAAGAAACACATTATATATATAATGTTTCACCAGTTAAAAGCCATATTCCACATTTTAGGTTATAATAGACTAGCTGGGACGATAGTGAAGTTGGAGAATATTTCCAAATCAGATGTTTTTCCTTTAAATCTGTGATCTGATTTTTAAAAATCAATACAAATAGCTGTTGAGTGAATGAACCTCATAGATTGATCATTTTTTCCTAATTAATCAGATTCAGATTGTCAGCTCTTTTGAGTAAGGCTTTCTTCACCTCTTACATCTACTAGTCTACGTCTCACAGTGTGAAAGTAAAACTATGTGGAAATTTCCGACACTATAAAAATGATAATATTACTGATAATAGGAATAATAATTACAGGGTAGTAAGGACTCAATTTCCAAGACTCTTACTGACGCCATAGGTTTCAATGTCTTTGTCTGCAAACTTAAACTCATTTTTTGTGCATTTTTTTCTTTCAGGTGGCACAAACATATTTTACAGACGATATTGAGTTCTACTAAGTGTAATGATTTGTGGTAACTTAAAAATAAGTTTAAAAATGACAATCCTAAATAGTAAATGAAAATCAACATATCTACTAAACTGGAGATAAATACTGTAGCGGAGAGCTGATATTCCACAGGTTATCTCGACTTAAGAACCCAGTGAGGCTCAGGAACAAGTATTAGAAATCCATAAGGCAATAATTCCAGCAGGCAAAACAATCCAACAATAT
Source organism: Pelobates cultripes (assembly GCA_933207985.1). Lineage (NCBI taxonomy): Eukaryota > Metazoa > Chordata > Amphibia > Anura > Pelobatidae > Pelobates > Pelobates cultripes. The sequence continues at coordinate 143,606,887 of OW240920.1, read as the reverse complement.
CCCCGTACAGATCCCAATGACTGGACGACACACAGTAACAGGAGAAGAACTGAACTTTTAATCCACACAACCTTCTTTTAAAGCATTCTCCCATGCAAGGGAGGGATTTACAATAATTAGTACAGTATCCAATCATACCTGAGTAGCCGCCCACACATCTCCTCCGCGTAGCTTGACTCATAATCCCATTATACAGGACACAAATTCCCTGGGTTTCTGGATGTACCCTTAAACATATGGGTACCCCTTTAAATATTACATCCCCTGGTAGCCCTGATCTGGGTGAGTGACCTATCCAAAAATCACCCAGATTGGACCAGGGGTTCGGGAAATTTATGGATGTAATAAAAAGACCGACCGCGAATAAACTTTACGAAAGACTTATGCTATGGAGACTAGGGGGAGTTCGCATAAATCCCCTTGTTCGTGGGTTTCTTTCTACCGAACGGGTGGCAGTTCAGTAGTTTCTATACGAATTTAAGGGCAGTGTGGAGGTCTCAGCGGTGTTTGCCTAGCCGAGTGTCCGATTTGAGTTCCAGACACTCGACGGCAAAACACCGCTGTTCTGGAGTTTAAAATGGCCACTGCCACGTGGCGGCCACCCAGAGAACAAAGAACTCACTGCACGGATTGCCAATTACCCGTTCGCAACATTGTTGCAAACGGTAATTGGAGGCACACTTACTATGGAGTGGTCTGACTGTTCGGTAGTTTCACTCTCCTACTAACTGGAGTGATTCTACCGAACAATCAGACGAATGCTGCATAAATTTCACATACATAGGTTATAATTCAACCGAACACATAGGAATAACTGTAATTTTTAGGACAGCCCAATGCTATCCGCTACAAATACAATCACGATTATTTTATCCAACATCTTCCAAACTGGTTCTCGAGTCACCACAAATAGCTGTTTATTGTCTACATAACTAGAAACCTTATACTATAAAGATCAGTAACATTACATTACATTATAACATTTGTTTGGCTGTATAGAAGGGCTGTATATTCCATTTATTTATAACTTTCCTTCATTCCAGATTTGGATTTGAAATTTTAGCCGTATTAGTCCAGTGATGCAGATGTAAAATAACTGATGAAATTGGTATCTAGTAATACCTTTTTTTTTAAGTGTATCAGAATTTTGGCAAAGTTTGGATAGATCGTATGTTTCTCACATTTAAAGCATTTCTCACTTTCTCAACTTTAGAATGGATAAAGGGAGGATCTCCCGAAAGCAAAATTCTGTTAGTCCAATAAAAGTGGTATTAGAAGAACCTAATTTTATCTATTATTCTTACATATTTATTCACAAGAAATAATGACTTGTTTTTACTGATTTTCACAATATCCATCCGTCATTCATAAGTGAGACCTGATAGACTCTCTCACACTGAAACAACCAATTAGATCTTTTCATTAGTAATAAATAATATAGATTTATGTCTATATACATTGCTTGGCAAGTCAAGTGACAAGCAAGACTTGCATATCAGAGCACTTTGATTGGCTCGCTTTCAAGTCAACCAATCAATATGCTTTGACATTCAAAGTGTGGGACCTTTATAAAGAACAAGTGTGTATATAACTATGTGTTTATATTCACTTTGTTTTTTGTTTTTAATTTATTTTTCACTTCTGTTGACCTTATATTATAATTGTAAGTAGCAAAAGGGAAGTTGTATGCCTATGTTTACTGGAAATGTGTTTAAATCATTTGTCTGTTCACAACAGCTCATATTTAAAGAATAAATTCTAAGTGAGCTTCTCCAATCAGTAAAAATATAAACTCAATGATCAGAGTGAGGGATCATTCATAGCTCACCTGGACAGGTGTCTTCAGCATAACACAGAATGGTGGCCAGCGATACGAGAATGCTCAATGATGAATATGCGCAGTCCCTCATCTTACTCCCTGTAGCTGCTGGAGTCGAAGAGTTTTATGGGATCTCTGGAACAGATGGAGAGTATCGTCTAAAGTACAACAAGCCCCTCATCCTTAAATAGGCAGCAACGACTGTATGCCAGGAACGGAATTTCTGGTGTTTAGCAACGAGAATTTCATCATACGGAGATGTTTGATTGCAGACATACCTCTTTTAACCACTGATAGTCACACCTTCTTTTTAGTCATCTGATTTGGCTTTATAGATTCATCATTTCTGAATGTTTCCCTTTCCTGGCATTATTTTTTACTTCTACTGATATCTTGTAAGATTAGGTTTGCATTATCGCATGAAGAATAAAGTTTTAAGCAATGTTCTGCATTACCGTAAAAGAGGGGTGCCATATATTTCAAAAAAATTTTTGGGAGTATTGGTTCGGTAAATAAAAGGGAGCTGTGGGGAGCTAAGTAATGACTTGATATAGATAGGTAGAGGCAAAATGATTAGTTTAACCAAACTGGAGGTTTTTCTACTCACAATTTGTTGCTTGAATGAACCACTTCCAGGGCAATTCATTATTATGGTCTGAATTATTAAATTCACTTTATTTCCCACAACTCACATTTATAGCAGTTATATCCCTTGTTTTCCTTATATTGTTGAATTGTAAATACCTGGTAGTGATGTCCCGAACGGCTCGCGAACGGTTCGCCACGGACTCATCATTGAGTAAACTTTGACCCTGTACCTCACAGTCAGCAGACACATTCCAGCCAATCAGCAGCAGACCCTCCCTCCCAGACCCTCCCACCTCCTGGACAGCTCACTAAGAATGCAGCTTCACAATGAATGCAAAATGGATGCTGTCCAGGAGGTGGGAGGGTCTGCTGCTGGTTGGCTGGAATGTGTCTGCTGACTGTGAGGTACAGGGTCAAAGTTTACTCAATGATGAGTCTGCGGCGAACCGTTCGTGGCGAACCGTTCGGCGAACAGTTCGGGACATCACTAATACCTGGACATCTCAACTAATTTTATTTTCTTAAAAAAAAAAAAACTAAAAAAAAAACTTGCCTTATATATTGATAAATAGATAAAGTAGTTCATATTTTTCCTCTTGTATGAAATGCAGGTCGACAAATTTCGAGAAGGGGTGGAGCTTTTTAAAGGATTTTCGAGTTTTTTACTCTCCTTCTTCCAACGTTGAGTCACTTCCTGACCTCCTTACATTGATGGGCAGCGTTCCGAGTTCCCACCGGACCATGTAACCACCAATGACATTATCAGTGAACAGGAATGTTTGAGATCTGATGGACATGCCCTAGGAATGGCAGAGAGGGAGCATGCTATAGGGTAGATGGCAGTGTCTCCTAGAAGGTTCCCCCATCGTCTCCAGCTGGTATAAAATGCTACATCAAGACTGCTAACTGGCAAGTCCACAATCTGCCGTGTGACCTCCATCCACCACCGCCTTCACTGGCTGCCAATAAAATGGCTTATATTATTTATATTACTCAAAATGATCTTACTAAGCAGTAAAGAACCAGGGAATAAAGGCGCTATACACTCTTCTAGATTGTAAGTTCGTTTCAGCAGGGTATTCAACTACCTATTATTCCTGTTACATTTTGCTATTGTCTTATTTGGTAAATTCCACTCTTATTGTAAAGCGCTGCAGAACAAGCTGGCGCTATATAAATACCAATAATAATAATAATAATAATAATAATAAATGTTCTAATAATAAGATAAGATCTGCCTTTTACACCTAGCAGCCAGTAGAGGGCGAGCATAGAGATAGGAGGCGAATCAGAAACAATACTATATCTGGCTGTGCCAAGACTCAACTGGATTGTGATGTCAATTGTTTAATCTTTAATACACGTCTAAAAGAACACAGCACATCTCATGGAAAAAAATGTAACACAAGCTTGCTGCAATGCTTTCCTATGGGGAATTTACAGACGCTGGATTTCCTCATGCATAGCGTGAGGATATCCAGCCTCAGGCGATTAAAATCCGTTTAGCCACCAGGAAGTGCCTCTACTGGCTGTCTGATTGACAGTGACTAAAGGCAGTCTTAGTCTTGCAATGTAATTATTTCTGTTTCTCAAAAACTGTAATGATTTACATTGCAGGACCAAGTGGGACAGTGACATTGCTCCCAGAGTACATCAATGAGCTGAAGTGGTTTGGGTGATTATAGTGTCCCTTTAACCCCTTAAGCACCAAACGTCTGGAATAAAAGGGAATCATGACATGTCACACATGTCGTGTGTCTTTAAGGGGTTAATGAGCAGTTACAGCAGATTTGTGTCAGTGTCTGGATACTAGAGACCTGGTGCTACCCAGCAAGCTACTAGTCTGAGCCCCAACCTGCTAATACACAGATCTGTTTACTGAAGGACTGTGTTACTAAATGTTACTGCAGCATTGTTACTCAAACTGTTACTCAATGAGTCCAGTACTGTTTGTATTCCATTCTCTCCACGTAACAGGTAACTGTGCAGGAAGTGCTTGTGGATGGAATATTGGGTAACAACATTGCAAACTTCTTATTTTGTATTAAGGAGATCCTATAGTGCCAGGAAAACAAACCCTTTTTCCTGGCACTATAGGATTTTGGAGTGCCCTTGTTGGGGCCTCCCTCCCTTAGGGCCCCCTCTCTCTGCGCTGAAGAGGTTAAAACCCCTTCAGCCAATTACCCTAATCCAGCGTCGGGCTCCCTTGGCGCTGGTGACCTCTCCTCCCCTGCCGAAGTCAGCTCCCGAGTGGAGCCGAATGCGCATGTGCGTCCAGACGCGTGCGCATTCAAACCCACCCTAGGAAAGCATTACTCAATGCTTTCCTATGGGGATCTTATTTGACGCTGGAGGTCCATGAGGATATCCAGCGTCAGATAAATGCGATTTACTCATATTCACTTCATGTATTATTAAAAACAAAGTCTTTAACAAGATAATCCAGGCAGGACCAGCACACAGATTGTATTTAGCAAGTTTATCCAGTACAGGATTAGGCAGGCATAGCTTAACCAGGCAATCCGGGCAATGATCAGGCAGAGGTTAACCAGGCAATGATCAGGCAGAGGTTAACCAGGGGTTCAGGATCAGATGAGCAGAGGTTAACTAGGGATCTGGGACAAGATCAGGTAGGCAGAGGTTAACCAGGGGTCCAGAATCAGGCAGAAGTTAACCAGGCAATCCAGGACAGGATCTGGCAGGCAGAGGTTAACTAGGAATCCAGGGCAGGATCGGGCATTCAGAGGTTAACTAGGAATCCAGGACAGGATCAGGCATTCAGTGGTTAATTAGGAATCCAGGACAGGACAGGCATTCCGAGGTTAACTAGGGATCCAGGACAGGATCAGGCATTCAGAGGTTAACTAGGGATCCAGGACAGGATCAGGCATTCAGAGGTTAACTAGGGATCCAGGACAGGATCAGGCATTCAGAGGTTAACCAAGAATTCAGGACAGAATCAGGCATTCAGAGGTTAACTAGGGATCCAGGACAGGATTAGGCAGACAAAGGTTAACTAGGGATCCAGGACAGGATTAGGCAGGCCGAGGTTAACTAGGGATCCAGGACAGGATTGGGCAGGCCGAGGTTAACTAGGGATCCAGGACAGGATTAGGCAGGCCAAGGTTAACTAGGGATCCAGGACAGGATTAGGCAGGCAGAGGTTAACTAGGGATCCAGGACAGGATTAGGCAGGCCAAGGTTAACTAGGGATCCAGTACAGGGTCAGGCAATCAGGTGTTAACTAGGGATCAAGGACAGGATTAGGCAGACAGAGGTTAACTAGGGATCCAGTACAGCATCAGGCAGATTGAGGTTAACTAGCGATCCAGAACAGGATTAGGCAGATAGAGGTTAACTAGGGATCCAGGACAGGATTGGGCATACAGAGGTTAACTAGGGATCCAGTACAGCATCAGGCAGGCAGAGGTTAACTAGGGATCCAGGACAGGATCAGGCAGGCAAGGGTTAACAAAGGCAGGATCAGGCAGTCAATGGTTAACCAAGGCTAGATCAGGCAGGAGAGTGAGGGGAAATTCAGATATTCAACAGATATTCAAGCAAAGGAGGCTTGTAACCTCTGGGAGTTCACAAGACAACTGAGCAAAGAACCCAGGGTGGTCTAGGTTTAAATAAGGGGATGGGGGAGCGGGGGAATGGAAGCCCACCCATGATGAGGGGTCTATGAGCCTATTTAAGTAGATGGCACCCTTCAGTTGAGTAGGCGGGACTCTATGCCGGTTTGGCATTGTTGGCATATGGGGAGAGGGCTCTGCATGTCCCTGACTCCAAGGATGGGGAAACGCACATGGTGCCCTTTGATTGACCTGCCTCTCGCAGCACACCATGCCAACATCGTGAAGACAGCAGTAAGCAATTAGTATAGTATTTTCCTTATTTTATTCAGATTGATGAACTTTTAATGTCACATTTCTACATGCCATTTATTCATAATTGTAATATTTATGTGTATATAATTCTCAAACCATTGCCAAACATTAACCTGACTGATCTTCAGTTTAATTATTCTGCCAGATTACAGTCAACATTTGATATGGGGCAGAATTTGACATTCTAATACATTGTTTCCTCCATGTATACCGTGACTACCAGTTAGTTAGACTGAGGTCGGATCTTCATCTCTGATATCTTATATGAGTAATTGTAACCACGGCCAGAATGCCAGTTTACCCCGTTGGCGTAGCTGTTGTGAGTTCCCCGCAGATACAGCCCATTCAGGTTTGAATAATGGCAGTCAAAATACCACCAGCCACCACTGTAAAGATTGGCACAGCCATCAGGGGTACGGAGGTCATTATCTCTATCTTTGGTAGAAAATTGTGTGTTTCTGTGATCATGGAAGGAGTCACCTGTAAATGGAAGAGAAGACGATGTGTAAACACCTAGCGCAGTCCCTTAAATGTGCAAACTATCCAGTGATATGTGTTTAAACGCTTAACATAAACAGAGATCCTATAAATCAATCATCCTGCCTGCGTACTGTGACCATATTTAAATAGTCTATCAAATTTATTCCTAGAATTCCTAAAATGAGCTCAGTGCATCATAAAACCACCTGGAAGTGACACTATAGGCAGCAAGACCACTTCATCTCATTGTAGTGGTCTTAGTGTACTGTCCCCGACTTTTAGCAATGCAATTGAAAACAATGTAGTTTCAGAGAAATTGCAATGTTTTAATTGCAGGGCTAAGACTGCCTCTAGTGGCTGTATACCAGACAGCCACTAATGGCAGCTTCCTGCTATGCCACGACGTTTAACTTGGTAAAACAACGCTGGACATTCCCAAGCTTTGCATGAGGACACTCAGCGCTTTCAAATCCCCCATAGGAAAGCATTGATTCAATTCCTTCCAATGGTGAAGGCATAATGCATGCGCGGAACTCTCCACACATTTGCATTAGGTTCTCACTGAGGATGAGGTCGGTGAAGGTGGAGATGGAGTCATCTTTATATTTTTAACACTAAAGTGTTCCTTTGCAAAGCATCTTTTCTACTTCTGACTCACACATTTTTATTATTTTTTATTATTATTATTTAAGTACACCTAGCCTCACTAACTTTGGGAGAGCTGGAGTGGGTCCTGGGGTCCAGTGTAGGCTTGTGTAATCTTTGTGCTGTTCCAGCACTACTCCCTTAGTGATGTCTGGGCCGGAGTGACGTCATATCCCGACTCCCGGCATCACTGCAGGGCGCACTAGGGAACAGTGCTGGACGATCATGAAGATTACAGCTTCCTTAACGCCTTCATTATCACCCTGTCTTAAGGCAGGGTAGGCACCTGCCATCCCGGTAAGAAGGTGCCTAATCTGCTTTATAGCACAGTCTGCCATCTCATGGGGGCGCTAAGGTGGCCAGCCGGCCAACTCTTGATGCGTTTACACCTAGGAGCATATTTACCAGTGGTTATGAAAAAAGGTAATACACAATTTAAATATATGGAGAAGGAAAGGTCTCAATACAAAGTCAGCCTGCACCTGTCATACCTGCAGTCCCTCCAGTAAATGACCCCAAACTCAGAGTGTAATTCAGATTCTCCCCTGTGATTTTGAAGTTGCTGTATGTGGCGTAAGTTCTGCTGTTTTCAAAATCCATGAAATCGAAGCGGAGGTTGTATGTTCCTATCAGAAAAGTGAATTATTATTTATGACGTGCAGCGCTGGGCAAAACAACATGGTTTATAAAGAATCCATAGAAGGTAAACATGGAATAACGCACTGAGTACAATCAGATACTGATGGACACGGTCGAGGTTTGTTTATTTATCTGTTCGGGTGTCTGTCGGGTATTCTGTTTGATTTTACAGGAAGGAAAGTGACACGAAGTCTGAAATTAGATTTATGGATATTTTCTTATTGATTCAATTGATGTTGGGTATCAAAGGCTGATTTTGAATATTTAGACCAAAATTATCACCTTCGAAACAATTCTACAAATCAGTAGCTTTCTGGAATTATCACATCTCCCTAATTAAATTCTGAGGATATCCCGTTCCAGCTGAGCCCTGTGTATACATGGGTTAATCTTTAATATTAAACAAAAAGTCACTCATAAAACAATAATTAAAGGAACAGCCCCTATAGCAAAATAACTTATTTAAGTTATTATTGGTGCAGAAGTTTCTAAGATCTATCTTACCTTCGGGATTAAACTGTTTTCCAATGGTTTAAACCTGTAATTGTGGCTCCGGCACCTCGTACCTCTTCCTCGTGACTTCTTTCCATGCTGCACTACGAGAAGGTTTTGCTGAATGGCCATTTATAAGATGATTAAGTAAGTTGACGCTCACAGTCTATCACTGATTGTTCATTGAGAGAAATAATACATAGTATTTCTCTAACTATTCTAACTACGCCAGTGTGCTAACTATTCATCTCAGGTTTCTAAAAATGTTATGCTAGTAGTACTTGGTAGTGAACATGTTAAGTATAATGGCGGGGGCTTGCTTGCAGTAGGAAACATGAATATTACCTGTGGACGTAAGTTGGTGAATATGATCGTTCCCCAGCCCAGGAATTCCAGTCTCGGAAAAAATCCACCGACCCATCCATCCTTCTCTGGAAAACCTAATTACATGTGAAGGGTTAGCAGTTAGTGTAATGGTATTTATTAATTAATGACTTTACATCATAAAGAAAGCATATTTAGTGTAATGCTTTGGGGGCACCACTAGGGGGAGTGTGTAGGAAGACATGTGCTTCTGGCAGTGACATCACAGGCCAGCCTACTTACACTGAATAAAAACCAGATGGAGGAGAAAACTCTGTCCCTTTGCCTGTAACTGACTGAACCTAAGATGTAGCACCAGCTCTGACTTAACCCCAGCCAAAGGGCTGGGGCCTTGTAAGTAAAGTGTTGTGTAACATGTAGCAACCTTTTGTAAGTAATATGTTGTAGTTTTGTATTGTATCTTAATTGTAGTAAATTGACATTCTGCTAGCATCTGTTTATTTGTTATAGTTATATTAAATATACATTTAATATTACAACGTTTTGTGTATTTTCTATCCACATATTCGACCATAATACCATGAATTATAAAAATATTAATGTTGTTCCGTATTGCTTAATTATTATGTATTAAGAGATTAATATTCATATTTAGGTCACGACCACAACAGTTAGCCCAATAGGTTCCAAGCAATGGTAGATATTCTGCTCTCTATTTGTGTGACCTTGTTCTAATAGATGGTTAGTGATCTGGTTAAACTGAGCTTTACCATGATATCCGGGGAAATTAACGTTATCATTGGTCGCAGGGAGCAGGTTTTTTATAGTGAGCTTATAATACATATAATTATTTTACCAGTAAAAAAAAAAGCCAGTTAGCCAATCTAATCTGCCCCTAATATATCAAAAAAGATAAACTTTGATTCTTATATGTTATCTCTGAATTAACGTCTCCCTGCTCTGTAGGAAGGCTTCCCATGTATTCGCAAACAATTTAAGAAAACAATCCTAGCTTGTATACTATTTGCTACAGTTAGAAGGCAAGTATGTAAAAGAGACCAAAGGTCTAGCTGACTGCCTCAATGAATATTTTTGTTCAGTATTTACAGATGAAAATGAAGGAAAGGGGCCTCAGTTAGGAAAAAGACTAACGAGTCATTTGCTACATGTGAGTTTACAGAGGAAGAGGTTCTATTTCAACTTTCTAAAGTAAAGACATCTTGATTTTTTTGATTGTGTAATTAAAATAATAGTTCAGGTTGGTGCAGTAGACATTGCTCACCTAGATTTCAGTAAGGCTTTTGACACTGTTGCACATAGAAAGCTTATCAATAAACTGCAATCTTTAAGTTTGGATTCCAATATTGTTGAATGGGTAAGGCAGTGGCTGAGTGACAGGCAACAGAGGATTGTAGTCAATGGAATATATTCGAAGCTTGGACATGTCACCAGTGGGGTACCTCAGGGATCTGTACTTGGACCCATTCTATATAATATTTTTATTAGTGATATTGCAGAAGGTCTTGATGGTAAGGTATGTCTTTTTGCTGATGATTCAATGATTTGCAACAGGAGGGATAAGCCAAATGGCAAATGATTTAGGTAAACTAGAAAAATGGTCAGAGCTGTGGCAACTGACATTCAGTGTGGATAAGTGCAAGATAGGGCAGAGTATGGAATATTTGATAGAGTCCTAACCTCAACATCTGAGGAAAGGGATTTAGGGGTGATTATTTCTGATGACTTAAAGGTCGGCAGACAATGTAATAGAGCAGCAGGAAATGCTAGCAGAATGCTTGGTTGTATAGGGAGAGGTATTAGCAGTAGAAAGAGGGAAGTGATCATGCCATTGTACAGAACACTGGTGAGACCTCACTTGGAGTAGAGTAGAGTTCAGAGAAGGGCTACTAAACATGTATAACTTGGAGGAAAGACAAGGTGGGGGGAGGGGGGAAGTGTATCCAATAGAAACATTTAAATACATAAAGAGAATTAAACCTTAGTGGCCATACTTACTAGCCATCCTCCTCCGTCAGTCTCCATGTCACAGTACACAGTGAGAGGAAGCCCATTGCTTGTGTATACTGTGTACCAACCGCTCAGAGAAGCTCCATAGTCCAACAGCTCCTTACAGTTCTGGGCAGCTGGAGGACAGAGAAAGAGAGAGGATCATGCTGATTGGACGGTTAGCTGTTTAACTTCCTGATTCAATTTAATGCAGCCAATCAAAAAGGGAGATTAAATATTGCTGCTTATTAAAACACACAAAATGCCAGACGTTTAAGCATCAGAAATTACTTTTTAATAGGCGGCAACTGAATCTTACATGTGTTGAATCATAAATGTATAAAATATAAACTACCTCTGATTATAAATTCCCTCCAGTGGCCATTGGAGTAACTAAATGTCCTCCATTTGTTTAAATATACATAGGGATTAAGGAGAGAGCGCAGGTAACTTTTTTCTTTGGTTTTTACATCTGATTATAGTTAATGGAACAAATAATTACTTTAAACATCATGAGGTTATTTCCTAGGTGATTGTACTATATAATAGAATTGGTTTCTTTTTACTTACCAAATGTGATACTTACGGCCAGGTGCAGGTACCCCGGGATCTCCCTTTTCACCTAAACAAAGAAATATTTAGAAAATATTACATAAAATATTGCAAAACATAAAATATATGCATTTTGGACACTTACATTGTAAATCAAGGATTTTTTTTCCGTTTGTTTAAATAGCGACATTATATATTGTATCACTAGAAACGGCTCTGTAATAGTGTGGGAAGTTAAAAATGGAGCGTTGATAAAATTACATTCAACGTTTCAAATGCTTTGCGTTAAAACTGCCAAGTTTAACCCCTTAAGGACAAAGCCAATTGTACAAGTGCTGATCAAAACAAAGACTGGCATTTTACCTTTTTCATATTAAGAGCACCTTTACTTATTAAATATAATTTTGTTTACAAGAAACAGGGCTTTCATTTCACATTATATATATGAAACATAATTTAATATGAATAAAATGTAAAAAATTGTGAGAAATTGGGAAATTTTGTTATTTTCTTAATTCTGCATGGAAGTTAATTGCTCTTAAACACTCATATTTGTATTCTGTAATGCCTCACAAATACAATAATACCTCTCTATGTACAGGTTTTATGGTGTTTTGGAAAATTACAAGGTCAAATATAAGACTTGCCCAGTTCCATTTTTGCAAATTGAAATTTGCCATATTTGGGTATATTCTTTTACAGACTGTATGGAAAATCAGGATTAAGAATTCCCCCCACCATGACATACCATTTGAAAAAGTAGTCCACTCAGAGTATTCAACATGGGGTATGTCCAGTCTTTTTAGTAGTTACAGAGTCACAAATCCTGACTAAAGCTAGCATTTATTTTAGTATTTTTGCATTTAAAAAAACCAAACCAAAACCAACAATTTTACTGGTGATATCATTGTCGTGATAAGGTTTACTATTTAAAAACACCCATATTTTAATTCAGTGGAGTCTCAATAGTACAACAGTACCTACAATGTACAGGTTTGATAGTGTTTTGGAAAGTTACAGGGTTAAATGTAGAGCTTGCAAACTAAATTTTCTGGACTGTCTGCCTGGGTTGTCAGGCAGGTCCTTCAAATTATAATTAATAAAATCACCTAATTATGTAAACATTTTACATAAATATACATTGTGACGAACTGAACCTCGTCACGGGCTCTTGTAGGGGCCTGCTGGCCAGCCTTTTGCCAAAAGACTATGGGCCATGTCAACGACTGTAAAGACCCATATTTTATTTCCCCTTGTTCCCCTGGTTCGGCACTTTCCATAGAACCGAACGCTAGCTCCCTGGCGGCCGTTCGCATGGACCAAAACCGCGAATAGACTTCAGGGGGACTTAGCCGCGAATGCCCTGGAACTATTTTCGGCATGAAGACTTCGTGGTTCCCGGTCGGTCCCCCAGCGGCACTTAGCAGCGATTCTATGGTATTATTTTCGGCATGATGACTTTGCGGTTCCTGGTTGATCGCCAGCGACACTTAGCCGCGATCCTATGGAACCGTTTTCGGCATGTGTGGGACCATGCGTGCAGTCGGTAAAAACTATGACTTCAAGGAAATTCCATGGGGGCCTAATTTGCCGGAGGGGGGCTGCCTGGGTTGTCAGGCAGTCCCCCCAAAGCGGATCTCTAGGTAGGTAAGTATTTCCTGGGCTCTTGGGCTCAAAGCCATTACGGCGTTCTATGCCGCCACAACATTTTAAAGCCCATTAAAATGCGGATGGCAAAGAACTTTCAGTTCCTCTTAAATCAAACCTATTTTTAAATTAAAGAAACAGACATTGAGCTTTTTTCGTAGATGGAATTGGGTATGTGTAATTTGTTTCATTGCAAATCAAATTTTGTCCAAATTCTAATGAATCTGTCAATTAGGAAGTGTCCGAATTCTTTCCCAAAAAACTGAAGGAGCAAATTTAAGAAAACTGGCTTTTTTAAAAATAAATTTACATTTTTTTTTTTTATTCTTTATTTTATTTGTGCATAAGGTAACAACAAGCGTGCAGAGCCACGACAGCAGCTGCAAGCATTTTCATAGCACTTCAAAGTGTGGCAGTTTAAACATGAAAATAATAGGCTATGTGAAATCAGTAGTTCGCGCTAAACATGCTAGGCTAGATATGCATATAACAGAGTCAGTTATGCTGAAGATTGTTGGAGGGGTCTGTAGCGTTGCATTTTTGAGGAGGGAAGCGTTTGAACTTAAGTCAGTATTACCACAATTTAGGTTCTCGCTTAGTTAGTTATCAGGATGGACATGTCAGAGAGTAGAAATCAGAGGAGTGACAAAGAGGGAAAGCATTACATATACATTGATCTTAGCAATAGATTTTGGACGTTGTGGGTTATGTTGCTGTGTAGTTGTGTTATGCTAGGTAGTATGTTGTTTGTAGATTAGTAACATATCTGTAAGTGCGTGCGATGTGGTCTGCCCATGCGGTATGAAAGATTTAGTTTACTAAATATTATGGCAAACAAGATACTAGTGCTGTTGAAAAGTCAAGTCATAAAATAAAACTGTATCTGTAGAGATCACGGGTTGCGGACTCTGGGTTCCCAGATTGGGGTGTCATCCAACTCCAGTGCTTGTCAGGCACCTCTTGTGTTCAGGTGGTGTAGTGGCGTCCCCCTGCGCTGTCTTGTTGGTTTGTGGCAGCAATTGTGGTGTCTCAGGTCCGGGCTGTTGAGTTGGGCTGTTTCTGGCTGGGTGCAGGGTGAGTGGCTTGATATTTCGGCCCCTGTATTATCGGAGCTTGCAGTGCCAGGGTCTGGTGGTCCCTGTGGGTCAGCATTATAGAGATTGTCCAGTGGGGTCGCGCTTTTTTTATGCCCCATTTTTCTCTGCTTGTTGACGGTAGCCTGTACCTTGATCCGCACAGTGAAGTCAGCCGCCATAGCACTCGGGCAGGCTGTTATGGTGGTCAGATGGTGCTGGATGGTCTACTCTGCGTTCAGCTCGATCTTGCTGGTAGGTTGCGCACATGGATGACGTGCGGTGGCCATCTTGAGGAATACTGGCCGGTGAGTGTTCTACTACAGGTCGGTTGTTTGGACCCAGATTGGTGCAATAATAGCTGCCCGTGGAGACTGGGATAACCCCCCGGTCCAGAGGGGGGGGAAAGCGAGACGCCTGTCGGAGACCCGGGAGAGCGGCCATCTCGTCCTAGGTCAAGCTCCGACGGGCTTCGGGCCCTTGTCGGGTTACTTGTGATGCCAGGCAAGGTCTTGAAAGGTATCCCCGCGTACCCCAGCAGCTGGAGATCGATGTGGTCACCAGTGTGGGTCAGTGGTTGCGTTTGGCTTCCAGTTAGCTCCGATTTTCAGGCCCTGAAGTGGGAGCTCAGACAGAGCACATCTGATCCTGTTGGCGGTCAGGCCCCGCCCCCTTAAAATACATTTTTGTCTTTCATCTCTTTAGTAGATATCTCCCTAAATAGCAAGAATAGGAAAAGCCCTATTTCTTTAATTTGCTCTTTCAATTGCTTAGTAGATAAGTTCCTAATGTAATTCCCTTAAAGGAACACTATAGTGTCAGGAATACAAATGTGTATTCCTGACACTATAGGTCTAAATAGCTGTTTAGACCCTGTTACAAAGTCCCCTCTGTCTGCTACACGTTTATTACCTGGTTATTAAAAACTCACAAAACATTGTTTCAAGTCATTCATCTGTACGAATGACCGACCACCGGGCCCCTGGCGTGTGCCGCCAATTAACCCCGTTCACCCTCTCTATGCCAAACGGAGTACCAAAAGAACTGTCGAACGACCGACCACCCTACCAGAGGAGTGTGCCCCTCATTAACCACCCTGGAGTTACGGTTTGTGGTTAACCGCAGTCTAATTTACAGTCGACAGGGTGGTCGGCGTTCGTTTGTCCGAACACGTGGCGGCAGCCATCCTTATTTGCCAAACGCCCAGCGGGACTTGGTCATCGACCGCCAGGTACCATTTTCGGCTACTGTTTCATATGAACCCCGCTGGGATCCTCCATGCCCCGTCCGTTCGTGCATAAAGTACCGAACGCCGTGCCATTCGGTATGTTAAGACTGAGAAGGATATACTGACCTCATGCAGGACACTATGGTGAAGGATTTCTGGGTTGTTAATGGCCGAACAGCCCTTGAGACACTTTTTATCACCATGGCATTCCCATACCATTTGTGAGATCTAAGTGCTTTTCGTATAACTTGTGGGCTCAGGTCCAAGCTGTCTGGGGATATGTTGAATGTGTACATTAACGGACATGATGTCTGAGTTATGTATTTTTATGCAGTTTTCGTGGATCTGTAACAGTTAGAATATTGCCTGTACCTGGAGATAATTAAGTTATTGTAAGCGTTGGAACTGATTGTCTCCAGGCTAGAGGGGAGGATTCGAAAAGATGTACTTTGTCCTCATTGGTTATTGTCATTTGTCACCCTGTGTACCATCAGGTCCAGAGGGGTGTGCCTCTGGCCTGAAAATGTGTATTTAAGCAGTGCATTGCCAATCAATAAACCAGTCTTCCTACCCTCAACTCGCAGCCGCGACTCGTGTTGTAGGGATGCTTATATATAGCTAGCTGGATATTCTACACTTGCAGGATTATCGCTGGATGCTGTTTGGAACCTCTCTACTGCTCTCCAGGATTGGGAACAAGGATATCTAATCCAACCCTCAGCCAGCCTGCGGCAACCGTAACAGACCCTCTGACCCCCTTATCTCTGGTTAAAAAGGTCGTTTACTCACCTTTTTCAGTGCCGTGCCGGTCTGGTCGCAACTGGCCCGCCCATGCTCCGCCACCTAAGCTGTGATCATCAAATTTAATGATCTGAACCAATCCAATCATTGGGAGGCTATTGTACATGCAGAGAAAAACGCTGCTGTGCACCAATCAGTAACTGTTTACATTAAAATGCATTCAGGGACAGGTGACTATAGTGTGCATTTTAATTATGCCAATCACACCAAATTAGGGAGCTATGTACTAAACAGCTGAAAGACCACAATTGAGGAAAAAAAAGCCCTTTTATTTATTTTGATATTTTAGACAGGTGTGTTTACTAGATAGCCTCCAATTTTGGTACCGTTATGTGGGATTACTATTTTAAGAATACCAAACTAGAGAGCTATATGCTAAACAGCACCCTAAATTGGTATCCTTTGTAATAATAATAATAATAATAATAACAATAATAATAATAATAATAGTGTCCAAAATTTGCCCAAATTTTGGTTCCTTCTGAAGCACTAATCTCCAACTTTCGGATGATCCAAAATTCACAATGTGAGCAAATTGAAACAAAGCAAATTTGTATCTACTATTTGTACCCACGAGTCTGAGTTTATCCTGAATTGACCTATTTATTACCTTTTTGTCCTTGTGCACCTGTGTCCCCTTTATCACCTGTGGAAGAGAATAAAATCGATATAATTATTAGCCCCTCGGTAAGTCCTTTCCACCCCTTTCAATGTGGGATGCGGAGATTCCTTAACCATAGTTTGGGGCCACGCAATGACAATGTATGGTCCACGTATCTTGCTCATTCTGTGACTAGCACATCCACAGCTGGCTTCAGAAGCTTTGGAGCCCAATACTACTCTCCCAGGCTCTCAGATATGCGCATAAACACATATTCCCAGAAACACATATACAGGCACAGACACACTCACAATGCACAATAATACACTCACACACAGGAACACACTGCTAGAGACCCACTAAATCCATCTTGGTTCTAGCCATCTTCCTGCCTGTCTATCAATTTCTGCAGGGCGATGACTTTCATGGTGTCTGGTGGGGAATAGGCTGAACCAGTGCTGCAGTCTATTCCTTTCACTCTGATGTGGTTTCCTTTTGCGGTGGTTGGGGTGGAGCAGTTGCAGTCCATACCCCATGTGGGTGAAAGTAAAGCATGAAGTAAGGGCCCGCTGTGTTAGAACCCAACCAGTCCGCATAGATGGCCCCCAGCGTATTGCCAGAGTCCTATATACCTGGGTACCAGCTTTACCCCCTGATGACGACTCAGCTCTTCGATTCTGGGATAAGGTTCTACGTTCAAAATCTAATTTCTATGGTGATTGTATCAGGTTTAGAACTCTACATTCCTATTGCTATCTCTCTCTCTTTCTCTCTCTCTAAAAAACAGCTTTGTACAGTTGACATGACAGTATAAAGACTGTATTAATTTAGTGATATATTAACATTTCAATACGTAGAAAGTATTGTACAATGATAATGAAATGTGATCCCATATTCTGTATTTAATTTAGTATTCATATTTTGCTATTTAGAGTTAGTTTACCTTTAACGCCTGTTGGTCCCATCTTCCCAGGAGTTCCAGGTGGGTTTATTAAAGAGGATTGTGTATATAAATATGTTTTTTTTTCACACCCAGCACAAGTGTTCACATTAACTTTGATTTTAGTTTACTTTTTCCTTTTGTTACTTATTTTATAATTGTAAGTAGTTTATAAGCAAGTTTACCAAAATGTGTCAAATTCAGTTGTCTGTTCACAGTAGCTTACTGTTTGAAAGATAAACTCTACGTAAACTTCTCCAATCAGTAACAATATAAAATCAATGATTAGAGTGAGGGATCATTCACAGCTCACCTGGACAGGTGTCTTCAGCATAACACAGAATGGCGGCCAGCGACAGGAGAATGCTCAATGACGAATATGCGCAGTTCCTCATCTTACTCCCTGTAGCTGCTGGAGTCGGAGAGTTTTATGGTATCTCTGGAACAGATAGAGAGTATCGTCTAAAGTACAACAAGGCCCTCATCCTTAAATAGGCAGCAACGACTGTATGCCAGTAATGTAATTTCCACAGGAACCGGTTTGATTGTAAGCATATTTCTTCTAACCACTGACAGTCACGCCATTATTTAAACTGATCTGGCTTTGTATAATATTTTCCAATATTTTATGAATGTTTCCCTTTCCTGGCATTTTTAGCTTCTTCCCATATCCTGTAAGATTAGATTTGCATAATTTCATTGAGAATAAAGTTTTAAGCAATGTTCGGAATCACCTTAAAGAAGGGGTGCTATATATTTCAAAAACATTTTGGCAATACCTGTTCAGTAAATAAAAAGGAGCAGTGGGGAGCTAAGTAATGACTTCCTATATTTAGTAAGAGGTGGTTGTGTTGGAAATATAATTTGCTTGACCAAACTGGAGGTTTCTCTATTGTGGTAATTGTAACGGAGCTCCCTGTACCCCAGTCTGTGAGATGCATTAGAGTGAGGAACTTAAAATGGCTGACCTATATATATCTATGGGGGAAGCAACTCCTCCCAACTAACCCAAGGTCCACTGTGCTTTGAGCTAATTGTTTGCCAGCCTCCGAGCTAAGTCAGGGGCCCTATTCCACTAAGCTGCATTGTTCTGTGGGCTACATTTGAGAAATTGAAATGATCAAGGGTTTCACTTGCCACAAATTAAGCACAGTGGGAGTGCTATGGATGGGATCTTATCGCTGGCTGACCAGTGCTGACGGATGCAGAGAATACTTTTAAAGGGGAACGTCTGTCACTTCCCAAGATTTTTAATATTCAGTTTACTTATTCCATATAGTTAAAGGATCACTATAGGGTCAGGAACACAAACATGTATTCCTGACCCTATAGGGTTAAAATAACCATCTAGCCCCCCTGGGCCCCTCATGCCTCCATAAATATAGCAAAATCTTACTGTATTCAAGACTGAAGCTGCAGATCTGCATGCTGTTTGCCTAAAAAAACAACAACAGTCTGCTGACATCATCAGAAGTGGTAGCTGATCCAATCACAGTGCTTCCCCTTAGGATTGGCTGAGACTGCCAAAGAGGCAGATCAGGGGCAGAGCCAGCATGATTCAAACACAGCCCTGGCCAATCAGCATCTCCTCATAGAGATGAATTGAATCAATGAATCTCTATGAGGAAAGTTCAGTGTCTGTATGCAGAGGGAGGAGACACTGAATGTTTGGATGCTTCTAGTAGGCAATATAAGCTGATGACAGGCAGATATGCATCTCCTTCAAACCAATCACGATCAAGAAATGTATTGCTCATTGCTTGGGAAAGTCAAGGGCCAATTGGTTGAATTTAAAGCCTTACAACACAGCTATTCGGGATGGATGAAAATCAAGTGATGGTAACAAAGTTGAATTAATATCATCAAATAGATCTGGAATAGGGAGGCTCAAAGCTGCAAACGTCACTATCAGTATAAATTCTTGGAGCGATGCTTGACAGCTAACTTTCAGTAAACATCAAATATCAGGCACTGTCCAAACCTCATTCCTCCATTTGAAGAATGTAGGCAAATACAAAAATTCCCACCAAGGATCTTCCAGCAGTATTACATGGATTGGTGACATCCTGTCTGATGTTATTAAGGTCTCCTAGAAAGGTTCCCTCACCGTCTCCAGCTGGTATAAAATGCTGCATTAAGACTGCTAAGAGTCAAAAATCTGCCGTGTCTTCCAATGCCTTCACTGGCTGCCAATAAAATGGCTCAAAGTGATCTTACAGAGCAGTATAGAACATTGAATCTGCTGTGTCAAATAACTTGTGAATGATAAAGGCGCTATACGAGTTCTAATTGTTGTTAAAAGTTCTACCTTTTACACCTAGCAGCCAGTAGAGGGCGAGCATAGAGATAGGAGGCGAATCAGAAACAATGATTCTATTTCTCCTCCTTCAACACGAGGTGTGCCTGGCTGTGCCAAGACTCAACTGGATTGTGATGTCGATTGTTTAATCTTTAATACACGTCTAAAAGAACACAGCGCATCTCATGAAAATAAATTAACACAAGTTATAAGTGACTTTAAATATTTTATTAATTGGTGTAATTCCCAGAGAAGCGACTGTTACTATTTAGTGTGTGAGTATAAATCTGACAAACATGGATACAATAGTGTGAAATAATAGTGTTACAGAGTTACTGGTATACCAGGTGTTAAATCACGGATATAACTTGTCCTGATCGTGCATTAGCTGTATCTGATTATTAGACGGTATAAAAGGTTATTGATCACACAGAGGTTAACCCTTTATATAGCCTGTTGGTTTAAGGAGATTTAATAGTGTAAGCATTAAAAAGCAAAGTTGTCTTCTTTACACTTTAGAGCCCTGTCCACCCCCCCCTCCTCGCACCTCACACCCCGGCAGATGTCCTCCAACTGGTGGGGGCTAATGCTCATGTGTGGTGAGCGCCGCAAGTGCATTAGACCCTTCCCATAGGAAAGCATTGCTTTATTGCCTCCTATGGGGATTTTACTGACGTTGGATTTCCTCATGCATAGCATCAGTTAGGCAACCAAAATCCGGTTAGCCACCAGGAAGTGTCTCTAGTGGCTGGCTGTCTGATTAGAAATTATTTTTTTAATGATTTACATTGCAGGAATAAGTGGGACAGTGACACTGCTACCAGAGCACTTCATTTAGCTAAAGTGGTTTTGGTGATTATAGTGTTCCTTTAATGAGCAGTTACAGCAGATTTGTGTCAGTGTCTGGATACTGGAGACCTGGTGCTACCCAGCAAGCTACTAGTCTGAGCCCCAACCTGCTAATACACAGATCTGTTTACTGAAGGACTGTGTTACTAAATGTTACTGCAGCATTGTTACTCAAACTGTTACTCAATGCAGCATTGTTACTCAAACTGTTACTCAATGAGCCCAGGACTATTTGCAATCCATTCTCTCCACATAACAGGGAACTGTGCAGGAAGTGCTCGTGGATGGAATATTGGTAACTTCTTATTTTGTATTAAGTGCTGCAGAGATAATCCGATTCTGTTTCTGTACCACTTATATAACCACAGACACCCTGCCCCACACACACACACGTACCACTTATATAACCACAGACACCCACCCCCACACACACACACGTACCACTTATATAACCACAGACACACACACACACGTACCACTTATATAACCACAGGCACACACACACACGTACCACTTATATAACCACAGACACACACACACACGTACCACTTATATAACCACAGACACACACACACACGTACCACTTATATAACCACAGAGACACACACACGTACCACTTATATAACCACAGAGACACACACACACGTACCACTTATATAACCACAGAGACACACACACGTACCACTTATATAACCACAGACACACACACACGTACCACTTATATAACCACAGAGACACACACCACTTATATAACCACAGAGACACACACACGTACCACTTATATAACCACAGACACACACACACGTACCACTTATATAACCACAGAGACACACACCACTTATATAACCACAGAGACACACACACGTACCACTTATATAACCACAGACACACACACACGTACCACTTATATAACCACAGAGACACACACCACTTATATAACCACAGAGACACACACACGTACCACTTATATAACCACAGACACACACACACGTACCACTTATATAACCACAGACACACACACGTACCACTTATATAACCACAGACACACACACACACGTACCACTTATATAACCAAAGACACACACACGTACCACTTGTATAACCACAAAGAGATACACACATTAATAGATTGACACATAATATAATAAACAATGTGTGTATCTTTATTTGCCCACGGCATGCCAGTGAAATATATAGTGATACGTACAGAGTATAAAGAGGAACAGGTGAAGCTATGATCCATAGACAATGACCGGGATATGGGGAGAAGTTATGCCAATTGGAACGTAAAAACAAATAATACAAGTAATATTAGCCCGGACAGCCTGTCATGCCCATCTGCAAACTCGTGTTGACAACTACCGAATTAATGAATTATGTCCAAATCATGAGTGTTGGTGGGAGACTAAAATAGAGCCATTACTGA
This sequence comes from Pelobates cultripes, assembly GCA_933207985.1. Lineage (NCBI taxonomy): Eukaryota > Metazoa > Chordata > Amphibia > Anura > Pelobatidae > Pelobates > Pelobates cultripes. The sequence continues at coordinate 143,584,587 of OW240920.1, read as the reverse complement.
GATACCACCAGTAAACCTCGATGACCAGAGCAAGGTGAGAGCAGAAGACATCAGGTTTGGGGTGAATGAGCTCAGTGTGCAGAGAAAGGACAAAGCAAAGTCATTTAACAGAAAGTTTGTGAAAAATAAGTAAGTATGAGTTGGGACGTCCAGACACAGGGCCATGCAGTGCCTGGTCAGGAAAACAAAAGAAAGTCTTCAATCTGATAATCCAGGCAGGACCAGGGTACAGATAGCCTTTAGTCGGTTTATCCAAGACAGGATAAGGCAGGCAGAGGATAACCAGGCAGGATCAGGTAGGCAGAGGTTAACTAGGGCTATGTCGGTTTGCACATACATACAGTTAATCCACACACTGCTCCCAGTTATGCTGGGTTGGATCCTCCATGGTTCTGACACCCTGAGGGGATCCTGGAGCAGTATGGAGGACACATCAAGAAGAACCACATAGAAGGCCTGCTGGAGGTGGGGTGGGTTGAAGGGCAGACAAGGCACACCTCCGTTCCCCTGCATGCTGCAACCTACGGGGAGTGGGTAACAAACGAGTGAGGCACGCCTTGTACTCGCAGCGCGCCATGGAAGAACAGTGGACATTGTTGGCAGACGGGGAGAGGTCTCTGTGCGTCTCTCACTCCAAGGATGGTGAGACCCACGTGGTGCCCAGTGAGTGAGTGCAACGCACCATGACAACATAAAGACAGCAGTAAGCAATTAGTATATTATTTTTATTGTTTTATTCAGATTGATGAACTTTTAATGTCACACTTCATGTGATTTATTCATAATTGTACTATTTATGTGTTTATAATTCTCACACTAGTAAAAAAAATAAAAAATAACACATCAGGATAGGGAGAACCATTGTATTACCAAACTTTTACATGGCTGACCTTTAGTTAAATTCACAGACCTTCTGCCTGATTACAGTCAAGATTTGATATGGAGCAGAATCTAATACATTGTTTCCTCCATGGATGCAGTGACTTCCAGTAAGCAGTTAGTTAGACTGAGGTCGGATCTTCATCTCTGATATCTTATATGAGTATTTGTGACCACGATCTGACTTCCAGTTTACCCCATTGGCATTGCTAGTGTGATTTCCCCGCAGATACAGTGCGTTCAGGTTTGATGAATGACATGCAGTATACCACCAGGCACCTTTGTAAATATTTGCACAGTTACCCGTGTTATGACGGTCATTATCTCTATCTTTGGTAGAAAACTGTGTGTTTCTATGAACATAGAAGGAGTCACCTGTAAATGGAGGAGAAGACGATGTGTAAACAACTAGCGCAGCCCCTTAAATATATAAACTTTCCAGTGACATGTACTCAAACGTTTAACATACACAGATATCCTATATAACGAGCAGGATGCCTGCGTTCTGTGACCCCCACCCGTCTCCATATATTTAAATAGTCTGTTAGGTATTTCTGCAGTTCCCAAAATGATCTCAGTGAGTCACCCACACTCATTGAAGTGGTCTGAGCGCAGTGTCCCATAAGTGAAAACACTACAGTTTTCAGAGAGGGTTAAAACTGCTTCTAGTGGCTGTCTCTCAGGGTAATAGAGGAAATAGTGAGGCATCCAGCAACACCTTAGACTTCAGGGAGTGCCATGTACCCCAAAAAGTGCTGTAGTTTTCGGTGACCACCCAGCGGCCTGGAACTCTGCAATGAATCAGGGGGAGAGCAGCGGGCCTCTGAAATCTTAACTTCCACCTAAGTCAGGCAAGCCATCTCCGATCCAAGAGCTTTTTGGATAGAGTGGGCACTCGGAAGAAATCTTTCATGGGGCACTGTTTGTTTGGGCAAAGGACATTGTATTCTTACTGTTTTGGTTAAATGGTGCCAAGGTGTCTCGTCGCTAATTAAATTATCCATATAGCTACAGATACCAAGGTGACGGGTATGTCACTGTTCTTTCGTTCTCCCTGGGAACCTCCTGTTGAGTGATAGTGTGAAAATAAAAGCTATTCTTATTCACCCTTGACTAGTATTTTGGTGAGACAGCTATACAAGCTATAACACTGGGCTATACTCATGACACCCCCCCACAAAGATGCGGTGGCGGATCCGGGGGGGGGCAACGGGGCAATTGCCCCCCCCCGAGATTCTCCCCTGCCTGCTAATGCAGGGCTGGCATTGTCCAAGCGCCAGCCCTGAAATGTGCCTTTACAGACCACAGGAAATATCAGAGATCAGAGGGAGAGAGGACCCGGGAGCTCGGCCTACAGCTCCTCCGGGTCCTCCTCTCGCGAGCATGGAGCGTTGCCGCGATTATCACGGCAACGCTCCAAATCTCGCAAGAGTGAACTCTAGCCCTGGAGCGTGGGCTAGAGTTCACTCCTACCACTGGGACCACCAGGGATTACCCACCGGACCACCAGGGACTTAGAAATGTCCCCCTCCTCCCAGTAAAGGTAATAAGGGAGGGGGGACATCAATATATTTATTTTAATTAAATACACACACTGCCCCACAAACACTGTCCCCCATACACACACTGCCCCACAAACACTGCCCCCATACACACACTTCACACACTGCCCCATACACACACTTCACACACTGCCCCACAAACACTGCCCCCACACACACCGCCCCACAATCACTGCCCCCATACACACACTACACACACTGCCCCACAAACACTGCCCCATAGACACACTACACACACTGCCCCACAATCACTGCCCCCATACACACACTACACACACTGCCCCACAAACACTGCCCCCATAGACACACTACACACACTGCCCCACACACCCCCATACACACACTGCCCCACACAATCACTGCCCCATACACACACTTCACACACTGCCCCACAATCACTGCCCCCATACACACACTGCCCACAAACACTGCCCCCATACACACACTCACACACTGCCCCAAAACACGCCCCATACACACACTACACACACTGCCCCCCATAGGCACACTACACACACTGCCCCACAATCACTGCCCCCATACACACACTGCCCCACAAACACTGCCCCCATACACACACTACACACACACACACACAAATATTGCCTTAAGTGTGTAAATGTAACAATTTATATATTTTATTACAATCAAATAACAATAAAATACAAAATAAAAAACACACACATTGAAGTCCAATAATCAAGAGTCCTATGCTCACAAATTTACACACTTAAGGCAATAATATTTTTTTCCTGCTATTGAAAAGAAGGAATGTGGTCGTTAACCACATACGCTATCTGATTTGAGCCTAATCGGAAGGCTCAGGGTTTGTGAGTACGATTTACCCTTATACCTCACCATTTAAAGGAATATTGCAATATTGCACCATATCTGTTCTCTTTCACAATTTAGGATAAAGACATCAAGCTTCTCTCCTAAAAGAAGGGAATGGATCGCCTCAACGGACCCCAAAAGTGTATTAATTGAGCTATACCTTTTAGCTCATTAAATTGTGAGTGGTGACTTGTCTTTATCTTTGTAATTTCATTTTTCATACAGTCTATACTATGATGTGTTTTCATTTTATGTTTTAAAGGAACGATACACTTTAATAAGACTCTACTATAGACACCTATAAAAGGTATACATGCATGTTTATTGTTGAATTCACTGCACAAGTCTTATAGATAGAACTTGCACTGTATTGACACTAAGCGCTTCACTGCTAGATTTTCATTGATATTTCTTTAAATAATCTACAAGTGCCCCTCCCTAGATCATGCTCTGGATCCGCCACTGGACAGACAGACAGCTGCTAGGGAGCAGTGTTACCCATGACACCCCCAGACAGACAGCTACATAGTATTACCCTGTCTGATTCTCAGTCACTGTATGATGGCATGTTATTACGAGAAACTGCTTCCTTCCTGCTTTCTTAATCTGTTTTTTCACTGCTCAGGGCCATAGCAGTCGCGCACATGTGCAGTACGTCCGTTAGATTTCTATATCTGACAGATGTACTGGGACAGCTGATGCCACATCACTTCCAAGAGATATGAGAATGAGACACATGGAGGGGCTTGGGCGAGAATGAGACACATGAAGGGACTGGGGTGAGAATGATATACATGGATGGGTTGGGGGGTGGTAAAGACACACGGAAGGGCTGTGGGGGGAATGAGACACATGGAGGGGATGGGGCAGCAGGGCCGGACTGGTAAGAAAATTTGGCGCAGGCATTTTTTTATTACAGCGGCTTACTGAAGGGGGGTCAGTGCTAGATAGGTTGTGTTTTGTCATCACAAATGACAAGCACTCCCCATCACAAAGTGAGCATGTTGGTTCAATGCTGACCATGCGCAGAGCTCTTCTGAAAAGCTCTAGCATTAGAAAAAGGTCCTGTATTTGTTCTGCACAGCGCAAGCAAACTTAATAACACGCTTGCACTGTGTTTGCTAGAAATTTGTCTCTGGTGTCTCCATATATGGGATACCAGGAGAAAGAAATGCCAGGAAAGAGTATGTGCAGTGTGTGTGTGAGGCGTGTAGTGTGTGTGCAAGAGGGGTGCAGTGTGTGTGTGAGGGTGCTGTGTGGGTAAGGTGTGCAGTGTGTGTGTGCTGTGTATAAGTGATGGGTGCAGTGTGTGTGAGGGTGCTGTGTTTGAGTGAGGGTGCTATTTGCGTGTGAGGAAGCTGTGTGTCTGAGGGTGCAGTGGGTGTGTGTGAGTGAGGGTGCTCTGAGTGTCAACACTCCGGATCTCACGAGAGGAACCCGGCGGAGCTGCAAGCCAGAGCTCCTCCGGGTTCCTCTCCTGACTGTCTTCCTCCCCAGCCGGTGGCTGCATCACACTGCATGTGGGCTGGTCAGGGAGATCTTTGATCTCCCCACCGGCCTGTCATGGAAAACAGCGGATTCGGCTCTCAGATAGTGCTGGCCCTTCATGGACCGGCCGGGGAAATCCTGTGACCTCCGCTGCCGGCCTTGGCCCATGGACATCGCAGCCCACCGGGCATTTGCACCAGGGCCTGGTGGTTTCTAGTTATGCCTTTGGTCACAATACACAGTCAACCTGTGTCTGTCATACCTGCGGTCCCTCCAATGAATGACCCCAAACTCAGAGTGTAATTCAGATTCTCCCCTGCGATTTTGAAGTTGCTGTATGTGGCGTAAGTTCTGTTGTTTTCAAAATCCATGAAATCGAAGCGGAGGTCGTATGTTCCTATCAGAAAAGTGAATTATTATTTATTACGTGCAGCGCTGGGCAAAACAACATGTTTTATAAAGAATCCATAGAAGGTGAACATGGAATAAAGCACTAAGTGCAATCACATACTGACGGACACGGTCGAGGTTTGTTTATGTATCTGTTTGGGTGTCTGCCAGGAGGAGTTATATTCTGTTTAATTTTAGAGGAAGGAAAGTGACACGAAGTCTGAAATTAGATTTATGGATATTTTCATAGCAGTGACGTTGGGTATCAAAGACTGATTTGGAATACTTAGACCAAAATTACCATCTTCAAACAATTCTACAAATCAACTGCTATTTTAAATTGTCACAACTCTCTCATTAAATTATAAGGAATATCCCATTCCCTCCCAGCCCCGTTTATACATAGGGTTAATGTTAAATGTAAAACAAAAACGAACCCATGAAACCATAATTAAAGGAACATTCCTTCCTCCATAACAAATTAACGTTTTTAAGTTGCTATGGGTGCAGGAGTTACAAGAATCCTTCTTACCTTCAGGATTAAACTGTTTTACAATGGTTTAACCCTGAAATTGGGGCTCCGGCACCTCGTACCTCTATCTCATGGCTTCCTTCCTTCCTTGCTGCACTGCAGTTCGAGAAGGATTAGGTGGCCAGCAGATTATAAGATGATGGAGTTTGCCCATTGAATGAAATAACACATACTATTTAATTAATTATTCTAACTACGCCAGTGTGCTAACTATTCATCTGAGGTGTCTGATAAATGTTCTGCTCTATTTCTTATATGTAAAAAGCTGGTTTGGAACCACAGTGGGTTCTTGCAGTAGGAAACATGAATATTACCTGTGGACGTAAGTTGGTGAATATGATCGTTCCCCAGCCAGAACTCGCTAGTCTGATGGCCAAACCCTCGCTTGTAGGAATTCCAGTCTCGGAAAAAATCCACCGACCCATCCATCCTTCTCTGGAAAACCTAATTTCATGTAAAAGGTTAGTAGTTAGCCTAATAGATTCCAAGCAATGGTAAATGTTCTGCTCTCTATTTGAGTGACCTTGTTCTCATAGATGGTCCGTGATCGGGGAATTAAGTTTATCATTGGTCGCAGGGAGCAGGTTACATGGCAAATATGGCCAATTAGCCAATCTAACCTGCTCCTTCCATATTCTTATATATTATCTCTGAATTAATGTCTCCCTGTTGTCCTGGAAGGCTGTCCCATGTATATGCGACCATTTATGAAAACAATCCTAATCTTGTATGTTCCTTATTACATTTCCTCTTAAAGGATAAGCTCTGGTGAGTTAAGCCCTGGTTCTTATAAATTAAAAAAATCATAAATCCAGAGTTATGGTGACAATGTTACATAGAACAATAGTGCAGCGACCCCTTGTGGACCTAAGTGGAAATGCAAGTTAAAATAATCTTGCTGGTAGAACATATTTTTTCTTGGAAACTCTCCCTCATATTGCCTGTTTTACCAACCTGTCTAATGTATGCCTTAGCTGTAGTCTGCTAGGAAAGTAAAACTTAGTGGCCATACTTACTAGCCATCCTCCTCCGTCAGTCTCCATGTCACAGTACACAGTGAGAGGAAGCCCATTGCTTGTGTATACTGTGTACCAACCGCTCAGAGAAGCTCCATAGTCCAAGAGCTCCTTACAGTTCTGGGCAGCTGGAGGAGAAAGAAAGAGAGAGGATCATACTGATTGGACGGTTAGCTGTTTGACTTCCTGATTCAATTTAACGCAGCCAATCAAAAAGGGAGAGTAAATATTGCTGCTTATTAAAACATTCAAAATGCCAGACTTTAACAGAAATTACTTTTTAATAGGCGGCAACTGAATCTTACATGTGTTAAATCATATTAGTATAAAATATAAACTACCTCTGATTATAATTAATGGAACAAATAATTACTTTAGACCTAAAGAGGCCATTTCATGTCAGTTTTACTGTATAATAAAATGGATTTCTATGTATTTACAAGATGTGATACTTACTTCCAGGGGCAGGTACCCCGGGATCTCCTTTGTCACCTGAACAAAGAAATATTTAGAAACATAAATAAAGCATTTTATAAAATATTGTAAAACATGTAATATTTTCATTCTGGAAAGTTACTCTGTAAATCAAGGATTTATTTATTATGTTTAAATAGAGACATTATATATTGTATCACTAGAAACAGCTCTGTAATAGCATTGGGAGTTAATAAATGCAGCGTTGATAAAATTACATTACACATTGTAAATGTTTTATGTTAAAACTAAAACGTTTAGTGGATTCCCCTAGATTCCCCAATAATTGTTTCAGTTCCTCTTCAATTAAACATGTATTTAAATTAAAGAAACAGACGCTAAGCTTTCTTCTTTTACAATTAGACACGTGCAATTTGTTTCATTCCGAATCAAATTTCATCCGAATTCAGCATTTCGCAAGTGTCTGAATTTCCAAATTCTTTACAAAAAACAGAAGGTTTTTTTTTTAAATTTTTTTACATTTTGTTTTTAAGTTGCACCCTAGAGAACAAAATAAGAAAATACCTATTTCTTCAATTTTCTCCAGCAGTTGCTTAGTAGATACGTTTCTAATTTGGTACCCTTAACTATGGCAATCACACGTAATGATAGGACACCAAATTAGGGAGCTATCTACTAAACAGCTAAAAGGGCAAAGTTAGCACAAAAAACACCCCCTTTTTTTTGTAATTTTACTGTTTCATTATCTTAGTAGATGAAGTCTGTAATCAGTCAGAATAGCAAATTAGGGAGTTATCGTCTAAGTAGTTGAAAGAAAAAAGACATTTGATTAATTGAGATCTTTTTAGACAGGTGTGTTTACTAGAGAGCTCCTTACAGGGCCGATTCTATTGTCACTGATGCCTGGGTGCAAGAATATTTTTGGTGCCCCTTCACAAACATAATACTTCTAACCACACCTATTTTCTATGGCAACCGCTCCACCTCTTCGGGCCCCCCAATTTCACCAGGTAACATGTCACCCACTTTCTTCAGTGCCAGATTTGCAAACAAAAAGCGTATCTGTATTAGGAAGTAAGGTGCCTTAGTAGGGGATTAGGGGCTGTAAAGGGATTAGGGGGATGTAGTAGCAGAGACAGGCTGTAGTGGGTAGTTAGGTGCTGTAGGGAGTAGTAGGGGAGTTAGGGGCTCTAGTAGGGGGTGAGTGCTGTTATAGGAAGTAAGGGGCTTTAGTAGGAGTTTGCAGCTGTAGTAGGGATTAAGGGGCTGTAGTAGTAGTAGGGCGTACCTTGGGCCAGGTAGGGGGGAATCTGTTACCAGGTGTTCTGGTGTGAGATTTGGTGCTTTGTGCTCCCCTAAACAGAGCTAACTGTGTCCCAGGAGCCTAGAGCCGAGTGCAAGAGGAGAGCCTAACGTGACGGACGGAGCCTATCAGTGCGCCTGGGTACTGTGCACCTCTTCACCCACCCAGGATTGGCTTAACAGAGCCCTAATTTGGTATCCTTTGGAAAATAATAATTGCATTGTTTTGGATCCAAAATTTTTCCGAATTTAGATTTGTTCTTAAACGCTAATTTCCAAAATTTAGACGTTCCGAAACTTAAAAATGAAAAAATTGAAATAGAATGAACTAAAATAAATTTTTTCACACATACACAACTCTAGAAGCAATATTGTTTGATCTTTACTTGGTTCTTTATAAATTTGTATCTACTATTTGCATCCACAAGTCTGAGTTTATCCTGAATTTACCTATTTATTACCTTTTTGTCCTTGTGCGCCTGTGGCCCCTTTATCACCTGTGGAAGAGAATTAAATCTATATAATTATTAGCCCCTCAGTAGGTCCTTTCCACCCCTTTCAATGTGGGATGTGGATATTTACTGACCATGGATTGGGGCCATGCAGTGACAATGTATGGACCACGTATCTTGCTCATTCAGTGACTTGCACATCCATGGCTGGCTTCAGAAGCTTTGGGGCCCCTTAAAATCCACTGACTGGGCTCTTCCAAGCTCTCACATACGTGCATACACAAACATTCCCCAACACAGAGAGAGTTTCACAGACACACAATGTACAGTAATATACTCAGACACAGGAACACACTGCTTGATACCCGCTCACACAGGTACACACATCAACACATGGCCAGAGATTTATTTTACACACGATCCATCTTGGTTCTACCCATATTCCTTTTATGTCTATCCATTGCTGCAGGGCAATGACTTTCATGGTGTCTAGTGGGGAATGGGCTGAACCAGTGCTGCAGTCTATTCCTTTCACACCCACGTGGTTCCTTCTGCGGTGGTTGGGGTGGAGAAGTTGCAGTCGATGCCCCATGTGGGTGAAATGAAAGCATGAGGTAAGGGGCCCGCTGTGTTAGAACCCAACCAACCTGCATAGATGGCACCCAGCGTATTGCCAAAGCCCTTACCTGGGTACCAGCTTTACCCCCTGATGACGACTCTGCTCTTTAATTCTGGGATAAGGTTCTACATTCAAAATCTAAATTCTATGGTGATTGTATCAGATTTAGCACATTACATTTCTTTTTTTTTTTTAATAAAAACATCTTTATTATATTTCAATATAAAGAAGACATAACAGTCAGAAACATTGTCATTGAACGATTAAGTTTTGTAAATTTTCCGAAATTAACTTTCTGACAAGACATGACATAATTAGATACATACAATGATGTGAAAAGACATAACAGTCAGAAATATAAGTGTTTCTGACATAGACATAATATATTTATGTACAAACTTGTCATGGCAGTGCAGAGGCCAATATTAAAAACTTATTTTTGAAATAGAGATAAATTATAGATAGTAAATTTCCTCGATCTATCATAATATTGAAGATTCACTATAATTATTGGTATTATAAACTTCGCAATGCCATATAATGTACAGATAATCCACATGCATGTAAAACACATCCTAAATTAGTGCTACTTTACTTACAATTTAGTGTGAGGGGGTGATCGGGTTATGCACTGGGGAGGTATGGGGGGAGAAGTATCAAAGAGCAGTCATCTAATGGATTAGGTTGATATAAGGTTCCAGATGTGTCTATACAGTTCCAAGCAATCTATGCCCAGTTAGTTCGTTATGGGTAGAGTTTCCTTTTTATAATATTCAAATCATCTACACCAAATTTTATTATACTTCGGGATATTACTGTTGTTAAAATAAAACCCGCTTTTTCTATAATTCCTTGATGATTAATTTGAGTTAAAATTTCCGTAACTGAGGAATAATTGGACTCTTCCAACATCTTGAAATGCAGATTACATTTCTATTGCTCTCTCTCTTTTTCTCTCTCTCACTCTCGCTCTCTCTCTCTCTCTCACTCTCTCTCTCTCTCTCACTCTCGCTCTCTCTCTCTCTCTATATATATATATAAACAGCTGTATACAGTTGACATGACAGTAGAAAAAGTGTATTAATTTAGTGATTTATTAACATTTCAATATGTACCTTACAATGATAATGAAATGTGATCCCATATTCTGTATTCTAATGTAGTATTCTGCCCATATATTACTATAGCGTTATTTTACCTTTAACGCCTGTTGGTCCTATCTTCCCGGGAGTTCCAGGCGAGCCATTTTCTCCTACAAATAAGTCACCATAGGGGTTAGTAGAATACTTTTTATCCAAAACCATTTTACATTGTGACTTTTTGGATTCTCAGGATTCCTGGACTGGATACATTATAACTGGAAAATGCAATGTGACATCATTATGATAATTAACCTCTGGGTCGATACATCTGATATCACCTTTAGGTCCTGCTGGTCCTTGCACTCCCTGTATTCCTTGTGTTCCAGGAATTCCTGGACATCCTCGCAAAATGGCCAGCTTGTCCGACTCGCCAACGCCAATAAGCTTCACATCTGACAAGAGAGTAATACATCATTATATATATATATCTTTAAACAGTTAGGGGTTAATTCACTGAATATCAAATTGTAGTAATTTACAAACTGTTTTAGATTAAAATAGACAAGCTGTGATTATAGTGCAGTTAAATAATATTTTTAAATCAGCTGTTTTTCCTTTAAATTTGCGATTTGATTTTTAAATTATTACAATATGCTGTTTAGTAAATAAGCCTCATAGATAACAACTGTAAGGATCATTCTGTTCTTATTAATCACATTCAGATTGTCAGCTCTTTTGAGCAAGGCTTTCTTGACGTCATAGATCTACTCGTCTACGTCTCATAGAATAATTGTAAAACTCTGTGGAAATTTCACTATAAAAATGATAATAATATTACTTAGAACATGAATAATAATTACATTTCCAAGGCACTTTCCGACATCATAGGTTTCAATAGTTTTGTCTGCAAACTTACACTCGTTAATTAATTTGTGCATTTTTTCTTTCCGGTGTCAAAATCATATTTTACAAAAGATATTGAGTTCTATTAACCTAAAAAGGATTTGCGGTAACTTAAGAATAGGCTTAAAAATCTAGTCCAAATTAGTAAACTGAAAATAAAAAATAAACGTGCCTGGTGAACTGGAGATAAATACAAACACGATAATTTTATCCAACATCTTCCAAACTGGTTCTCGAGTCACTACAATTAGTTATTTATTGACTACATGATAAGAAACATTATAATGTAAAGATCAGTGACCGTAACGTTACGTTACATTATAATGTTTGTTTGGCTGTATAGAAGGGCTGTATATTCCATTTATTTATAACTTTCCTTCATTCAAGATTTGGATTTGAAATTTTAGCCGTATTAGTCCAGTGATGCAGATGTAAAATAACTGATGAAATTGGTATCTAGTAATACCTTTTTTTAAGGTATTTTTGGAATTTTGGCAGGGTTTCGGTAGATCTTTTGTTTCTCAAATCTTAAGCATTTCTCACTCTCTCAGTTTTAGAAATGACAACGGGAGGATCTCCTGAAAGCTTGTCTTTTCAAAATGTTGTTAGTCCAATAAAAGGTATTAGAAGATCTTAGTTTCATCTCTTATTTTATATCTTCATTCTATAGAAATAATTGCCTGTGCTTGCTGATTTTAACCTTACCCATCCATCTACCCATTCATTTGTCCATGCATGCACGCATTCGTCTGTCGAGAGATCCGACAACCAATTGGATTTTCCCAGTAAATAAAACATAAATACTGTAAATGTAGGTTTATAGACATTATTGGACGAGGCCCATGAAAAATGAGACTTGCCTGATTAGTTTTCAAGCCAATCAATCACTTTGCTCTGACTGACATTCAAGGCGAGGAAATGCTGTTATGTAGGACGATTGTTTTTATAACTATAGTTTTATTCACACCGAACACGAGAGTTCACATTAACTTTGGTTTTATTTATTTATTTTTTTCACTTTTTAAAACTTATATCATAATTGTAAGTAGTAAATATGACATTTTTAAAGTAAGTTTTCCAAAAATGTGTCTAAATAATTTGTTCACAATACTTTACTGTTTAATGAATTAACTCTACGTGAACGTCTCCAATCAGTAATAATATAAAATCAATGATTAGGGTGAGGGATCATTCATAGCTCACCTGGACAGGTGTCTTCAGCATAACACAGAATGGCGGCCAGCGATACGAGAATGCTCAATGACGAATATGCGCAATTCCTCATCTTACTCCCTGTAGCTGCTGGAGTCGAAGTGTTTTATGGTATCTCTGGAACAGATGGAGAGTATCGTCTAAAGTACAACAAGCCCCTCATCCTTAAATAGGCAGCAACGACTGTATGCCAGGAACGGAATTTCTGGTGTTTAGCAACGAGAATTTCATCATACGGAGCGGTTTGATTGCAGACATACCTCTTTTAACCACTGATAGTCACACCTTCTTTTTATTAATCTGATCTGGCATTGCAGAGCAGGAATTTAAATCATAAATTAACCATTATTTTCTGAATGCTTCCATTTCTTGGCATTAATTTGCTTCTGAATATATCTTGTAAGATTAGATTTGCATTATTACATGGAGAAGACAGTTTTAAGCAATGTTCAGTATCACCTTAAAACTGTGTGCTATATATTTAAAAAACCTTTTTGGGAGTATCTATTCAGTAAAGAAAGGGGAGGTGAGGGAGCTAAGTAAAGACTTGCCATATGTAGGTAGAGGCGACTATGTTGGAGTTTCTCTGTTGGGGCTATATTCAGTGAAATGTCAACTCTTCACAGTTTGTTGTTTATTGAATAGACCACTTGCAGATATATTCATTATTTTTGTCTGAATTTTTTAATTCACATTAATTCTCTTTGAATTCTCCCAACTCACATTTTTGTTGTGTGCATTGGGGCTGATGTATACTATGGTCGTTGCTGCCACCCAGGAGTAGTGGGAGTTTGAGCGCAGGACTTATTTTTGTGTATTTGCATAAACTAACTTGTAAAGGATAAATGCACTATACAAGTTTTAATTGTTGTCATAAGATCGGCCTCTTACACCTAGCAGCCAGTAGAGGGCGAACATACACATAGCAGGAGAAACAATCTATTCTATTCTATTCCTATTCTATTCTATTTCTCCTCCCATAACACAAAGTGTGCCCTGGCTGTGCCAAGACTCAACTGGATTGTGATGTAAATAGTTTAATCTTTAATACACGTCTAAAAGAACACAGAGCATCTCATGAAAAACATTAAAACAAGTTATAGGTGATTATCAATATATTATTAATCGGTGTAATTCCCAGAGAATTTACTGTTACGGTTTTAGTGTGTTAGTAGATATCTGACATACATGGATACAATAGTGTGAAATGATAGTGAGACAGAATTACTGGTATACCAGGTGTTAAATCACGGATATAACTTGTCCTGATTGTGCGTTAGCTGTATCTGATCATCAGACGGTATAAAAGGTTATTGATCACACAGAGGTTAACCCTTTCTATAGTCTGTTGGTTTAATGAGCAGTTACAGCGGATTTGTGTGGGAACAGTGCAGGAAGTGCTCATGGATGCAATATTTGGTGACAACGCTGCAAACCTTTTTTTTTGTAATAACCGCCACAGATACTTACAGTAATCAGATATTTTTTCTGGAGTTTGTTAAAAAAATATTTGACAAAATCTGATTTCATGTTTATGTGGATTTGGAAAAGCAAACATTATTGTTAAAAATATTACCAAATATTTAGAAAAGGGTTATGACATAAATGAACTCACACATTTATACATATTAATCTAAAAAAACAGACAGACAGACAGACACACACACACACTGACACACTGACACACATATATATTAATAGGTTAACACAATATAATAAACAATGTGTGTATCTTTCTGCACCCACTGTATGCCAGTAAAATACATAGTGTTACCCAGCTATGATTCACAGACAATGACTGGTATATGGTCAGATGTTGTCATGCTAAAGAGAATATAAAAACAAATGATATAAGTTACATAGTTAGATAGTTACATAGCTGAAAAGAGACTTGCGTCCATCAAGTTCAGCCTTCCTCACATTTGTTTTTTGCTGTTGATCCAAAAGAAGGCAAAAAACCCCAGTTTAAAGCACTTCCAATTTTGCAACAAGCTAGGAAAAAAATTCCTTCTTGACCCCAGAATGGCAGTCAGATTTATCCTTGGATCCAGCAGTTATTACCCTACATTGAAAGATTATATCTTTGAATATCCTGTTTTTGCAAAAAAGTTATATTTTCTAAGTCCTGAGATGGGTCAGTGTTCCTATGAGCTTTCCTTATATAATTAAATCAAGTTTTATTATAAAAAGTTTAAACAGTGCAGCCACACTAGGCATGATTTCCTCTGTGTTTCAGCCTGTACACATAAGCTTGAGTAGCGTTCTTCGTATGGGCAATCTTGCTTATCCTTCTTCCCGGGTAGCCAGTGACAACCATCTTCAACCTGATGTTGGCAGCTATTAAATAGACAAAAGAGAACTCTAATCTTTTGGAGTGAATCATAAGCATTGAGGTGATCCTAACAGGGAACCAACTGTGGAATATCCGTGAACATATTGATGCCAGGAACAAGGTGAGTTTTTAGATCCTGGCTAGAGTTGTGGTGAAATCTCTACCTTAAAACTGGGACACCTAGGTTCAATTTTCGTTCGGACAACCTCACTGGGAAGGTCAGTGGAGGAACTAATGTAGAGTGGGCCCAGGTGCAAGAAATAGTTTTGGGCCCCCCTCTAGTGCAAGTGTGGCCAAAATATAGATCCCCATCAATTGTACAATGCTTTGCCAGCTGGCGATCTACCATTTGCCCATCCTTGCAGGGTTGTATTTGTGAGCAGTGTTTGTGTGTTAGAATTTAAGGGTGTTTTTGTATAGCGTGTGTTAGTCTGCATGCAGGGGTGTATTTGCACATACTCTTGTCATTGAAATGCAATGGTATCCTTGTGTGTAATATTTCAGTGTTACGGTGTGTTTGGATGTAGTGTTGTCTTTTAAATGTGGATGTACATTTCCGTGTAGTAGTGGTGTTTGAATGAAGGGGTGTGTTTGGATATAATTTTGGAGTTTGAATGCAGGAGTGTATTTTTATGTAATGTTTGTGTATGATTGCAGATGTGTGTTTGCATGTTGGTATTTGATTGCACATATACTACCATATACATTCATACATACATTCTCATTAACACACAGACACACACATATAAACACACTGACAAATACATACATTGATATACACACTGACACATACATACACATAGAAAGACACATATGCACACACCTTGACACACAGGCATACACAGTAGGAGATACACACACATACACACACACACACACACACACACACACACAGACAGACACTGACACCAAGACACACATACACACAAACACAGATACCCACTGAGACCCAGATACATACAGACACACAGATACATACAGACACACAGATACATAGTTACACCCAGATACATACACAGACAGATACACACTGACACAGAGATACACATACATATGCAGATACATACTGACACACACATACACATCCACAAAGATATACATACACTGACACACAGAAACACATACACACACACACACACAGATACACATGCACACACAGATACACATTGGCACACATATACACATACACACTGACACAGATACATATACACATACACATACACAATGACACAGAGATACACACACACACACACATACACATACACACATAGATACATACACTGGCACACAGATACACACACACACACACACACACACACACACACACAGATACACACTGACACATAGATACACATTACACAGTAAACCCAAAAGTTGGTGTGCAACCAAATATATTAAAAAACTTTGAAATATTTATTTTAAGTCCTTGAACTGCACCATGCGCAATAACAGCATCCTTTAAATGGTGTATTTCACATATGGGTCTCCGATCCTCACTCCTGATCCACCAGCGGCACAATAGAGTTGGCGATAGTGGGGTCAATGCCTCGTCCCAGGCCCTGGGGCCGCCTCTCAGCCCTGGCGGGAATCCAAGGTCGATGCATGGCTATTGTATAGTAAGGGTGTAATTGGTGGGGGGGGGGAGTTTTGATAAGTTTAAAATAATAATAATAATAATAGGAATAATTCCCAAGGCTGCAGCAGTCCTAGGCCGCCATCTGGTGGTATCTCGATCACCACCTGTCTCTCCCGCGTAGTTCTGCCATTGCACCTAACTATCTGTTTACCTCAAATACTCAAAGATAATGAGATTGTTTGAGCAGGGCCTTCTTCACCTCTAGATATCCACTTTCTATAATTGTAAAGCTCTACGGAATGTGTTAATAATAACCTGAGAGCAGGTAGACAATAATACCCAATTAATATATTATTTTTCTTGTTTTATTCTGATTGATGTACAATCTGTCACATTTCCACATGTGATTTTATTCACAATTGTAACGTTTATAATGTCTATAATTTTCAAACCAATGAAAGGATTTAAAAAAATAACACATCAGGATACGGAGAAAGACTGTATTACCAAACTTTTACATGACTGATCTTCAGTTGAATTCACAAATCTTTTGCCTGGTTACAATCAATATTTGATATGGGGCATTTTTATTTGCCCATTCTAATACATTGTTTCCTCCACGTATACAGTGACAACCAGAGAGCAGTTAGTTAGACTGAGGTCGGATCTTCATTTCTGATATCTTATATGAGTAATTGTGACCACGGCCGGTCTTCCAGTTTACCCCGTTGGCAGCACTTTTGTGAGTTCCCCGCAGATACAGTCCGTTCAGGTTTGAATGATGACAGTCAGTATACCACCAGGCACCACTGTAACTATTGGCACAGCTAATCGTTTTATGACGGTCATTATCTCTATCTTTGGTAGAAAATGGTGTGTTTTTATGAATATTCAATGAGTCACCTGTAAATGGAAGAGAAGACGATGTGTAAAAAACTAGTGCAGTCCCTTAAATACACAAACTATCCAGTGATATGTGTATAAACGCTTAACATAAACAGAGATCCTCTATATCAAATGTAAATATTGTGGATTCTATATTACTTTGTGTAAATATTTCTAAATGTTCTAGTTATTTTGTAGATACTAAACCATCTGCACTATATTTTGTCTAATTAAACATACATAAATTTTGTTAAGATACACCCCGTTGTCATCGCTTCACTATTTATAGGGGTTTTCACTTATACACATACTGTTGATTGTCCTGGCGAGGGGCGTAAGGTTAACCCCACGCGAGTGTTTTGAGCTTCTATTGTCTAATTATTATTAATGCGATTTCTACACAATACACTTTTTTTTTTTTTTTTTTACAAAGATCAAAAATGTTTATTGGAGACACACAATACACTTTTATATATCAGTTTTGCTCTATTTCTAAATGTTTTCACAGGCCAAGAAACAAGTAATACAGCTCTTTACTCTCTGGGAAACTCGTTAGACCGAGGATATTCATCATCTATCAGTTTTAGTGCTCAGTTATCTGATTATATTTACCTGGCCATGAGGTAACTGGACAATTACATGTGACTATTAATTATATCTTTATTTATAATCTGTATTTGAGATATATATATATATATATATAAATATCTGGTATAAAGATGCCAGTTTCTTATTCTATGAGAGAAACTAATAATATTTTGAGGATTAGACATGGGGGGTTTATTGGATAAATCTGGTAATTTATAACAATCAAGGTGAACGTATACTTGAGCTACAAAATTCTTAAAAATCTTTCAATTTCACACTTTTGTGAAAGAAATTGCAAATCCATTATCAATTCTGTATAACTCATTATTTAGTGCATTACTCCCCAATGAAATCAGAGACATAGCAAGAGTAGAAAAGAAACGTATAATATGTTTTCTGATACCCAGAGGATATTTTGGGAACTACAGGAATAATATCCAATAGACCATTTAAAGTGGCACTGTCACCGCCTATGACAAAAAAATTGTATTTCATAAAGATATAATCTTTATGAAAAACTCATTTTGATTGTTTTAGAATTTCACTGAAATTCCAATCCAGTCAAGAGATATACAGAGACAAAATAAGGACTACTTCGTCTCTGTATTTCCTACATCTGACTTTTTTTTTTTAGACTCAACGCAGAGTCTAAAAGTCAATACCGACAGCCGTCTCCAGTGATGGCTGCAGGGAATTGACTGTGTCAATGGAGGATCCCGAGGTCTTGCAGGATCCTCCTTAGTTGCAATGCTGTGAGAGGAGTGACGTCGGCACCTGATACTACAGAGCCAGGAAATGAAGAAGAGCAGTATAAGAAAGATGGCAGCACCCGCAAGAGATAGTTTCAGGTGCGTAAGCTCACACTTACCTGCCTCCAGAGCCACTGAACCCCCAGCGGAGATGGCACCATCGGGGGACTTTGCCAACTTGGCAAAATCCCCTTATTGCGACAGTGTCCCTTAAAATATTTGGACAACGGAGGGTCACAATACACAGTCAGCCTGCACCTGTCATACCTGCAGTCCCTCCAATGAATGACCCCAAACTCAGAGTGTAATTCAGATTCTCCCCTGCGATTTTGAAGTTGCTGTATGTGGCGTAAGTTCTGCTGTTTTCAAAGTCCATGAAATCGAAGCGGAGGTCGTATGTTCCTATCAGAAAAGTGAATTATTATTTATTACGTGCAGCGCTGGGCAGAAGCCCAGAATCCATAGAAGGTAAACATGGAATAACGCACTGAGTACAATCACATACTGACGGACACGGTCGAGGTTTGTTTATGTATCTGTTTGGGTGTCTGCCAGGAGGAGTTATATTCTGTTTTAATTTAAAGGAAGGTAAGTGACACAAAGTCTGAAATTAGATTTATGGATATTTTCTTAGCAGTGAAGCTGGGTATCAAAGACTGATTTTAAATATTTAGGTTTAAAAAAAACACGTTGGAACAATTCTGCAAATGAGCTGCTATTTTAAATTGTAACAACTCCCTAATTATATTTTTGGGATATCAATATCCTATTCCCTCTGAGTTCCCATTTATACATGGGTTAATTTAAAAAGTAAAACAAATGCTAATTCATTAAATCATATTTAAAGGAACACACACACACACACACACACACACAATTCATCTCAGGTTTCTGATAAATGTTATCGTATGTTTTTTGTAAGGAAAAAAAAAGTACTTGGTAGTGAACAAGTGGGGACTGTGCACAGAACCACAGTGGTGTCTTGCAGTAGGAAACATGAATATTACCTGTGGACGTAAGTTGGTGAATATGATCGTTTCCCAACCAGAACTCGCTAGTCTGATGGCCAAACCCTCGCTTGTAGGAATTCCAGTCTCGGAAAAAATCCACCGACCCATCCATCCTTCTCTGGAAAACCTAATTACATGTGAGGGGTTAGCAGTTAGCCGAATAGGTTCCAAGCGATGGTAAATGTTCTGCTCTCTATTTGAGTGACCTTGTTCTCATAGATGGTCCGTGATCGGGGAATTAAGTTTATCATTGGTCGCAGGGAGCAGGTTATATGGCAAATATGGCCAATTAGCCAATCTAACCTGCTCCTTCCATATTCTTATATATTATCTCTTCCCTGCTCTGCTGGAGGGCTGTCCCATGTATATGCGACCATTTATGAAAACAATCCTAATCTTGTATGTTCCTTATTACATTTCCTCTTAAAGGATAAACTCTGGTGAGTTCAGCCCTGTTTCTTATAAATTAAAAAAAGTAATGAATCCAGAGTTATGGTGGCAACGTTACATAGCACAATAGTGCAGAGACCCCTTGTGGACCTAAGTGGAAATGCAAGTTAAAATAATCTTGCTGGTAGAACATATTTTTTCTATTTAAGAGCATCCCAGGAAACACTCCCTCCTATTGCCTGTTTTACCAACCTGTCTAATGTCTGCCTTAGCTGTAGTCTGCTAGGAAAGTAAACCTTAGTGGCCATACTTACTAGCCATCCTCCTCCGTCAGTCTCCATGTCACAGTACACAGTGAGAGGAAGCCCATTGCTTGTGTATACTGTGTACCAACCGCTCAGAGAAGCTCCATAGTCCAAGAGCTCCTTACAGTTCTGGGCAGCTGGAGGAGAGAGAAAGAGAGAGGATCATGCTGATTGGACGGTTAGCTGTTTGACTTCCTGATTCAATTTAATGCAGCCAATCAAAAAGGGAGATTAAATATTGCTGCTTATTAAAAAACTCAGAATGACAGACTTTAACAGAAATTACTTTTTAATAGGCGGCAACTGAATCTTACATGTGTTAAATCATAAATGTATAAAATATAAACTACCTCTGATTATAATTAATGGAACAAATAATTACTTTAGACCTAAAGAGGCCATTTCATGTCAGTTTTACTGTATAATAAAATGGATTTCTATGTATTTACAAGATGTGATACTTACTTCCAGGGGCAGGTACCCCGGGATCTCCTTTGTCACCTGAACAAAGAAATATTTAGAAACATATAAATAAAGCATTTTATAAAATATTGTAAAACATGTAATATTTTCATTCTGGAAAGTTACTCTGTAAATCAAGGATTTATTTATTATGTTTAAATAGAGACATTATATATTGTATCACTAGAAACAGCTCTGTAATAGCATTGGGAGTTAATAAATGCAGCGTTGATAAAATTACGTTACACATTGTAAATGTTTTGTGTTAAAACTAAAACGTTTATTGGATTCCCCTAGATTCCCCAATAATTGTTTCAGTTCCTCTTCAATTAAACATGTATTTAAATTAAAGAAACAGACGCTAAGCTTTCTTCTTTTACAATTAGACACGTGCAATTTGTTTCATTCCGAATCAAATTTCATCCGAATTCAGCATTTCGCAAGTGTCCGAATTTCCAAATTCTTTACAAAAAACAGAAGGTTTTAAAAAAATTTTTACATTTTGTTTTTAAATTACACCCTAGAGAACAAAATAAGAAAATACCTATTTCTTCAATTTTCTCCAGCAGTTGCTTAGTAGATACGTTCCTTATTTGGTACCCTTAACTATGGCAATCACACGTAATGATAGGACACCAAATTAGGGAGCTATCTACTAAACAGCTTAAAGGGCAAAGTTAGCACAAAACCCCCCCTTTTTTTTTAATTTTACTGTTTCCTTATTTTAGTAGATGAAGTCTGTAATCTGTAAGAATAGCAAATTAGGGAGTTATCTTCTAAGTAGTTGAAAGAAAAAAGACATTTGATTAATTGAGATCTTTTTAGACAGGTGTGTTTACTAGTGAGCTCCATACAGGGCCGATTCTATTGTCACTGATGCCTGGGTGCAAGAATATTTTTGGTGCCCCTTCACAAACATAATACTTCTAACCACACCTATTTTCTATGGCAACCACTCCACCTCTTCGGGCCCCCCAACTTCACCAGGTAACATGTCACCCACTTTCTTCAGTGCCAGATTTGCAAACAAAAAGCGTAGGTGCCTTAGTAGGGGATTAGGGGCTGTAAAAGGGATTAGGGGGATGTAGTCGCAGAGACAGGCTGTAGTGGGTAGTTAGGTGCTGTAGGGAGCAGTAGGGGAGTTAGGGGCTCTAGTAGGGGGTGAGGGCTGTAATAGGAAGTGAGGGGCTTTAGTAGGAGTTTGCAGCTGTAGTAGGGATTAAGGGGCTGTAGTAGTAGGGCGTACCTTGGGCCAGGTAGGGGGGAACCTGTTACCAGGTGTTCTGGTGTGAGATTTGGTGCTTTGTGCTCCCCTAAACAGAGCTAACTGTGTCCCAGGAGCCTAGAGCCGAGTGCAAGAGGAGAGCCTAACGTGACGGACGGAGCCTAACAGTGCGCCTGGGTACTGTGCACCTCTTCACCCACCCAGGATTGGCTTAACAGAGCCCTAATTTGGTATCCTTTGGAAAATAATAATTGCATTGTTTTGGATCCAAAATTTTTCCGAATTTAGATTTGTTCTTAAACGCTAATTTCCAAAATTTAGACGTTCCGAAACTTAAAAATGAAAAAATTGAAATAGAATGAACTAAAATACATTTTTCACACATACACAACTCTAGAAGCAATATTGTTTGATCTTTACTTGGTTCTTTATAATTTTTTATCTACTATTTGCATCCACAAGTCTGAGTTTATCCTGAATTTACCTACTTATTACCTTTTTGTCCTTGTGCGCCTGTGGCCCCTTTATCACCTGTGGAAGAGAATTAAATCTATATAATTATAAGACCCTCAGTAAGTCCTTTCCACCCCTTTCAATGTGGGATGTGGATATTTACTGACAGCTCATTCAGTGACTGACACATCCATGGCTAGCTTCAGAAGCTTTGGGGCCCCTTAAAATCCACTGACTGGGCTCGGTAATATTTGGTGTTTTTTTTTATTGATTTACCTGGGGGACCAAGGCACCCCATTTATAAATTGTCTTGGTGGTGGCAGCGTTAAAATAGTAATAGTTATATTATTATGTTTAAGTGTGGGTGGTTTTAAAAGGGGGATTTTGTCATTATTTCCGGTCTAGTGCAGACAAATAGTGAACTTTAACCCTTTCACCACCACAACTATGTCACGCGCACTCTTGGAGTAGGGTGCGTTCGTGACAGGGCTTTTCCAAGCTCTCACATAAGCGCATACACAAACATTCCCCAACACAGAGAGAGGCTCACAGACACACTCACAATGTACAGTAATATACTCAGACACAGGAACACACTGCTTGATACCCGCTCACACAGGTACACACATCAACACATGGCCAGAGATTTATTTTACACACGATCCATCTTGGTTCTACCCATTTTCCTGCCTGTCTATCCATTGCTGCAGGGCGATGACTTTCATGGTGTCTAGTGGGGAATGGGCTGAACCAGTGCTGCAGTCTATTCCTTTCACTCCCACGTGGTTCCTTCTGCGGTGGTTGGGGTGGAGCAGTTGCAGTCGATGCCCCATGTGGGTGAAATGAAAGCATGAGGTAAGGGGCCCGCTGTGTTAGAACCCAACCAGTCCGCATAGATGGCCCCCAGCGTATTGCCAAAGCCCTTACCTGGGTACCAGCTTTACCCCCTAATGATGACTCTGCTCTTTAATTCTGGGATAAGGTTCTACATTCAAAATCGAAATTCTATGGTGATTGTATCAGATTTAGCACATTACATTTCTTTTTTTTTTTTATAAAAACATCTTTATTATATTTCAATATAAAAAAGACATAACAGTCAGAAACATTGTCATTGAATGATAAAGTCTTGTAAATTTTCAGAAATTAACTTTCTGACAAGACATGACATAATTAGATACATACAATGATGTGAAAAGACATAACAGTCAGAAATATAAGTGTTTCTGACATAGACATAATATATTTATGTACAAACTTGTCATGGCAGTGCAGAGGCCAATATTAAAAACTTATTTTTGAAATAGAGATAAATTATAGATAGTAAATTTCCTCGATCTATCATAATATTGAAGATTCACTATAATTATTGGTATTATAAACTTCGCAATGCCATATAATGTACAGATAATCCACATGCATGTAAAACACATCCTAAATTAGTGCTACTTTACTTACAATTTAGTGTGAGGGGGTGATCGGGTTATGCACTGGGGAGGTATGGGGGGAGAAGTATCAAAGAGCAGTCATCTAATGGATTAGGTTGATATAAGGTTCCAGATGTGTCTATACAGTTCCAAGCAATCTATGCCCAGTTAGTTCGTTATGGGTAGAGTTTCCTTTTTATAATATTCAAATCATCTACACCAAATTTTATTATACTTCGGGATATTACTGTTGTTAAAATAAAACCCGCTTTTTCTATAATTCCTTGATGATTAATTTGAGTTAAAATTTCCGTAACTGAGGAATAATTGGACTCTTCCAACATCTTGAAATGCAGATTACATTTCTATTGCTCTCTCTCTTTTTCTCTCTCTCACTCTCGCTCTCTCTCTCTCTCTCACTCTCTCTCTCTCTCTCACTCTCGCTCTCTCTCTCTCTCTATATATATATATAAACAGCTGTATACAGTTGACATGACAGTAGAAAAAGTGTATTAATTTAGTGATTTATTAACATTTCAATATGTACCTTACAATGATAATGAAATGTGATCCCATATTCTGTATTCTAATGTAGTATTCTGCCCATATATTACTATAGCGTTATTTTACCTTTAACGCCTGTTGGTCCTATCTTCCCGGGAGTTCCAGGCGAGCCATTTTCTCCTACAAATAAGTCACCATAGGGGTTAGTAGAATACTTTTTATCCAAAACCATTTTACATTGTGACTTTTTGGATTCTCAGGATTCCTGGACTGGATACATTATAACTGGAAAATGCAATGTGACATCATTATGATAATTAACCTCTGGGTCGATACATCTGATATCACCTTTAGGTCCTGCTGGTCCTTGCACTCCCTGTATTCCTTGTGTTCCAGGAATTCCTGGACATCCTCGCAAAATGGCCAGCTTGTCCGACTCGCCAACGCCAATAAGCTTCACATCTGACAAGAGAGTAATACATCATTATATATATATATCTTTAAACAGTTAGGGGTTAATTCACTGAATATCAAATTGTAGTAATTTACAAACTGTTTTAGATTAAAATAGACAAGCTGTGATTATAGTGCAGTTAAATAATATTTTTAAATCAGCTGTTTTTCCTTTAAATTTGCGATTTGATTTTTAAATTATTACAATATGCTGTTTAGTAAATAAGCCTCATAGATAACAACTGTAAGGATCATTCTGTTCTTATTAATCACATTCAGATTGTCAGCTCTTTTGAGCAAGGCTTTCTTGACGTCATAGATCTACTCGTCTACGTCTCATAGAATAATTGTAAAACTCTGTGGAAATTTCACTATAAAAATGATAATAATATTACTTAGAACATGAATAATAATTACATTTCCAAGGCACTTTCCGACATCATAGGTTTCAATAGTTTTGTCTGCAAACTTACACTCGTTAATTAATTTGTGCATTTTTTCTTTCCGGTGTCAAAATCATATTTTACAAAAGATATTGAGTTCTATTAACCTAAAAAGGATTTGCGGTAACTTAAGAATAGGCTTAAAAATCTAGTCCAAATTAGTAAACTGAAAATAAAAAATAAACGTGCCTGGTGAACTGGAGATAAATACAAACACGATAATTTTATCCAACATCTTCCAAACTGGTTCTCGAGTCACTACAATTAGTTATTTATTGACTACATGATAAGAAACATTATAATGTAAAGATCAGTGACCGTAACGTTACGTTACATTATAATGTTTGTTTGGCTGTATAGAAGGGCTGTATATTCCATTTATTTATAACTTTCCTTCATTCAAGATTTGGATTTGAAATTTTAGCCGTATTAGTCCAGTGATGCAGATGTAAAATAACTGATGAAATTGGTATCTAGTAATACCTTTTTTTAAGGTATTTTTGGAATTTTGGCAGGGTTTCGGTAGATCTTTTGTTTTTCAAATCTTAAGCATTTCTCACTCTCTCAGTTTTAGAAATGACAACGGGAGGATCTCCTGAAAGCTTGTCTTTTCAAAATGTTGTTAGTCCAATAAAAGGTATTAGAAGATCTTAGTTTCATCTCTTATTTTATATCTTCATTCTATAGAAATAATTGCCCGTGCTTGCTGATTTTAACCTTACCCATCCATCTACCCATTCATTTGTCCATGCATGCAAGCATTCGTCTGTCGAGAGATCCGACAACCAATTGGATTTTCCCAGTAAATAAAACATAAATACTGTAAATGTAGGTTTATAGACATTATTGGACGAGGCCCATGAAAAATGAGACTTGCCTGATTAGTTTTCAAGCCAATCAATCACTTTGCTCTGACTGACATTCAAGGCGAGGAAATGCTGTTATGTAGGACGATTGTTTTTATAACTATAGTTTTATTCACACCGAACACGAGAGTTCACATTAACTTTGGTTTTATTTATTTATTTTTTTCACTTTTTAAAACTTATATCATAATTGTAAGTAGTAAATATGACATTTTTAAAGTAAGTTTTCCAAAAATGTGTCTAAATAATTTGTTCACAATACTTTACTGTTTAATGAATTAACTCTACGTGAACGTCTCCAATCAGTAATAATATAAAATCAATGATTAGGGTGAGGGATCATTCATAGCTCACCTGGACAGGTGTCTTCAGCATAACACAGAATGGCGGCCAGCGATACGAGAATGCTCAATGACGAATATGCGCAATTCCTCATCTTACTCCCTGTAGCTGCTGGAGTCGAAGTGTTTTATGGTATCTCTGGAACAGATGGAGAGTATCGTCTAAAGTACAACAAGCCCCTCATCCTTAAATAGGCAGCAACGACTGTATGCCAGGAACGGAATTTCTGGTGTTTAGCAACGAGAATTTCATCATACGGAGCGGTTTGATTGCAGACATACCTCTTTTAACCACTGATAGTCACACCTTCTTTTTATTAATCTGATCTGGCATTGCAGAGCAGGAATTTAAATCATAAATTAACCATTATTTTCTGAATGCTTCCATTTCTTGGCATTAATTTGCTTCTGAATATATCTTGTAAGATTAGATTTGCATTATTACATGGAGAAGACAGTTTTAAGCAATGTTCAGTATCACCTTAAAACTGTGTGCTATATATTTAAAAAACCTTTTTGGGAGTATCTATTCAGTAAAGAAAGGGGAGGTGAGGGAGCTAAGTAAAGACTTGCCATATGTAGGTAGAGGCGACTATGTTGGAGTTTCTCTGTTGGGGCTATATTCAGTGAAATGTCAACTCTTCACAGTTTGTTGTTTATTGAATAGACCACTTGCAGATATATTCATTATTTTTGTCTGAATTTTTTAATTCACATTAATTCTCTTTGAATTCTCCCAACTCACATTTTTGTTGTGTGCATTGGGGCTGATGTATACTATGGTCGTTGCTGCCACCCAGGAGTAGTGGGAGTTTGAGCGCAGGACTTATTTTTGTGTATTTGCATAAACTAACTTGTAAAGGATAAATGCACTATACAAGTTTTAATTGTTGTCATAAGATCGGCCTCTTACACCTAGCAGCCAGTAGAGGGCGAACATACACATAGCAGGAGAAACAATCTATTCTATTCTATTCCTATTCTATTCTATTTCTCCTCCCATAACACAAAGTGTGCCCTGGCTGTGCCAAGACTCAACTGGATTGTGATGTAAATAGTTTAATCTTTAATACACGTCTAAAAGAACACAGAGCATCTCATGAAAAACGTTAAAACAAGTTATAGGTGATTATCAATATTTTATTAATCGGTGTAATTCCCAGAGAATTTACTGTTACGGTTTTAGTGTGTTAGTAGATATCTGACAAACATGAAATGATAGTGAGACAGAATTTCTGGTATACCATGTGTTAAATCACGGATATAACTTGTCCTGATTGTGCGTTAGCTGTATCGGATCATCAGACGGTATAAAAGGTTATTGATCACACAGAGGTTAACCCTTTATATAGTCTGTTGGTTTAATGAGCAGTTACAGCGGATTTGTGTGGGAACATTGCAGGAAGTGCTCATGGATGCAATATTTGGTAGCAACGTTGCAAACCTTTTTTTTTGTAATAACCGCCACAGATACTTACAGTAATCAGATACTTTTTCTGGAGTTTGTTAAAAAAATATTTGACAAAATCTGATTTCATGTTTATGTGGATTTGGAAAAGCAAACATTATTGTTAAAAATATTACCAAATATTTAGAAAAGGGTTATGACATAAATGAACTCACACATTTATACATATTAATCTAAAAAAACAGACAGACAGACACACACACACACACACACACACACACACACACTGACACACTGACACACATATATATTAATAGGTTAACACAATATAATAAACAATGTGTGTATCTTTCTGCACCCACTGTATGCCAGTAAAATACATAGTGGTACCCAGCTATGATCCACAGACAATGACTGGTATATGGTCAGATGTTGTCATGCTAAAGAGAATATAAAAACAAATGATATAAGTTACATAGTTACATAGTTACATAGCTGAAAAGAGACTTGCGTCCATCAAGTTCAGCCTACCTCACATTTGTTTTTTGCTGTTCATCCAAAAGAAGGCAAAAAACCCCAGTTTAAAGCACTTCCAATTTTGCAACAAACTAGGAAAAAAATTCCTTCTTGACCCCAGAATGGCAGTCAGATTTATCCTTGGATCAAGCAGTTATTACCCTACATTGAAAGATTATATCTTTGAATATCCTGTTTTTGCAAAAAAGTAATATTTTCTAAGTCCTGAGATGGGTCAGTGTTCCTATGAGCTTTCTTTATATAATTAAATCAAGTTTTATTATAAAAAGTTTAAACAGTGCAGCCACACTAGGCATGACTTCCTCGGTGTTTCAGCCTGTACACATAAGCTTGAGTAGCGTTCTTCGTTTGGGCAGTCTTGCTTATCCTTCTTCCCGGGTAGCCAGTGACAACCATCTTCAACCTGATGTTGGCAGCTATTAAGTAGACAAAAGAGAACTCTAATCTTTTGGAGTGAATCATAAGCATTGAGGTGATCCTAACAGGGAACCAACTGTGGAATATCCGTGAACATATTGATGCCAGGAACAAGGTGAGTTTTTAGATCCTGGCTAGAGTTGTGGTGAAATCTCTACCTTAAAACTGGGACACCTAGGTTCAATTTTCGTTCGGACAACCTCACTGGGAAGGTCAGTGGAGGAACTAATGTAGAGTGGGCCCAGGTGCAAGAAATAGTTTTGGGCCCCCCTCTAGCGCAAGTGTGGCCAAAATATAGATCCCCATCAATTGTACAATGCTTTGCCAGCTGGGGATCTACCATTTGCCCATCCTTGCGGGGTTGTATTTGTGAGCAGTGTTTGTGTGTTAGAATTTAAGGGTGTTTTTGTATAGCGTGTGTTAGTCTGCATGTAGGGGTGTATTTGCACATACTCTTGTCATTGAAATGCAATGGTATCCTTGTGTGTAATATTTCAGTGTTACGGTGTGTTTGGATGTAGTGTTGTCTTTTAAATGTGGATGTACATTTCCCTGTAGTAGTGGTGTTTGAATGAAGGGGTGTGTTTGGATATAATTTTGGAGTTTGAATGCAGGAGTGTATTTTTATGTAATGTTTGTGTATGATTGCAGATGTGTGTTTGCATGTAGGTATTTGATTGCACATACACTACCACATACATTCATACATACATTCTCATTAACACACAGATACACACATATAAACACACTGACAAATACATACCTTGATATACACACTGACACATACATACACATAGAAAGACACATATGCACACACCTTGACACACAGACATACACAGTAGGAGATACACACACATACACACACACACACACACAGACAGACACTGACACCAAGACACACATACACACAAACACAGATACCCACTGAGACCCAGATACATACAGACACACAGATACATACAGACACACAGATACATAGTTACACCCTGATACATACACAGACAGATACACACTGACACAGAGATACACATACATATGCAGATACATACTGACACACACATACACATCCACAAAGATATACATACACTGACACACAGAAACACATACACACACACACACACACACACACACACAGATACACATGCACACACAGATACACATTGGCACACATATACCCATACACACTGACACAGATACATATACACATACACATACACAATGACACAGAGATACACACACACACACACATACACATACACACATAGATACATACACTGGCACACAGATACACACACACACACACACACAGAGATACACACTGACACATAGATACACATTACACAGTAAACCCAAAAGTTGGTGTGCAACCAAATATATTAAAAAACTTTGAAATATTTATTTTAAGTCCTTGAACTGCACCATGCGCAATAACAGCATCCTTTAAATGGTGTATTTCACATATGGGTCTCCGATCCTCACTCCTGATCCACCAGCGGCACAATAGAGTTGGCGATAGTGGGGTCAATGCCTCGTCCCAGGCCCTGGGGCCGCCTCTCAGCCCTGGCGGGAATCCAAGGTCGATGCATGGCTATTGTATAGTAAGGGTGTAATTGGTGGGGGGGGGGAGTTTTGATAAGTGTAAAATAATAATAATAATAATAGGAATAATTCCCAGGGCTGCAGCAGTCCTAGGCCGCCATCTGGTGGTATCTCGATCACCACCTGTCTCTCCCGCGTAGTTCTGCCATTGCACCTAACTGTCTGTTTACCTCAAATACTCAAAGATAATGAGATTGTTTGAGCAGGGCCTTCTTCACCTCTAGATATCCACTTTCTATAATTGTAAAGCTCTACGGAATGTGTTAATAATAACCTGAGAGCAGGTAGACAATAATACCCAATTAATATATTATTTTTCTTGTTTTATTCTGATTGATGTACAATCTGTCACATTTCCACATGTGATTTTATTCACAATTGTAATGTTTATAATGTCTATAATTTTCAAACCAATGAAAGGATTTAAAAAAATAACACATCAGGATACGGAGAAAGACTGTATTACCAAACTTTTACATGACTGATCTTCAGTTGAATTCACAAATCTTTTGCCTGGTTACAATCAATATTTGATATGGGGCATTTTTATTTGCCCATTCTAATACATTGTTTCCTCCACGTATACAGTGACAACCAGAGAGCAGTTAGTTAGACTGAGGTCGGATCTTCATTTCTGATATCTTATATGAGTAATTGTGACCACGGCCGGTCTTCCAGTTTACCCCGTTGGCAGCACTTTTGTGAGTTCCCCGCAGATACAGTCCGTTCAGGTTTGAATGATGACAGTCAGTATACCACCAGGCACCACTGTAACTATTGGCACAGCTAATCGTTTTATGACGGTCATTATCTCTATCTTTGGTAGAAAATGGTGTGTTTTTATGAATATTCAATGAGTCACCTGTAAATGGAAGAGAAGACGATGTTTAAAAAACTAGTGCAGTCCCTTAAATACACAAACTATCCAGTGATATGTGTATAAACGCTTAACATAAACAGAGATCCTCTATATCAAATGTAAATATTGTGGATTCTATATTACTTTGTGTAAATATTTCTAAATGTTCTAGTTATTTTGTAGATACTAAACCATCTGCACTATATTTTGTCTAATTAAACATACATAAATTTTGTTAAGATACACCCCGTTGTCATCGCTTCACTATTTATAGGGGTTTTCACTTATACACATACTGTTGATTGTCCTGGCGAGGGGCGTAAGGTTAACCCCACGCGAGTGTTTTGAGCTTCTATTGTCTAATTATTATTAATGCGATTTCTACACAATACACTTTTTTTTTTTTTTTTTTACAAAGATCAAAAATGTTTATTGGAGACACACAATACACTTTTATATATCAGTTTTGCTCTATTTCTAAATGTTTTCACAGGCCAAGAAACAAGTAATACAGCTCTTTACTCTCTGGGAAACTCGTTAGACCGAGGATATTCATCATCTATCAGTTTTAGTGCTCAGTTATCTGATTATATTTACCTGGCCATGAGGTAACTGGACAATTAGATGTGACCATTAATTATATCTTTATTTATAATCTGTATTTGAGATATATATATATAAATATCTGGTATAAAGATGCCAGTTTCTTATTCTATGAGAGAAACTAATAATATTTTGAGGATTAGACATGGGGGGTTTATTGGATAAATCTGGTAATTTATAACAATCAAGGTGAACGTATACTTGAGCTACAAAATTCTTAAAAATCTTTCAATTTCACACTTTTGTGAAAGAAATTGCAAATCCATTATCAATTCTGTATAACTCATTATTTAGTGCATTACTCCCCAATGAAATCAGAGACATAGCAAGAGTAGAAAAGAAACGTATAATATGTTTTCTGATACCCAGAGGATATTTTGGGAACTACAGGAATAATATCCAATAGACCATTTAAAGTGGCACTGTCACCGCCTATGACAAAAAAATTGTATTTCATAAAGATATAATCTTTATGAAAAACTCATTTTGATTGTTTTAGAATTTCACTGAAATTCCAATCCAGTCAAGAGATATACAGAGACAAAATAAGGACTACTTCGTCTCTGTGTATTTCCTACATCTGACTTTTTTTTTTAGACTCAACGCGGAGTCTAAAAGTCAATACCGACAGCCGTCTCCAGTGATGGCTGCAGAGAATTGACTGTGTCAATGGAGGAATCCGAGGTCTTGCAGGATCCTCCTTAGCTGCAATGCTGTGAGAGCAGTGACGTCGGCACCTGATACTACAGAGCCAGGAAATGAAGAAGAGCAGTATAAGAAAGATGGCAGCACCCGCGAGAGATAGTTTCAGGTACGTAAGCTCACACTTACCTGCCTCCAGAGCCACTGAACCCCCAGCGGAGATGTTACAATCGGGGTAATTGCAAAATCCCCTAATGGTGACAGTGTCTCTTTAAATATATGGATAACAGAGGGTCACAATATACAGTCAACCAGCACCTGTCATACCTGCAGTCCCTCCAGTGAATGACCCCAAACTCAGAGTGTAATTCAGATTCTCCCCTGCGATTTTGAAGTTGCTGTATGTGGCGTAAGTTCTGTTGTTTTCAAAGTCCATGAAATCGAAGCGGAGGTCGTATGTTCCTATCAGAAAAGTAAATAATTATTTACTACGTGCAGCGGTGGAAAAACAGCATGGTTTATAAAGAATCCATAGAAGGTAAACATGGAATAACGCACTGAGTACAATCACATACTGACGGACACGGTCGAGGTTTGTTTATGTATCTGTTCGGGTGTCTGCCAGGAGGAGTTATATTCTGTTTGATTTTAGAGGAAGGTAAGTGACACAAAGTCTGAAATTAGATTTATGGATATTTTCTTAGCAGTGAAGTTGGGTATCAAAGACTGATTTTGAATATTTAGGTTTAAAAAAAACACCTTGGAACAATTCTGCAAATGAGCTGGTATTTTAAATTGTAACAACTCCCTAATTATATTTTTGGATATCAATATCCCATTCCCTCTGAGTTCCCGTTTATACATGGGTTAATTTAAAAAGTAAAACAAATGCTAACTCATGAAATCATATTTAAAGGAACACACACACACACACACACACACACACACTCTCTCTCACTCTCACTCCACTCATCTTAACTCCACATACATACCCTGCATCTTTGTGGGTGGACTCACTCATGGGTGGGCCCTGTGGATAGTCTAACCCCAAGTTTGGGGAACTTACATCAAGTACCTCAGTCTCCCAACTTCCTAACTATGACACTGGAGTACAAGGGAGCTGAGAAGCTGACGGAGTAAGTTGACGCTCACAGCCTATAACTGTTTGTCCATAGAGAGAAATAATACGTACTAGTTCTCTAACTATTCTAATTACGCCAGTGTGCTAACTATTCATCTCAGGTTTCTGATACATGTTATGCTATATTTTTTGTAAGGAAAAAAAAGTACTTGGTAGTGAAAAGGTGGGGATTGTGCACAGAACCACAGTGGTGTCTTGCAGTAGGAAACATGAATATTACCTGTGGACGTAAGTTGGTGAATATGATCGTTCCCCAACCAGAACTCGCTGGCTTGGTGGCCAAACCCTCGCTTGTAGGAATTCCAATCTCAGAAAAAATCCACCGACCCATCCATCCTTCTCTGGAAAACCTAATTACATGTGAATGGTTAGTAGTTAACTCAATACGTTCCAAGCAATGGTAAATGTTCTGCTCTCTGTTTGAGTGACCTTGTTCTCATAGATGGTCCGTGATCGGGGAATTCAGT
The DNA here is from genome assembly GCA_933207985.1 of Pelobates cultripes. Taxonomy (NCBI): domain Eukaryota; kingdom Metazoa; phylum Chordata; class Amphibia; order Anura; family Pelobatidae; genus Pelobates; species Pelobates cultripes. The sequence goes on along the minus strand of OW240920.1, from coordinate 143,550,199 downwards.
TTATCGTTGGTCGCAGGGAGCAGGTTATATGGCAAATATGGACAATTAGCCAATCTAACCTGCCCCTTCCATATTATTATATATTATCTCTGAATTATTGGCAACTGAGTCTTACACGCATCAAATCATATATTTATATAATATACACTGTCTCTGATTATAATTAATGCAACAAATAATTACTTTAAACTTAAAGAGGCCATTTCCTAGTCAGTTTTACTGTATAATTAAATGGATTTCTAATTATTTACATGATATGCGCATCGTCATCCTCCTGGCATATTCTAGATGTTACCCATTAAACCTCCATTAAAGAAACACAGACACAATAATTTTTTGGCAAAATTATTCCACGGCTTTATTATATATATATATAATTATTTAATAATTTAATAAGATCATTGTCACCAAACATTTAATATTACATCACATCATCCACCATTTTTAACATGACTATACCATGACAATGACCTAAACAAGATATAACAGAATACACCCATACAATCGTATAACAATCGTATAACATATAAATAACATAAACCATTATCACAGCCACCAAGGGCTTCCATTACCAATTGTAGGGGCAAACCAAGACACCCCTACACCATTGTACCAGCCACCAAGGGCATCGATTTTCCACTGTAGGGGCATACTGAGACACCCCTATACCCCCAGATTCTGTGCTACTGACAAGCTCGAACCTACCACCAAATCCAAACGAAATATTCTGACCTATTCCACCTACCAAAGCTGACCTACCCCCCAATTATCCTATCCATCCCCAGCCGCTGTGACCAAACAGGAGAGAAAATAACCAACCATTACCAATTCCAAAACTAGGGAGGGTGGGTGGGACAGCTACCAGAAGGTAAGAATTATTTCAATTTAAAATGAATCCCAAACTTTAAATGTTCCTTATTTATATGAGTCCTAAGCCACACCCCTTACTTGCAATCCTCCCAGGGCCGGACTGGCCCACCGGGATACCGGGAAATTTCCCGGTGGGCCGCGGCACCTGGGGCCGGTCTGACAGCCCTAATCATTAGGCTGACAGCTCTGGCCGCACAGAGCCCCATGGGAGCAGGGGGAGCTGGCCGGCACAGCTCTCACACACGGCCTTTCATAAAAATAAAAATAAAATGTGTGTCGGGGGCGGAGCTTAGTGTGACAGGGCGGGGCTTAGCGTGCGGCAGGGGCGGGGCTTACCTACGGCAGGGCCCGGCTGACTGCAGCATGGGAAGCAGGAAGGAGTCCCTGCTTCCCCAACAACCGGCCTCCAGGAGCTCCAAGCAGGAGGTAAGAAGGAGGTCAGTGTGTGAGTGTGAGTGTGTGACTGTCTCTGTGTGACTGCCTGTGAGTGTGTGACTGTCTGTGTGTGACTGTGTGAGTGTGTGACTGTCTGTGAGTGTGTGACTGTCTGTGCGACTGCCTGTGAGTGTCTGTGTGTGACTCTCGTGTGAGTGTGAGTGACTGTCTGTGATGTGACCGTGTGAGTGTGTGACTGTCTGTGTGAGTGTGTGACTGCCTGTGAGTGTGTGACTGTCTCTGTGTGAGTGTGTGACTGTCTCTGTGTGACTGCCTGTGAGTGTGTGACTGTCTCTGTGTGACTGCCTGTGAGTGTGTGAGTGTGTGACTGTCTGTGTGAGTGTGTGACTGTCTCTGTGTGAGTGTGTGCCTGCTTGTGAGTGTGTGACTGTCTCTGTGTGACTGCCTGTGAGTGTGTGACTGTGTGTGAGTGTGTGACTGTCTCTGTGTGAGTGTGTGACTGTCTGTGTGTGACTGCCTGTGAGTGTGTGAGTGTGTGACTGTGTGTGAGTGTGTGACTGTCTCTGTGTGAGTGTGTGACTGCCTGTGAGTGTGTGACTGTCTCTGTGTGACTGAATGTGAGTGTGTAAGTGTGTGACTGTCTGTGTGAGTGTGTGACTGTCTGTGTGTGACTGCCTGTGTGAATGTGTGACTGTCTGTGTGAGTGTGTGACTGTCTGGTCTGCGTGTGACTGTCTGTGTGTGACTGTCTGCATGTGTGTGTGTGACTGTCTGCCTGTGTGTGAGTGTGTGGCTGTCTGTCTGTGTATGTGTGTGGCTGTCTGCCTGTCTTTATATGTGTGGGTGTTTGCATCGGTGTCAATGACTGTCTGCCAGTGTGTGTGTGTGTGGCTGTCTGCCTGGGTGTCAGTGACTGTCTGCCTCTGTGTGTGTGTGCCTGCTAGTGAGTTTGTGTGTGTGTGTGTGCCTGCTAGTGAGTGAGCTTGTATGTGTGTCAGTGAGCTTGTCTGTAGGGATCATATGTGTGTGTGTGTTAGTGAGCTTGTCTGTAAGGAGCATGGGTGTGTCGGAGCCTGTCTGTGGTGAGCATGTGTGTACAGTGAGCTTGTCTGTAGTAAGCATGAGTGTGCAGCCAACTATTTAAATTGCCTATATTTATATATATAGGCAATTGAAATAGTTGGCTGCACTCTCGGATTTCCTGAAAATGTAACTTTTATTGAAATATTTAAGAGAAGATCAACGTTTCAGTCCCTCTTGTGGACTTTCGTCATGATCCTGACGAAAGTCCACAAGAGGGACTGAAACATTGATCTTCTCTTAAATATTTCAATAAAAGTTACATTTTCAGGAAATCCGAGAGTGCAGCCAACTATTTCAATTGTGTATATATATGTGTGTGTGTGTATATATATATACACCCTACATAGCACAATGACTTATGGGGCTGGCATAGATTTTTTTCCAGGGCTGCTTCGTATCCCCAGTCCGGCCCTGAATCCTCCAATCAAATCACCCCTTCTTCCATATGCCTGCCTCCTAGCTCTGTCAAGGCCCATTTCACCTAGCTCTGCTGCTCCATGGGCTTCAAGATGTGATACTTACTTCCAGGGGCAGGTACCCCGGGATCTCCCTTGTCACCTGAACAAATAAATATTTAGAAACATATAAATAAACATTTTATAAAATATTGTAAAACTTGTAATATTTTCATTCTGGAAAGTTACTCTGTAAATCAAGGATTTTTTTGTCTCAATGAAATGCCTGTACAAAAAATTTCAACAACATAGAATATTCTACAATGTAAACCAAAATTAAATCTCAGAAATAAATGAGAGTTATTTTATTTTTAACACAGTAAAGGAGTTTAACCCCTTAAGGACACATGACATGTGTGACATGTCATGAACCCCTTTTATTCCAGAAGTTTGGACCTTAAGGGGTTAAGCATGCGTGTGATAGGCATAAGGCTATCCTAACTATAAGATAAGGCCAGGGACTAATGAAAGTATTTAGAAAATTGGGCAGACTAGATGGGCCGAATGGTTCTTATCTGCCGTCACATTCTATGTTTCTATGTTTCTATGTTTAGTATGTTTAAATAGAGACATTATATATTGTATCACTAGAAACAGCTCTGTAATAGCATTGGGAGTTAATACAATTACATTCCACATTCCAAATGTTTTGCTAAAAAATTGGCATATTTAATGGATCCCTCTAGATTCACCAATAACTGTTTCAGTTCCTCTTTAATCATAGGAAAAGCCCTCTTTCTTCAATCTTAGCATTTTATATCCTGTAATATTAGATTTGTATAATTACAGGGAGGAAAGTGTTAAGCAATGGCTAGCATTAGTTTAACAACGGGGTGCCATATATTTCAAAAACATTTTGGGAGTATCTGTTCAGTAAAGAAAAGGAGAGCTGCGGGAGCTAAGTAATGACTTGCTATATGTAGGTAGCAACGACGATGTTGGAAATATGTTCAGCTTGACGAAGGTGGAATATGATTTATTGTGATTAAATTCAGTGAAACGTCAGCTTGCAGGAAAATTTATTATTTTGGTCTGAATTTTAAAATTCACTTTAATTCTCTTTGAATTCCCACAACTCAAATGTCGCTTGTTTTCTCTTTTTTGTTGAATGTAAATCCCCTGGGCAGCTCATTTTCTTTCTTTAAAAAACCCCAAACTTTTCCTTACATAGTTATACATAGATAAAGTAGTTCATACTTTTCCTTTTGTATGAGATGCAGGATGACAAAAGTCGAGAAAGGGCAGAGCTTTAGTTAAGCTCCATTTAATTTGTCAAACCTTTCATTGACTGTCAAGCTCTTCACTCACCTCCTTCCATCGTTGATTCACTTCGTCGTTGAGGGCGAACATAGAGATTGGAGGAGAATCGGAAACACTGGTTCTATTTCTCCTCCCATAACACAAAGTGTGCCCTGGCTGTGCCAAGACTCAACTGGATTGTGATGTCAATTGTTTAATCTTAAATACACGTCTAAAAGTACACAGCGCATCTCATGAAAAACGTTAATAAAAGTTATAGGTGATTATCAATATTTTATTAATCGGTGTAATTCCCAGAGAATTTACTGTTACGGTTTTAGTTTGTGAGTGTATATATCCGCAAAACATGGATAAAATAGTGTGAAATGATAGAGTTACAATGTTACTGTTACAATCTTTGTTACAATTTTCATTTTGTTTATATTGAATGAGGATTTTAGGTATATCTTTGTTTTGTTTATATTGATTGAGGAAAAAGAGGGATCCTTTTATCATGCCTAAATGTGGAAGGGTAAATACCTCTTCACTTTGATTGTCATTATACTGCACCTTGGGTGGTTTTAATTTTATTTAATGTTACTGGTACAACAGGTGTTAAATCACGGATATAACCTGGCCGGATTGTTCATAAGTCAGTACAAAAGGTTATTGATCACCCAAGGGTTAACCCTCTACATAGTCTGTTGGTTTAATGAGCAGTTACAGCAGATTTGTGTTTGTCAGGGCTGGCCCAAAGACATTGTGGTGCCTGGGTCCAAGAAGGAAATGCTGCTCCCACGCCTCATCAAAACCACACACATCTATTACATGATGTAGTTTGTGTAGTGAATGCATTGTGTGTGTGTGTACTGGATGCAGATTGTGTGTGTAGATGCAGTGTCTGTGTGTAGTGAATGCAATGTCTGTGTGTTTATTGGATGCAGTGTGTGTGTTTAGTGCATGGTATATATATGCATATTAAATTGTACTGGGGTTGCAAAATGCCGCCCCTGTCAAAGTTCCACCTGGAACCATGGCCACACCGGGACCAATGTACAGGCTGGCCCTGGTGTTAGTGTCTGGATACAAGAGATTCGGTGGTAGTAGGGTGCTACTAGTCTGAGCCCCAACCTGCTAATACACAGATTTGTTTACTGAAGGACTGTGTTACTAAATGTTACTGCAGCATTGTTACTCATACTGTTACTCAATGAGCCCAGGACTGTTTGCAATCCATTCTCTCCACGTAACAAGGAACTGTGCAGGAAGTGCTCGTGGATGGAATATTGGGTAACAACGTTGCAAACTTCTTATTTTGTATTAACTGCTGCAGAGATAATCCGATTCTGTTTCTGGAGTTTGTAAAATAATTTTACAAAATTTGATTTAATTTCTTTGTAGGTTTAGAAAAACAAACGCTATTAAAAACATTACAAAATCTTTACAAACACGTTTTTACAGAAATGAACACATACATTTACACATATTAATACACAAACACACGGATGTACCACACTTATATAACCAATATAGTAAATACCGATGAAGGGATGAGATGCCACTTTGTTAGAGTTGAGCGAACCCGAACTGTAAAGTTCGGGATCGTACCGAACATTACGACTTTTTGACCCCGAACCCAAGCCCGGACATTTCAGTAACAGTTCGGGTTCGAGTTCGGTGTTCGGCAATTTAATGGTGCATTTTGAAAAGCTGCAGGGCTGCGAATCAACAAGTGTTTGACTCGCGTGCCCTTAGAAGCCATCACAGCCATGCCTACTAATGGCATGGCTGTGATTGGCCAGTGCAGCATGTAACCCAGCCTGAAAGACCTGAATTGGTCTTTCAGCCAAATTTACTAATGCTAAGTAAAAATTACTTAGTATTAGCAAATTATGCTCCTACTCACTATACCGCGAGAAGGGGCATGTCTGTTAAACAGTGAGCAGCCTGTGGCTGCTCACTGTTAATTGTTTTTTTAAACCGGGGCGGCCACTTAATCCACCAATCAGAGTGTTATGAGTCAAATTACACAGCGTGGGAAAATTCCAAAGAACTTTTCCACGCTGTGTAAAATGACACAGAGCACTCTGATTGGTGGATTTCAAGCTGTGATAGGTAAATGCTGTGCTGTGACTTACCTGTCAGTCTCTTCATTTACCTGTCAGAGCACTCTGATTGGATGATTTAAACCCACCAATCAGAGTGCTCTGAGTCTAATTGCAGGGCGGGGCAAGGCTTTATAAGTCTTACCCCGCCCTGCAGAGCTCAGTCTGCGCAGAAGCTGCGCGGTATAACGAGTAGGGGCATAATTTACTAATACTAAGTATTCTTTACTTAGTATTAGTAAATTTGGCTGAAAGACCAATTCAGGTCTTTCTGCCTTTTATGGTGGGAATTAGGGAGTTATCTACTTATTCATTCCTGTCATTCCTGTCATAGCTGAATGTGTTACTTGATTGTTGTAAGTGTTGCAAATGCTTACAGCTGAATCCTGGCTATGTGTGTATACTTTTTATTTAAAATAGTATACAGTGTAACATTCTTTTTCTTCCACTGGGTAAGTATATTTGTACTTAGGCAATACAATTTACTTCCTTTTGCAGCCCTCTAGCCCTTTCCAGGACTTTTTAGAGCCACTTTAGTGCCCAAAAGTTTGGGTCCCCATTGTCTTCAATGGGGTTCTGGTTCGGGGTCAAGTTCGGGTCAAGTTCGAGTCACGAACATCCAGGTGTCCGCTCAACTCTACACTTTGTGTATCTTTCTGTACCCACCATATGACAATAAATGTATAGTGATACATACAAAGCGTAGAGAGGAACAGGTGCAACTATGATCCACAGACAAAGAACGGGGTACGGCTTGTGAAAGGCTGTTGTGTGAGCCGAAATGTTGCCTTTCCACTCCAGGAGAGTCTTCCTTTTGGACACCCTATGTGTGCCCAGACATCTATTCTCTACCATGACTGAAATATGAGCAGAAGGTCTTATGCCAAGTGGAAAATGAAAACTATATAAGTAATATTTAATATAACCCACGTCCTTTGGATCAGTGTTCCTATAAGCATTTCATTATATATTTATATTTAGTTTTAATATAAAAAGTTTAAACAGTGCAAATTCGCTAGGCATGACATACATAAATGCTTAAGTAGTATTCTTTTTTTTAATTTTTTTAAAATGTATTTATTTATAATTTTTGTTGTGCAAAGGGCATTACATATATGCTTGAGGTACCCCAAAGGCATTCCTTAGGCTCAGCATCATGGATTACATTTGGGTAAGAGATAAAACGTGCACTTCTTATAATATGGAATAACTGTACTAGGCTAGTAAACTATAAGTGTAAGCCAGAGCCTAGTCATTGAGGTTACGTTTATCTAAATAAATTGCTACGATAATTACGCATTTAGTTAGTATATAGCAGGTAGTAGAAGGTGACCGCTGAGCTCAAACAAACTAGCAAAGCTCTTTAAATAACATTTGTAACGGACTGTTTCAGCACACAAGGGGTTAAAACCGTTTAGGCGATCGTCCCCTTTCCGAGATGCAGGCACAGCTACTGTAGAACACCAAACTCACGAACTGCATGTCAGGGAATGCTCCAAACTCCCGAACGGCATACAATATAGCACTCCAAACTCACGAACTGGAACCATACGAATAGCTGCTAGCAGATGAACAGGAAAAGCACCCAAGCGGCTTACACTCCTAGCAATCAGTCTCTATCAGCATACAGTAAATCCCCCCAAAGACGAGACAAGGCTCCGTGTTGACGGTCAAGCAGTGGTCTGTTTAATGAGGGCTACCTGCCCAGTATTTATGCAGGTCTCCCACCTGGTGGACACTCCCCTAGGGGACCAAATGGGAGACTGTGACCAAAGACAGACAATCAGCAAAATAGGACACACAGTCACATTATATTCCCACAATCCTCCCCTCTGCCCTGGAGATAATTGAGAAGTAATTCAATTATCTCCCAGGACAAAGGCAAATCGCCATTAGGCACGTGGGGATACTAAAATAAGAATTACTGTTAAAATACACTATGTGCTACCAGTTACAATAAATATACACATTTAACATATCCCCAGATAGCTCAGGTCTGAGCGCACATTATTAAGCGAATGGCGCTCAGACCACACGAATACAGTTTAATCATCATGGAGCCAAAGTCTTTAATTCCACGAACAGGCTCCATGGCAGGCTATCTGGGTACTTTCACACCGAATACATTATAACACTAAAAAGTCCCGAATGCTCCGGTGTTCGGTTCCCGAACGGGTTTGCAGACTTCCAGCCTCAGCGGGGCTTGGAAGACAAAAGTGTCCGCTTTTGGTGTCCTGCCGCTGGGTAGAACAAGCGCTGGCTACCCGGGGAGCTTCCATAACACTGCCATCGCGTGGCGGCTAGGTGTAACCGCGACCACCCAGTATTCGTCAATTAGGCTGCGGTTAACCGCAGCTTCTGGGAGGCTAATTGTCGGCACACTCCAGCTCCCAGGTGGTCTAGTCATTCGTGCGGTTGTTCGGTAGATTGAATCTACCGAACATCGGGCAGGAAAGCACGAATAAGTCTTTTCTGCAGGGGAAACAAAGTCTTTTAACATGGGGCCATAATCCAAAGGCAGCAGGCGAGCAACCAGGCTTCTCCAATGCAATGTGGCGAGATTGCTCTCGTCACAACATTTCTATGCTAGACAACGATTTTGTGCTAAGCAACATTCATGGTTATGTTCTGCTGGTTGCTTCAGTGGAGATGCCGAAGCAGGCAAGGAGTAAGGTAACTCTGTGATGCCCATCAGCGTGAAACCCTGTGGAGGCTATCAGCCCACAACGCATGGAGGCTTTGGTGGGGAGTCTGTCACTTCAGGACATACAGCCGGCGAGAGGACGGCATGGTAGTACTCAGCGTCCCTCCAGCCCCGGATCTTTGTGGGGGCCAACACCATTGTGCCACGGATTTGGGTGCTCAGCGAGTCCGAGTCCTTCCCGGGATTGGGATTGCGATTGCGAGAGGTCCTGATGGTGTGGCACCGGTTCTGTCCGGCAGGCCTTTGCTTACGTGGATGGTGTTTCCTGGGCAAGCCCTTGGTGGCCCTCAGTCCAGGGGGTTATTCTTTTGGGGGTGACAGGGGCATGCATGGTATGGTTGCCCAGGGGGAGCCTTCTCTGCCCCTTCTTCCGGTTCTGCTTTGCCGGCTTTGCAGGTGAGGAGGTGGGGGTAGCCATGTGTGCCCTCAGCTTTTCCTAGAATTTGGCGAAAATAGCCTCCAGTGAGGACATTGTGCCGCTTAAATGGCCGGGTTGCTTGGTAGGGATATGCAGTGTACCTTGCAGTGAGAGCTTGGTTGCTTCCGCCATCTTGGGATCTGCAGGGTCACTGTATCTTTCAGCTTTTCCCACCATGCTTCAAAATCCGCCTAGCAGCAGGTCAGCGGGGACCGGGATTACCCCCGCCGGTCCAAAGGGGGCGGGGGGGTGGGAGTGCAGTGAGTGACTGCAGCTTGTGGAGCAGGGAGAGTGGCCGTCTTCCACTAGCTCCGTTATAGTAGGCCACAGTCCGCGGTTTCAGGCTCCCGGTCGTGAGTGGTCCGATAGAGGTATATGCCGGGGCGGGTTGTCCCCCGGGTTCTAGAGGCACATGGAACAGTGTAGCTTGTTATGGCCATTGGCATCCTGGCATTGGGAGCTATTAAATTAACAAAAAGATCTCTAAATTATATTATTATGAGCGTTAATGCAAGACCTGTAGGGAACCCACTGATGGATACCACCAGCAGACCTCGATGACAGGAGCAAGGTGAGTCTTTAGAGTCTGTTTGGAGCCATGGTACTGTCTCTGCATTAAAACTGTGAAACCCAGCTTAGAGTCCTGTTTATCCAACCCCACCAGTAAGTTACCCTGGGAAAGTCACCTAATGATATAGATTGTGAGATTGTTTGAGCAGGGCCTTCTTAACCTCTAGGTATCACCCTTTCTATAATTGTAGCATTTTGCGAAATATGATCTGGGATCTGTACTTGGACCCATTCTCTTTAATATTTTTATTAGTGAGATTGCAGAAGGTCTTGATGGTAAGGTATGTCTTTTTGCTGATGATACTAAGATATGTAACAGGGTTGATGTTCCAGGAGGGATAAGCCAAATGGCAAATGATTTAGGTAAACTAGAAAAATAGTCAGAATTGTGGCAACTGACATTTAATGTGGATAAGTGCAAGATAATGCATCTTGGACGTAAAAACCCAAGGGCAGAGTACAGAATATTTGATAGAGTCCTAACCTCAACATATGAGGAAAGGGATTTAGGGGTGATTATTTCTGATGACTTAAAGGTAGGCAGACAATGTAATAGAGCAGCAGGAAATGCTAGCAGAATGCTTGGTTGTATAGGGAGAGGTATTAGCAGTAGAAAGAGGGAAGTGCTCATGCCATTGTACAGAACACTGGTGAGACCTCACTTGGAGTATTGTACACAGTACTGGAGACCGTATCTTCAGAAGGATATTGATACCTTAGAGAGGGTTCAAAGAAGGGCTACTAAACTGGTTCATGGATTGCGGGATAAAACTTACCAGGAAAGGTTAAAGGATCTTAACATGTATAGCTTGGAGGAAAGATGAGACGGGGGGATATGATAGAAACATTTAAATACATAAAGGGAATCAACACAGTAAAGGAGGAGACTATATTTAAAAGAAGAACAACTACCACAACAAGAGGACATAGTCTTAAATTAGAGGGACAAAGGTTTAAAAATAATATCAGGAAGTATTACTTTACGAGAGGGTAGTGGATGCATGGAATAGCCTTCCAGCTGAAGTGGTAGAGGTTAACACAGTAAAGGAGTTTAAGCATGCGTGGGATAGGCATAAGGCTATCCTAACTATAAGATAAGGCTAGGGACTAATGAACGTATTTAGAAAATTGGGCAGACTAGATGGGCCGAATGGTTCTTATCTGCTGTCACATTCTATGTTTCTATGTTTCTATGTTAATAATGAGCTGAGAGCAGGAAGACAATAGTAGCTAATTAATATATTATCTTTCTTGTTTTACTCAGATTGATTAATGTTCTGTCTGTTCATTGTCACATTTCCACCTGTCATTTATTCACAATTGTAATGTTTATGTGTTTAACATTTGAAAAGCCAATAAAAGGATTTAAAAAAAAAATAAAACACATGGGAGAACCATTGCATTACTAAACTTTTACATGATTGATCTTCAGTTGAATTCACAGACCTTCTGCCTGATGACAGTCAACATTTGATATGGAGCAGAATTTGACATTCTAATACATTGTTTCCTCCATGTATACCGTGACTACCAGTTAGTTAGACTGAGGTCGGATCTTCATCTCTGATATCTTATATGAGTAATTGTGACCACGGCCAGATCTCCAGTTTACCCCATTGGCGTAGCTGTTGTGAGTTCCCCGCAAGTACAGTCCATTCAGATTGGATGAATGGCACACAGTATACCACCAGGCACCTTTGTAACTATTTGCACAGCTACCAGAGGCATTGAGGTCATTATCTCTATCTTTGGTAGAAAATGGTGTGTCTCTGTGACCATAGAAGGAGTCACCTGTAAATGGAAGAGAAGACGATGTGTAAACAACTAGTGCAGTCCCTTAAATACACAAACTATCCAGTGATATGTGTTAACATAAACAGAGATCCTCTATATCCACCATGTAAATATGGTGCATTCTATATTACTTTGTGTAAATATATATCTAAATATTTGCCCAGAACAGCAAACAAGTAATTACAGAAAGTTACTCTCTGGGAAACATGAGCAAGCTTAATTCGTTAGACTGGAGATCTTGTACATCATCTATCAATTTTTGTGCTCAGTTACTGACAATTCCTTGTAAGTAAACCTGGTAATATTTTATGATCCTGAGTTTACTGGAAAATCAGATGTGACTATTAATTATATCTTTATTTAAAATCTATCTGTAAACGATTGGCATAAAGCTGTCAGTTTCTTGTCCCATGAGAGAGACAGTGAATATTTCATGGATTAGACATTGGGGTTTATTGAAATAATCTGGTATTTTATAGAAATGTTAGGGGAATTGTACATTTGAGCCAAAAGAACAGTAAAGACAGACATACAGTTGATTTAGAGAAACCTTCAAATTCTTTAAATGCCACTATTTTGTTAAAATAAAAATATCAAATACAAATAGCAAATATCTTTTCAATTTTATGCAACTCATCAATTCACAATCCCCCCCCCCCCAAAAGAAGACATAAGCCCCATCTTATTTTCAGGGTCTGTTCGTAATATAATCCCTACCCCGAAAAAAAGCCCTAGTTGCTAGTAGCAAGTTTGCTAATCTATGTTTGGGGAAGTTTCCTCGAACATAGATTCGCCGGATTCCATGTGCTAGTGAACTGGTCTATGTTCGAGGGAATTCCCATGAATGTAGACCTGTTTTCTAACACATGCTTGCTACCATTTTACCCTGAAAAAACAGACCTCCCCTAAAAATAAGCCCTAGTGCATTTTTCAGGAGAAAAATTAATATAAGACCCAGGGATACACGGTAATAGACCATTTCTATATATGAAGGAAGAGAGTATCCCATACACAGACAACCTGCACCTGTCATACCTGCAGTCCCTCCAGTGAATGACCCCAAACTCAGAGAGTAATTCAGATTCTCCCCTGCGATTTTGAAGTTGCTGTATGTGGCGTAAGTTCTGTTGTTTTCAAAATCCATGAAATCGAAGCGGAGGTCGTATGTTCCTATCAGAAAAGTAAATTATTATTTATTACGTGCAGCGCTGGGCAAAACAACTTGGTTTATAAAGAATCCATAGAAGGTAAACATGGAATAACGCATGGAGTACAATCACATACTGACGGACACGGTCGAGGTTTGTTTATGTATCTGTTCGGGTGTCTGCCAGGAGGAGGAAGGAGAGTGACACGGAATCTGAAATTAGATTTATGGATATTTTCTTAAAAGTGGAATGGGGTATTGATGACTGCTTTGGAATACTTAGGCCAAAATTATCACCTTGAAATAATTCTACAAATCAGCTGCTATTTTAAATTGTCACAACTCCCTAATTAAATTCTAAGGAATATCGCCATTTCCACAAGCCCTGTGTATACATAGTTTAATGTTAAACATAAAACAAAAAGTAACCCATGGAATCATATTTAAAGGAAAACTTACACATACACAACAAAGCCACTAAAGTACTTTAAGTAGCTGAAAAGCTTTATGTGTGATGTATGTGTTCTCTTTCATTTTACAAAAAAAGCAGATTTTAGTAAAAAATTACACTTTTATAAATTAACCTTGTTAATCCCCCCCCAAGCCCACCAGCTGGTCCTGTTGCTTCCTGGTTTATTTAGCTCAGTGGATCTAAGCTTAAGAGGCAGTAATTGTCCAGAGCACCTGCCTTGCAAAGACTTCTCATTGAGCTGCATCGGGAAGTCTGTGATTGGACAGCCACAGAAAGTCTGGGCGGGGTTAGAAGGGGAGGGCTTGCAAAGACTTCAGACGAGAGATCTACAGCTTATACAAACTGTTTTTAGATATACATGCAATTAATAAAATTCATAAATAAATGGATGAAATGAATTACTGGTTGAAATACTGTAGGTTATAAACCACCTAATTTTGATATTGACAAGGAAGGTTAGCTGTTACAGCAAATTGGGTTAAGCTGTACATGTGGGTCCCATAGGAAAGCATTGGATTGGCTGAGATCATCAATTCTGATGATCTCAGCCAAGAATGTAGGACGGGGGGTTGGAGCCAAACAAAGCTCTGGCCAATCAACATCTACTCATAGAGATGCATTGAATCGGTGCATCGTTATGGGGAAAGTTCAGCGTCTCCATGCAGAGTATGGAGACGCTGACCATAAGTGGTGCACACTGTGCAGCACTGACCCAGGAAGCACCTTTAGTGGACATCTGAGGTGTGCCTTACAGCAAAAAGCCTGCAGGGACTGACTATACTTGCAATAACAACTAAATGAAGTAGCAGTTGTTCTGGTGACTATAGTGTCCCTTTAACACAATATGACCATATGGTGTAGCCGAATCCCCGTATTTGTTTGCTAAGATAGGTTATTTTAAGTAGCCTTGTAAAATTTTAAACTGTATTTTTGGTTTTTGTGTGAGCGCTCTTCCTATAAGATATAAGGAAGGAAATAATGCATGCAAACTGGCGATTAGATTGACTAAATTAGAAAATGAGAAAAATATAGGCAAACCATCCACAAAAATGTTTATGTAGATAAAAAAAAAAGTGGAAGTGTAGGTATTCTGAAAACAGAGTGTGTTATTTATGAAAAACAAGAAAGGGCAGACATTTAAAAACAAAACTATTTTCCCTCAGTATGAATTAAGTAGAGGCAAGAGATATGCAAATGATTGCTGCAAAAAAACTTGCAGAAAAATTGTGATTGGATGACTCAAGACAAGATAAAGATAGTTACTGTGAAGAAAGCTCTGTGGCCTAATGATATTCACCCACAAGTATGTAAGGAGCTAAGTATGGAAATAAGTAAACCTCTGTTTCTAATCTTTCAAAATTATTTTCTTTTAGGAATTGTACTGGAGGATTGGAGGAAGGCAGAAGTGGTTCCTATATTCAAAAAGGCTTCAAAATCATTGCCTGGAGATTATAGACCTGTGAGCTTAACTTCTATGACTGGGAAATTATTTGAAGGGTTATTAAGGGATAATTTCCAGGAAATCATTGGGGAGAACATTTTTATTAGTAAAAATCAGCATGGTTTTATTAAACATAGGTAGCCCAAGAGTGGATTAAAGATAGAGTACAACGAGTTGTCATTAATGGTAAATTTTCAGGCTGGACAAAAGTGGTAAGTGGTGTCCCACAAAGTTCTGTTTTGGCACCGATTCTATTTAACATATTTATAAATGATCTTGAAATAAGCATTGAAAGCCATATTTGAGTATTTGCAGAGGAGACAAATCTCTGTAAAGTAATAAAATGTGAGCAGGATATTACTTCACCGCAGAGGTACTTAGGTAGATTGGATGACTGGGCATTCAAATGGCAGATGAAATTTAACGTAGCAAAATGCAAAGTAATGCATTTGGGTAAAGAATGCACAAGTAACTTACACCCTAAATGGTAGTGAATTAGGGATAACAATACATAACAAAGATTTGGGAATTCTTATAGAGAACAAACTATGCTATAATGTGCAATGTTAATCAGAATTTGCTGTGTCCAGTAAGATATTATCATGTATAAAAAGGGGCATTAATTCTCTGAATGAAAATATAATTTTGCCTCTTTATGAATCAATGTTGAGACCACACTATTAATATGCTGTGCAATTTTGGGCACCTGTTCTAAAGATGAATATAATGGCACTAAAAAAAAGTGCAGAGACGAGCTACAAAATTAATAAAAGGAATGGAACTTTTCTTTTCTGAAGAAAAGTTAACAAATTTAAATCTACACAAACTGTTTTTTTAACGGTTTAAGCCTAAATTGGGGCTTAGGCACCTAGTACCTCTGTCTCCCTGCTTCCTTCTTCTCTGCACTACAGTACGAGGAAGGTTTAACTGAGTGACAGTTGATATACTTATAAAGTAAGTTGAAGCTCACAATCACAGGCTGACCATTGTGAGAGATAATACGTACTATTTCTCTAACTATTCTAACTGCACAAGCGTGCTAGCTATTCATCCCGGCTTTCTGATAAGTGTTATGCTATACTTTTTGGAAGTAAAAAGCAATATGTTGCAGTGAACAGGAACCACGTTTTGCAGTAGGAAACATAAATATTACCTGTGGACGTAAGTTGGTGAATATGATCGTTCCCCAGCCAGAACTCACTGGCCTGGTGTCCAAACCCTCGCTTGTAGGAATTCCAGTCTCGGAAAAAATCCACCGACCCATCCATCCTTCTCTGGAAAACCTAATTACATGTGAAGGGTTAGTAGTTAGCCCAATACGTTCCAAGCAATGGTTGCTCTCTATTTGCGTGACCTTGTTCTAATAGATGGTCAGTGATCGGGGAATTAAGTTTATCATTGGTCACAGGGAGCAGGCTATTTATAGTGATCTAATATATATAATTATTTTACCAGTAATTATGGCCAGTTAGCCAATGTAACCTGCCCCTTCGATATGAAAAATGCAAAACTTTTACTCTAAAATATTATTGCTGAATTAATGTCTCCTTGCTCTATTGAAGAACTGCCCCATGTATATGCAACCATTTATGAAAACAATCCTAATCTTATTGTTACACATTTCTTCTTAAAGGACCACTCTAGGCACCCAGACCACTTCAGCTTAATGAAGTTGTCTGGGTGCCAGGTCCTTCTAGGGTTAACCCATTTTTTCATAATTATAGCAGTTTCAGGGAAACTGCTATAATTATGAATGGGTTAAGCCTTCCCCCTAATCCTCTAGTGGCTGTCTCATTGACAGCCACTAGAGGCGCTTGCGTGCTTCTCACTGTGATTTTCACAGTGAGAGCACGCCAGCATCCATAGGAAAGCATTATGAATGCTTTCCTATGTGACCGGCTCAATGCGCGCGCAGCTCTTGCCGCGCGTGCGCATTCAGCCGACGGGGAGGAGAGCTCTCCGCCCAGCGCTGGAAAAAGGTAAGTTTTTACCCCTTTCCCCTTCCAGAGCCGGGCGGGAGGGGGTCCCTGAGGGTGGGGGCACCCTCAGGGCACTATAGTGCCAGGAAAACGAGTATGTTTTCCTGGCACTATAGTGGTCCTTTAAAGGATAAGCTCTGGTGATCTGGGCCCTGGAATTTTTCTTATATATAAAAGTAATGAATCTAGAGTTGTGGTGGCAATGTTACATAGAGCAATATTGCAGACACCCCTGGTGGGCATAAGTGGAAATGCAAGTTAAGATAATCTTGCTGGTAGAACACACTTTTTTTTATTTAAGAGCAGCCCTGGAAACACTTTTACCAACCTGTCTAATGTCTGCCTTAGCTGTAGTCTGCTAGGAAAGTAAACCTTAGTGGCCATACTTACTAGCCATCCTCCTCCGTCAGTCTCCATGTCACAGTACACAGTCAGAGGAAGCCCATTGTTTGTGTATACTGTGTACCAACCGCTCAGAGAAGCTCCATAGTCCAAGAGCTCCTTACAGTTCTGGGCAGCTGGAGGAAAGAGAGAGGATCATGCTGATTGGACGGTTAGCTGTTTGACTTCCTGATTCAGTTGAATGCAGCCAATCAAAAAGGGAGATTAAATATCGCTGCTTATTAAAACACACAAAATGCCAGAATTTACTTGTTGATAGACAGCAACTGAATCTAGCATGCATTTAGTATCTCTGATTACAATTAATGGAACAAATAATTACCTAATATATTATATAACAAAATGGATTTCTATGTATTTACAAGGTGTGATACTTACTTCCAGGGGCAGGTACACCGTGATCTCCCTTGTCACCTGAACAAAGAAATGTTTAAAAATATAAATAAAACATTAAAAACATTTTTTTGCAAAAAAATAATATATACATTTTCAACACTGATGTTGTAAATTAAGGTTTTTTATTTAGTATGTAGAAATAGAGACATTACATATTGTATCACTATAAACGGCTCTGTAATAGCATTGGGAGTTAATAAATGCAGCGTTGATAAAATTACGTTACACATTTCAAATGTTTTGTGTTAAAAGTGTCACGTTTAGTGGATTCCCCCAGATTCCCCAGTAATTGTTTCAGTTCCTTTTAAATGAAACATATATTTAAATTAAAGAAACAGACAATGAACTTTAGTTCTTGGATGTGTCCACATTTCTGATTTCTTTACAAAACAATTAAAGTAGCAACATTAAAAGAAAGGGCTCTTCCTATGTTATACTCTTTCAGCTGATTAGTAGGTAGCTCCCTAAATAGCAAAAATAAGAAAAATCATTTTCTTCACTTTTCTCCGTCAGTTGCTTAGTACATACATTCCTTATTTGGTACCCTTAATAATGGCAATCCCACGTAAGTATAGGACACCAAATTAGGGAGCTATCTAATAAACAGCTGAAAGATCAAAAATAATAAATACCCTTTCTCTTAAATTTGGTCTTTCACTTGTTTTCTAGATAAAGTCCTTAAATCAGATTTGGCATCCTTTGAAAATATAATTGTGTCTGAACTTGGTTCCGAAATTTTTCTGAATTTCAATTTGTCCGAAATGGATAATTCCTGAATTTCAGACAATTCGAAAGTCAACGAACTGAAACAAAACGTGCATGAAACTATTTTTTTCACACATTCACATCTCAAGAAACAATGTTGGTTGTTCATTACTTTATTCTTTATAATTTTTATCTGCTATTTATTTACTCACAAGTCTGAGTTTATCCTGAATTTACCTATTTATTACCTTTTTGTCCTAGTGCTCCTGTGTCCCCTTTATCACCTGTGGAGGAGAATAAAATCTATATAATTATAAGACCCTCAGTAGGTCCTTTCCACCCATTTTAATGTAAGATGCAGAGATAACCTGGCCACGGATTGGGACCATGTGATGACAATGTATGGTCCACGTATATTGCTCATTCAATGACTAGCACACTCACACAGGTACACACATCAATACACATGGCCAAAGATATATTTTTACACTAAATCCTTCTTGGTTCTAGACATCTTTCTCTCTGTCTATCCGTTGCTGCCGGTCGGTGACTTTCATGGTTTCTAGTGGGGAATGGGCTGAACCAGTGCTGCAGTCTATTCCTTTCCCTCCCACGTGGTTTCCTTCTGCGGTGGTTGGGGTGGAGCAGTTGCAGCGATGCCCCATGTGGGTGAAAGGAAAGCATGAAGTAAGGGGCCGCTGTGATAGAACCCAACCAGTCCACATAGATGGCCCGCAGCATATTGGCAGAGCCCCTTACCAGCATATTGGCAGAGCCCCTTACCCCATGATGACAGTTCTGATCTTTGATTCTGGGATAAGGTTCTACATTCAAAATCTAATTTCTATGGTGATTGTATCAGGTTTAGAACTCGACATTCCTATTGATCTCTCTCTTTCTACATATAAAGTGAAAGGGAGAAAAGGCTTTGTACAGTTGTCATGACAATAAAAATGTGATCCCATATTCTGTATTCTAATTTCGTATTCTGCCAAAATATTGCTATAGAGTTAGTTTACCTTTAACGCCTGTTGGTCCCATCTTCCCGGGAGTTCCAGGTGAGCCATTTTCTCCTAAATATAAGACACCACAGGGGTTAGGAGAATATATTTTGTCCAAAAACCATTTTACATTGTAATTTAGGACTCTCAAACAGGATACATTAACTGAAAAATACACAATGACATCATTTTGATAATTAACCTCTGGGTCGATACATCTGAGATCACCTTTAGGTCCTGCTGGTCCTTGCACTCCTTGTATTCCTTGTGTTCCAGGAATTCCCGGACATCCTCGCAAAATTGCCAGCTTGTCCGACTCGCCAATGCCAATAAGCTTCACATCTGCCCAGAAAGTAACACGTCATATATATATATATATATATATATATATATATATATATATATATATATCTTTCCCCAGTTAGGGGTTTATTCACAGAATATCAAATTGTAGTGAATTAAAAACCAAATTACATATTTTAGGTTAAAAAAGCCAAGCTGGGACGATAGTGCTGTTAAGTGAATAAAAAAGAAAAAAAGAAAAAAAATGCCCTTTTGCTATTAATCACGTTTAGATTGTGAGCTCATTTGAGCAAGGCTTTTTTCTTGTCTCACGTCTGCCAATTACTTATTGTAAAATAACTGCATAGTAGAACACTGTGTAAATTTACAATACTATTGAAATAATAATAATTATACCGACAATATGGATAATAATTACAGGTTCGTCAATTACGTAACTTTCAAAACAGTTGCTGACATTATAAGGTTCAATGGTTTTGTCTGGAAACTTACACTCCTTTTGTAGTGTGTGTGGAACTGCACTCACTCCCATCAGTCTGAGCCAGGGTGCTTGCTGTACCGGAACCAAACACCAGATTCCCAATTTGGTAGAGTAAAATGAAAGAGGTCCAGGCACTCCTTGGTTCAAGACTGGCACTTTATTGGAACCTTTGTTAAGACCCTTGGGTCGAAACGTTGCTGTTGTGGTTCCAATAAAGTGCCAGTCTTGAACCAAGGAGTGCCTGGACCTCTTTCATTTTACTCTGCAAACTCACACTCGTCATATTTTACAGAAGATATTGAGTTCTATTAACTAAAATTATTTGGGATAATTTAGGAATGGGATTAAAACTTTTAGCCCAAAATAGAAAACTGAAAATAAAAATCAACATATCTTCTGAACTGGAGATAAATACAAAAATCGAAGAGAGGAAATTTAGAGACCCAAGAGATGGTGAGGCGACCCAATCTGCGGGGTAGCCTCCCTCCTAGGGAATCCAAATTAGCACCTTAATGGACACTCCAGTGGGTGTCCTGGGGCTTAACCCCTAATTAATAAACAAAAATTGATAAAAATTGATAATTACTGGACTATTCTCACCATAGGATATATAAATAATTCCTAAGGAACTTCCAACTTTTCCCCTGATGAAGGTGCATGTCTTAAGCACCGAAACGCGTGTCGGGTCCTCCTGTCACTCTTTCACTATTTTTCCGCACTGGGCACTTTACACTCAGGGCAGGTAACCAACATTCTAAGTATGGTTCTGCCCTTTTACACTACTTAGTGCATTCTTCACTTTTTTTCTATTTCCTCTCTTACAAACTTTGATTGTGTTTCTAGATACTTTGGAATGGGTGATACATTAGTAGCTCACATTGCTTTACGATCGGCTGTAGTAACAGCTTTTCAAATAGATACGCTATATTGAATGTCAAATTTTGTAACATTTGATTTGATACATACAGGCAACTTATTTAAGCATTATTGAGTCTACACTGATAGGGAGACCCAATGGTTCTGATGCTTTCTCCCTGTGTACACTTTAGGCTGCCAATGTTTTAGCTACCTTATTATTTTCTAATCTTTATGGTCACCTTTTAAGTATCTGGGATATCTTTTGTAATTGTTTCCACTGAGCATTACATTATTATGCAGACTGTGACATAGTTAATTATGAATAAAGTCAGAGAGTCTTGCTAGTTAAATCAATTTTAGTGGATCTAAGAGAGGTTTCGCCGAAAGGCTTAGTTAGTGTTTTGTTCACGCCACTTTTTGCAAGTTCCTAGGGTTTGGATCTCATTGACCTTTCTTTATTTAATTTTTTTCAAGCTATATGCCATTTATTTATTTATTTATTTATTCCAGTGAAAAGCTTTTTTCACTGAGGTTGTCTTCAGTGAATAGAGGCTTTTTTTGTTGTTTTTTCAATTTTTGGAGATAAATACAAACACGATTATTTTATCCAACAGCTTCCAAACTGGTTCTAAAGTCCCTACAATTAGTTGTTTATTGACTACATGACTAGAGACATTATAAAGTAAAGATCAGTGACAGTGACATTACATTATACAGTTTGTTTTATAAAGACTTTCCTTGATTCAAGATTTAGTTTGAAATTTTAACTGTATGAGTTCAGTGATGTAGAAGTAAAATAAGAGATGAAATAAGTATCTAGTAAGTCCTTATTTATCGGACTATTGGGATTTTGGCAACAGATCCTCTGTTTGTCAAGTCTAAAGCATTTCTCACTTTCTTAGCTTCAGACTTGATAAAGGGAAGATCTAAATTCTGTTAGTCCAATAAAAGCAGTATTAGAAGATTTTAATTTCATCTGTTATTTTACATCTTCATTCTATAGAAATAATTACTGATTTTAACAATATCAACCCCTCCCTCCATCCAAAACTTAACCATCTATCCATCCAGCTATCCATTCATCCACAGAGAGATCTGACATCCAACTGAGTCTTCCCAGTAATAAAACATAAATAGTATAGATGTACGTCTGTATACATTACTGGACAAGACCGTTGAGAATTGAGACTTGCCTGTCAGTGATCTGATTCTTTAGCTATCAAACCATCCAATCACTGACTGACATTCAAAGTATGGGAATCCCTTTATAAAGGAGGATTGTGTATATAAATATGTTTTTTTTTCACACCCACCACAAGTGTTCACATTAACTTTGATTTTAGTTTACTTTTTCCTTTTGTTACTTATTTTATAATTGTAAGTAGTTTATAAGCAAGTTTACCAAAATGTGTCAAATTCAGTTGTCTGTTCACAGTAGCTTACTGTTTGAAAGATAAACTCTACGTAAACTTCTCCAATCAGTAAAAATATAAAATCAATGATCAGAGTGAGGGATCAATCATAGCTCACCTGGACAGGTGTCTTCAGCATAACACAGAATGGTAGCCAGCGACAGGAGAATGCTCAATGATGAATATGCGCAGTCCCTCATCTTACTCCCTGTAGCTGCTGGAGTCGAAGTGTTTTATGGTATCTCTGGAACAGATAGAGAGTATCGTCTAAAGTACAACAAGCCCCTCATCCTTAAATAGGCAGCAACGACTGTATGCCAGGAACGGAATTTCAACATAGGGGGTGGTTTAATTGTAGACATACCTCTTTTAACCACTCATAGTCATGCCATAATTTTATCTGATCTGGCTTAGTAGAGCAGGAATTTAAATTGAGATGTATTAAGGCAAACAGACCAATATTTTCGGAATGTTTCTATTTCTTGGTATTACTCGACTCTAATGCATCGTCAAATCTAATGTGCATCTCAATTTTGTAAACCTGGTGTAACATACTCATCCTCACCTTGCGGCCAGCGGACGTCCATCTGCGTGAATGACACTTGCGGCATGATAATGGACACCGGCCACTGCAGATCCAAGGCTAATTATACCCCCACACTCGCTCACGTGACTGACAACGTTGGCGCGCACATGACGTCGTTCACACAAACCGCGCGCACGTTTTGGGATCAAAGACCGATCCCGGACAATTGGAAAGGCAGAGCAGGTATAAAAGCCTAGAATTGCCTTCCTCATTGCCCTGTCATGGTTTTCCCAGTGGTTCTCCGAGAGCGCGTTACGTATTCTGGTTATTCTTGTTATTGACTTTGGCTTTGATTTTGACTTCCCTATATTCTGGTATCCCTGACCCCTGGCTTTTTCTTTATCATTGTGTCCCTTTCTGTGTCCCCTGACCTTGGCTATTTCTATGACCATTCTTTGGTAAGTTAGTCCGGCCATTCTAAGGTCCGATAATACGTTACCTATTAGTATCCTGTGTTACACAATTCTACGTGCTGGATCATACTGTAATCCTGACATTACGACAGGGCCATCGATCCTGTAGAATTTTGAAAGCACATTGCCATATACGCAAATCATCCTCGCCTGCTGGTGCAGGATTCTTTTTTGTATCTAAAAAGGATGGTGAGTTGCGCCCATGTATCGATTACAGGGCATTGAACAAAATCACCATTAAGAACGCCTACCCCATTCCCCTTGAATTATTTGACAGGATCCAGGGAGCTAAAGTGTTTACTAAGCTTGACCTTAGAAGCGCTTCCAATTTAGTGAGAATCAAGGAAAGCCATGAATGGAAGACTGCATTTAATACCAGAAGTGGACACTATGAGTATCTGGTGATGCCATTCGGATTGTGCAACGCTCCAGCAGTTTTCCAAGATTTTATTAATGACCTACTTAAGGATTACATTTACTCGTTTGTATTAGTCTATCTGGATGAC
This sequence comes from Pelobates cultripes, assembly GCA_933207985.1. NCBI lineage: Eukaryota > Metazoa > Chordata > Amphibia > Anura > Pelobatidae > Pelobates > Pelobates cultripes. The sequence continues at coordinate 143,526,464 of OW240920.1, read as the reverse complement.
ATCCTGATTTATTTCCCTGACCTTCAAACTCACCACGGTCATGTTAGACAAGTCTTGAAAACCTTATCGAAAAATCACCTTTATTGCAAATTGGAGAAACTTATCTTTGATCATTCAGAAGTACAGTTTTTGTGATATAATATTTCTGCCTCGGGATTTCAGATGGATCCTAAAAAACTGGAATCGGTTCTACAGTCGCCTTTACCCACTGGGTTAAAAGTCATTCAAAGGTTCATTGGGTTTGCCAATTATTACAGAAGGTTTATAAAGGGTTTTTCATCTTTAATAGCTCCCATTTCCAATATGACATGCAAGGGGACTAACAGTACAATATGGTCTAAGGAGGCTATAGAAGCTTTTGAAATTCTCAGACAAAAGTTTGCCTCTGCAGATATATTAATACATCCAGACACCAGTAAACCTCTCACACTGGGGGTTGATGCCTCAGAGACGGGAGTAGGAGCTGTTCTCTCCCAGAGGGAGAACCAGGATACTCCTTTGCATCCTTGTTGCTACTTCTGTAGAAGTTGTCCCCTGCTGAGCGCAATTATGATATTGACAATAGAGAATTGTTGGCCATTATTATAGCCCTCAAGGAGTGGCGACATCTTTTGGAGGGTTCCAAGGACTCCCTTTTGATCATTACTGACTGCAAAAACCTGACATCAGTGATGCTGAGTGATTGTCTTCTAGACAGGCTAGGTGGTCACTATTCCTTTCTCACTTTAATTTTTTTTATAACTTATAGACCTGGGTCTAATTTGTCAAGGCCGACGCCTTATCCAGACAGTTTGATACCGAGTCTATACAAGAACAAGAGACATCCCCTATCATCCCCCTGAATGTATCATTGCTTCCACTATCCTTTCATTGTCCTCTCCGCTGCTTTGCTCGGTAATGGAGGCCCAGTCTCAGGTGCCCTGTGGTAAACCTCCGGACAGATTGTTCGTCCCATTGGGTGAAAGGGTTAATCTCATGAAGGTGTTCCATGACAACTTGACTGCTGGTCATCCGGGTATTAATAAATCCACATCCGAGATCATGAGATCATTTTGGTGGGATTCCCTCAGGAAGGATGTTAAGGAGTATGTTCAGGCTTGTTCTGTGTGTGCAGTTTCTAAAGTACCTCATAAACTTCCTTGTGGCTTGTTGCAACCTTTTCCGGTTCCTGAGGTTTCATGGTCTCACTTATCCATGGATTTCATTGTTGAACTTCCTAGTTCTAATGATTATACCACTATTCTCATGGTTGTTGATCGTTTCTCTAAAATGGCTCATTTTATCCCACTCAAGAAATTGCCCTCATCTCAAGACCTGGTACTGATCTTTATACGTGAGATTGTCCATCTGCATGGCATTCCTCACAATATTGTCTCTGATAGAGGTTCTCAGTTTGTTTCTCGGTTCTGGGCTTTCAATAAGCAGTTGCGGATTGAATTATCATTTTCGTCCTCTAATCACCCCCAGACTAATGGTATGGCTGAAAGGGCTAACCAGTCTTTGGAATTATATTTGCGTTGTTTTGTTAATAGCACCCAAGACAATTGGTCTGAATTACTACCATAGGCCTAGTTTGCGAGAAACAATGCTGACCATGACTCCTCTGGACATAGCCCATTTTTTGTTAATACTGGCTGACACCCTATTGTCCTCCCGGCTCTCTTTTCTGACATGGCTTTTCCTGCTTCAGATGACCGTCTTGCCTCTATTCGGGATACCTGGGTCAAAGTTCACTCCGCCCTGGGGACTGCTACCGTTTCAAGCATTCAGGGCCGTCTTTAACGCGGGGCAAACGGGGCAGCTGCCCCGGGCCCAGTTTCTCTTGGGGGGCCCGAGGCACCTGCCCCGTGGGCCCCGCGGACCCCAGCGGGCGGGTGGCCGGTCGGGCAGGAAGGTGGGCGCGCGAGGGAGCACTCACTGCTTCCTCTAAAGCTCCCTCGCGCACCGCACTGATGCCGGAGCCGGAAGATGACGTCATCTTCCGGCGCCGGCATCCCTACGAGGCGCGCGAGGGAGCTGAAGAGGAAGCAGTGAGTGCTCCCTCGCGCGCCCGCCTTCCTGCCCGACCGGCCACCCGCCCAGGAGCCCAGCAGCACCACTGGACCCCAGGGAATCCCCCCAGCACTCCAAAAGGTAAGGAGGCTGGGGGATTACATTTTTTTAAAAAAAATGTGTGTATGTGTGTTGTGAGTGTTAGTGTGTGTATGTGTTTGTGTGTTAGTGTTTGTGTGTGTG
>OW240920.1:143506815-143524129 GCA_933207985.1 Pelobates cultripes | reverse complement strand
TGGTGGCACATTAGCTTGACCGCGCAGTGCCCCAAATTTGAATTAAGGAAGGACCGACCAAAGCATACTCTTGGCTGCATGCCACATTGCAGAAATCCACTGCCATATGCATACGCATTGTACAGGATGTCCAGGATAGTTTCCCAGGGGCAAATGTTGTCGCCTGTTGAACGAGGTGACCTTGCTCGGGTCCCAGGTGTACGGTTCCTAAAATGGCTGCCATATACACGTCCACTGATAGGAGACGCGGAAGATATTAAACTGATCAGAACAATACTAAACACACCACAAATAAGGTTTCTCTCCTGTATAGCTCCTCAAATGATGCTTAAGATTAGAAGCGGCTGAAAAGCATTTCTCACACTCCGAACAAAAATATTTTTTTTTAACATTCTCTCCACTTTGAACGAAATGACGTTTGGGAAGAGATTAATATAATTAAACACAGGCAGTAAAAATACAGTTTTTAGCCATACCCTGTAACTTTAAAACTACACATCCCATCTTCATAATTACATATTTGGAATCAGCACACTTAAAACATAAAACATAACCAAAAATCAGCCAAATCCATCCAGGGGTTAAAAAGTTAGCTGGAGGTCCCTTTATGACCGACCGCAAGCACATTTTCCTGCCCAAAACAGTTCCATAGATTTGGGCTGTGAGGTCGATCTATTTCAGGCTGAAAAAACGACTAAGTCCCATGCGGTGGGACTTAGTCTCTGCAGCTAAGGGGCTGAAAAGATAGCTAAGTCCATGTGATGGGACTTGGTCTCTGCAGCAAGAAATAAGGCTGAAAAGAGCGGCTGAAAGACTAAGTCCCATGGCGAGATGGGACTTGGTCTCTCTAACTTGAAATAAGGCTGAAAAAAACGGCTGAAAAAAAGACTAAGTCCCATCGCCGAATGGGACTTAGTCTCTGCAGCTGAAATAAGGCTGAAAAGAACGGCTGAAAAAAAGACTAAGTCCCATCGCCGAATGGGACTTAGTCTCTGCAGCTGAAATAATTTCCCATTTACTGAACCAAGTGGGGAAATAGCAAGGCAGGCACAAAGGGTTTGCACCAGGTCTGGGGACACAGGGGACACCGTCTTAAAGGGGCCGTGTCCCCAACAAGTCTGGGGACACGGCCTTAAAGGGGCAGTGTCCCAATCTTCCTGATGTCCCAAAAAAGGTGTTTAAAGGGCCAGCACCAGTCACATAAAGAGTCCATAAGCCCCAATATGCCCACCGACAGTCTTAAAGGGCCATACACACAAAATAAAAGTGCATACATTTTCACAATCTCCCAGGGGCCATAGTCATGCGGGAGGAGGCTGGCAAATAGGCTTCTCCACAACCCAGGGAAGCAGGGCAATTTGCCATTTAAAGGGCCCGTTACAAATAGCAGTTTGTAACAAGGTGTCAATCCATATCTGCCAAGTGACCCGATGTAGGGGGAACAGTCCCTATTCTACTCTGTGTCAGTGTGTATCATGGTCTCTGAGGACAGGTGTCAATCCATATCTGCCAAGTGACCCTATGTAGGGGGACCAGTCTCTATTCTGCTCTGTGTCCGTGTGCATCAGGGGCTCTGAGGACAGGTGTCAATCCATATGTCAAGGGGTCAACATGTCATATGTCAGGTGTCAATCCATATTGATTGTGATTTAGGAATGTTAGGTGATTTCTGCCCTTTATGGATTAAAACCAGACTCTGTATCAACTGTGTAATTTTCCATGGGAGTTTTGCCATGGATCCCCCTCCGGCATGCCACAGTCCAGGTGTTAGTCCCCTTGAAACAACTTTTCCATCCCTATTGTGGCCAGAAAGAGTCCCTGTGTGTTTTAAAATTCGCCTCCCCATTGAAGTCAATGGCGTTTCGGCCGGTTCGCCGGTTCGCGAACATTTGCGGAAGTTCGCGTTCGCCGTTCGCGAACCGAAAATTTCGGGTTCGCGACATCACTACCCAGAACTCAACCTTGAGTAACAAAAGGTTTAATTAATTGTTACAATGGAACAGATGGTGCCCTGTAGTAAACTGAGATCATTCATTACTAATTAAAGACTTGGCCAGCCAGTGAGCCAAGAGAACGACCATCGAAAAGGAAAATACTAGTTTGTCGTTTGTGTTTGAAAATGAGGGCCGTAGCTAGGCAGAAGTACATTAAAGGAAGAATGCACACTCACTATGTGAGATTTACCAGCATCTTGGCAAATTAAAAACTACATATATTCTTTAAAAAGAAAACCAACTGACACAAATTTATTTTCAATGTTATATAATGCTTATCCCAGTAATTGGTAATAATGCATTTTATTGTGTTTTGGTTTGTAAAAATGCAAGAATAAGGTTAAAAAGGTAACAAGCAATAATTTTGTTTTGAATGCGTTTAAAAGGGACACTATGAGACTGCACGATCTATACATCGAAAATGCTTCACTAAGCAAAAGTTGTTTTGGTGCCAATAGTGTCCCTTTCAAACTAAAAGTATATTTTGAATTGAAGAGTATAATACAGAACTGTGAATCTGTCACACAAGATAGAACTGCCTTAACAGATTGGATGGCATTAATAATACACTTTCAAACTTTTTTTTAACTCTTTGACATTCACATTTTTTTTTTTATTCACTACTTATATCTACATTTTCTGAGTTAAAGTGCAAATTAGGCAGAGAAACCATTATTGTTCTTTCTTTCACATTCTAATAATACTGACGGTAATACAGAAAGGCTGATTGCGATGTACCAACGTTTATTAGTTTTTGTAACTTAGCAATTTATTTTTACTGTATGATTTTTAGTTTGTTGATTAGTAATATTAAAAATTCATAAAATTTAAAATTTCAATTTTCCACTCTTAATGCAAATCTATTTAAATTTTCCTTAATTAAGCTTCCCCCCCCCCTTTCTTCATCTAAAATTACATTACAAATTTTGCAATAGAGTTCCCATGAGGACTATTTTTGAAATGCGAAAAATCAAGAAAAAAATAAATAAAAGTCAACTTACATTCTACAGAATTTCTGTATGTTTTCAGCAGTAGCCGTAATGTTAGAGCGCAATTGATTCTAGTTCGTAAGTGTTTTGACACTTAAACAGGGCTATTAATTAAACTATGACTTGTCAGGAATTCAAAGAGAATTTCACGTTTTAAGGTGAGTTTTCAATTAAAATTAGAAATTCAGTGTGAAATTCTATTGAATTCACACTTTAGGGGAATTAAAGAGAAATCACTTGAGAAGTCAAAGATCTGTGGCATTAAAGGAACACTCTCTGCACCATAACCACTTTATCTCTTTGAAGTGGTAATGGTGGCCGGAGTGACTTGACGTTGTCCCTCAGTTTACTTATGGTTTAATGGTTAACCTGTGGTGGCTCGCTGTCTTTTCTGCTCTGGTTCTGCTATGGCTTGTACACCTATACCAACCTGTATGAGTAATAGGTGGCAGTGATAAGCTGAGAGCGCTCATGTTTCGTCTCAGCCAATCACTGCCCTTATCACAAGGAAGAAATATTGTTATTATTGTTACACAGGGCTTTATTAAGTAGATCACAAATAGAAGGAAGAAGTAGTGAGCGGCTGGGATTCTAGTTATTTATGGAAAAATAAATGGCTTCACAGTGTACCATGGGAGAGGGCCAGAGCGCTCCAATCATGATAACCATAACCACTTCAAAGAGTTAATGTGGGTATGTTACCTAGAGTGCTCCTTTTAATGTAAGGATGTTTATTTCTAGTACTCCTTAGGAACGACAGACGTTTTGTGAAATTGGGCAATTGTATGCTCGGTTGTTTCTTGAATAATTGACTGTTATTAAATTTTAGACCATTTTAAGGGCGTTAACAAAAGATTTGGAGCAACAGTTCCTGATATAACAGGGTTTTGGGCTTTCTCGCTTTTGTTCAAATCCAGATGTTACCCCTTTTTCTCGAGGGATGGATTGAGAACAATCAGAATCTATATGAACTGTGTGTTTTAAGTTATGTTGCTGTTTTCTCGCAAAGAATAAAAATATTAGAAAAGCTAGACATCATGTAGCCAACTCCTCGCCCCAAAAACATCAAAACAAGTTATTATGAACAGGAAAGTTACATTATTTATTACCTGCGACATTGTACATACAAGGTCACCTTTCTAGGACATGACAGTATAGGCCTCCCACCCCGACCCCAGTGGGGTCAGTTTAGACCAGTGGTAGTCAACCTTTTTCTTCCTACCGCCCACTAATGCATCTTTCTTGATGGAAAAATTTCCTTACCGCTCACCAGTTTTCGCGCAAGCGCGGAATAGTTTTTAGAAAGGAGAGCGTTTAAAAAAAATAAATAAATGTACGTACATTTATTTCTACTTAATGCATGTTTATAATGTTTTTAACTTTATAAAGTTTAATGAGAAAATAATAAAGTAAATTGAAATTACCTTTACTAGTGATTGAGATCCTTGAGGTTGATGCTGCGAGACTAAATATTTGATATCTGGTTCAATTTTCGTTAGGAACAAACGAAGGTCTCCTCTTTTGGTGATATTCAGACGACTTCTTTGTTTGTGCATAATATGATTTCTCATCTGTGCGTCAGCTCCCCTCCTCTCCCTCCTCAATTCCCCATCCCACCTTTTTTCCCCCTTTTTTTTAACCTTACTTATAGCAATGCCCAGTAGGAAGGCTGAGCTAGGTAGCCCACTTACTATAGCCCACTAAAACATACAGACACACACACACACACACAGACATGCACACATAAGACATACATACAAAGACACATACACACACAACACATACATACAAAGACAAGACACATACACACAAGACATACAAAGACACATACACACACACACACACACATACAAAGACACACACACACGGCATACATACAAACACACACACACACACACACACACACACACAAACAAACACATTATATTTAAGTCACCCTCCCGTTTCTTACCTTTAAGGTACAGCAGGGTGACATTCCCTGGAGTCCAGTGGTGGCTCAGGTGGATGAGAGTCAGAGTTCCCACTCTGACTCCCTGGCCTTCCGCCCGCGCGGCTCTCGGTGTTAGCTGGGAGTCACTTCCTCCCAGCTCTGTGATGTAATCACAGGGGGTCTGGTTGCGCTGTTAAAGCACCCATTGATGACCGGGCCCCCTCACAATCCACATCCATCAGGTGGCCCTGACAGCATTGACCACCTGATTGGCCCCTTGGACGACGGGCCTAGCGGTTTGCCACCGGGGCCACAGATGGTGATGGCGGTACCAAGTCGCAGGGGTAACGCCGGCTCACACCCGCCCGCCCAATCTCTCCAAATAAGGAAATCCCTACCGCCCACCTGGAATCCTGAAACGCCCACTATTGAGCGGTAGGGACCAGGTTGAGGACCCATGGTTTAGACAGTTACCTGGATTTAATGTAGAAAGAGCCCAAATACAAAATGTTCAGTTAAAACTGCAATTTATTTGTTTTACCAATTGATATTTGCTGAAGAAATTCTATATTTCAACTTTCTGTTGGTCCTCTTGTCCCAAACTGTTTTCCCTCAAAAAAAAAAAAAAAAAAAAGTAATCTAGGCACAGTTAGGTTATATCTGTTGGGACACGGTTGACCCTTTTATACTCTATGTTCATTGAAGGGGCCTTAAATAATTTAGAAATTGTACCTTTTCAAGGTGGAGTGCTATACATTCTATTTGTCATGGGGTGCCAATAACAGAATTCCATGGCATTTAGTACCACATCCTATTAGTACACCCCCTCCCCCAATGCATTTACCGTTGAAGCTCAGACAAGCCGGACCATTGCATTGGCCATGCCCGTTTCCTTTACTTATTCTTCCAGTGAAGTTCTGAGCATGCTGCCAGCACTAGGAAAGTGGAGGATTTAACATGATGTCGTGTTTTTATATCCACTAACCCTGCACTGGCACTGAAACTACATTGAAGGAACGAGGGGAAGGGGAATGTCTGCTTCTGGAACAGCAATGATCATCATGGCTACAGGAGTATGGGTAAGAGAGGGTATGTGGAGACACACAGGGAAGGTACATACGAGGAGGAGGATGTCGAGACATAATGGGTCAGTAAGGGACATGGAAGAGTAACCCATAAAGTGATGGGATACTGAAGCACAATCAAGGATGAATGGTGGAAAGAGGCACAGTAGAAGAAAAGTAAGAGAAAATGAAGTGGGCAGAGGAGTAAGTGGAGATTAAATACTTACTTGCCAACAAACATTTATTCTACCGTGGTACAGTTCTGATTTTGGGTCCTTCACCTGCTGTTCCTGGTGTTTTCTTTGGTGGCCGGCTTCTGGGGATACCAGAGAAAAATGCAACAAATGTATAAACAGTGCGACTCTGCTTGGCAAGCCTTACACGGCATTATAACCTTATAACCAATACACAAATTGTTCAATAGTGCTCTGCAAATGCACAGTCCTGCTTGTCTTTCTTCCAGGGAAACCTGTCTTACCAATCTACAAACTGGAATTGGCAGCAACCAAATTGACAAAAAATTATTTATTGGAGACATTCATGAGTGATGATGGGAGACTAGTAGGGAACCAACACTGAGATATCACCAGCAAACCTCGACAGGGACAAGGAGAGGTCCGAAGACAAACGGAAAATGACACGAAGGCAGCAGTAACCAATTCATATATTATTTTTCTTGTTTTATTCAGATGGATTGACATCATTGATTGATTATTCAGTGTCACATTGTCGCATGTGATTTTATTCACAATTGTAATGTCTAAATTGTTTATAATTTTCAAAGCAATGAAAGGATTTAAAAAACAAAACAAAACATCAGAATGGGGAGGAACATTGTATTACTAAACATTTACTTGATTGATCTTCAATTTAGTTTACAGACCATCTGCCTGAGTACAGTCAACATTCGATATGGAGCAGAATTTGACATTCGAATACATTGTTTTCCTCCATGTATACAGTGACTACCAGTTAGCAGTTAGTTAGACTGAGGTCGGATCTTCATCTCTGATATCTTATATGAGTAATTTTGACCACGGCCCGACCTCCAGTTTACCCCAGTGCCGTAGCTGTTATGATTTCCTCGCAGGTACAATCCGTTCAGGTTTGATATATGGCACTCCGTATACCACCAGGCACCTTTGTAATTATTTGCACAGCTTTTCGTTGTATGGCGGTCGTTATCTCTATCTTTGGTAGAAAATGGTGTGTTTCTATGACCATAGAAGGAGTCACCTGTAAATGGAAGAGAAGATGATGTGTAAACAACTAGTGCAGTCTATTAAATAAACCGGATTATATTTACCTGACCACGATTTTACTGGAAAATTGGATGTGATTCTTAATTATATCTTTATTTAGGATCTGTCTGTATTTGAAATATCGATACAAAAAAAGAGACTTTCACAGCAAACTGTGTAGAAAACACAAAGTCGTCATAACTTTACAAATTGGTATTAACTTCCCTGGTGGCATGAAACGCTTTTTTTGCATTTTATATTGCGCCTGTTTTATCTGGTTGCATTTTCTTTTTTTTATATAGCCCAAAATTGGATCTGAATTGAATACACGGGAGCATATCTGAAACCAGCATTACTCGGAGGGCTCTCTTTGGTCTTACAAATTGTGAGCGTAAACCACATTTATATTTTTAAAAATCCATTACAGTTTTGCCATTCTTATCTTCCCTAGCAGGACCACCCCTATGTATTGTACATGTGTATTTGAAATATATTTAAAAGATTGGTATAAACGTATTAGTTTGTTGACCTATAAGAGAGACAGAAAACATTTCATAGATTTATTGGATAAATCTGGTATTTTTTAGAAATGTCAAGGGAAGTAAACATTTTAGCAAAAAACAAAAGTGAACATATAGTCTAGCTTCAGAATTCTTCTACTTTTTGCTATTGCTGTTTGCTATATTGTGCTAAAATCCATGATCAATGCTCTACAACTCACCATTTAGTGACTAAATCCTCAGTGAAATTGAGTCACATCATGAGTATAAAAGGTTTTAAGGTGTTCTTCTGACACCTAGAGGTCATTTTGGGAACAGCAGGAATAATATCTAATAGATAATTTAAATATATGGATAACAGAGGGTCACAATACACAGACGGCCTAAGTCTGTCATACCTGCAGTCCCTCCAGTGAATGACCCCAAACTCAGAGTGTAATTCAGATTCTCCCCTGTGATTTTGAAGTTGCTGTATGTGGCGTAAGTTCTGTTGTTTTCAAAGTCCATGAAATCGAAGCGGAGGTCGTATGTTCCTATCAGAAAAGTGAATTATTATTTATTACGTGCAGCGCTGGGTAAAACAACTTGGTTTATAAAGAATCCATAGAAGGTAAACATGGAATAACGCACTGAGTACAATCAGATACTGATGGACACGGTCGAGGTTTGTTTATGTATCTGTTTGGGTGTCTGCCAGGAGGAGTTATATTCTGTTTGATTTTAGAGGAAGGTAAGTGACAGAGAATCTGAAATTAGATTTATGGATATTTTCTTAGCAGTGACGTTGGGTATCAAAGACTGATTTGGAATATTTAGGCCAGAATTATCACCTTGGAACAATTCTACAAATCAGCTGCTATTTTAAATTGTCACAACTCTCTCATTAAATTATAAGGAATATCCCATTCCCTCCCGGCCCCGGCTCTGTCCTTGGTCCCCTTCTATTTTCTCTCTATACTGCCTCTCTTGGCAAGCTTATTGCCTCTTTTGGATTCCACTAACACCTGTACGCTGATGACACTCAGATATACCTCTCCTCCTCAGACCTCTCCCCTGCCGTCCTGCAACGTGTCACTGCTTGCGTTTCTTCCATCTCTGACTGGATGTCCTCACGCTTTCTGAAACTCAATCTTTCTAAAACTGAACTCCTTGTCTTTCCTCCTCCTAATACTGATCCTCCTCTCTTGCTCTCCCTTCAAGTCAGTGATATCCACATAAGTCCATCCTTGCCAGCACGCTGTCTTGGCGTCATATTTGACTCTGGCCTCACCTTTGAGCCTCACATGCAGTTTGTTGCCAAATCCTGTATGTTCCAACTTAAAAACATAGCCCGCATCCGCCCCTTTCTTACGCAAGATGCGACTAAAGAGCTTGTCCATGCTCTAGTAATTTCCCGTATGGATTATTGTAACCCTCTCCTGATTGGTCTCCCCAAAAGCCGTATTGCCCCACTACAGTCTGTAATGAATGCTGCAGCTAGACTGATTTTCCTCTCTAGTCGGTCCTCTCACACATCACCCCTCTGCCAGTCCTTACATTGGCTCCCTGTATCCTATAAGAGTCAATTCAAAGTGCTAACCCATACATTTAAAGCACTGAACAATTCTAGCCCCTCTTATATCTCTCTTCACTGATCCATAGGTATGCCCCTCCTTGATCCCTCCGCTCTGCCCGTGACCACCTCCTGACCGCTGCTCGCATCCGTACGGCCAACTCGCGCTTGCAGGACCTCTCGCGGGTTGCTCCTTTCCTATGGAATAGCCTGCCTACCGCCATCAGACTCTCCCCTAGTCTTCAATAATTTAAGAAGAGCCTTAAAACCCATCTCTTCAGGAAAGCTTATGGCCTCCCAGAGTAACCGCTACCTTACATACCTGTCTCTTGCTCTCTCCTTCAAAAAATCGTTAAAAACCCACTTCTTCATAAAAGCTTATCAATTAAACTATTAATAGCTCCTAACTGATTCTTCTTCTGCAACTGTCACTAGTCTAATACTATCCTTACCTTTTTGTGTCATTTTACCCCACTCCCTCTAGCATGTAAGCTCATTGAGCAGGGCCCTCAACCCCTCTGTTCCTGTGTGTCCAACTTGTCTGGTTACAACTCCATGTCTGTTCGTCCACCCATTGTAAAGCGCTGCGGAATTTGATGGCGCTCTATAAATATCATAATAATAATAATAATAGGGCAGTGCTTTACTCTCTCCTCCAGCTCTGCTTCACTCCCACCCTATTTGATTGATATTTCCTGTCCTAACTTGTCTTATAGCCCACCTCCTATAGACTGTAAGCTCGTTTGAGCAGGGTCCTCTTCAACCTATCGTTCCTGTAAGTTTTCCTGTAATTGTCCTATTTATAGTTAAATCACCCTCTCATAATATTGTAAAACGCTAAGGAATCTGTTGGCGCTATATAAATGGCAATAATAATAATAATAATAATAATAAAGTATAATGGCGGGGCCTTGCTTGCAGTAGGAAACATAAATATTACCTGTGGACGTAAGTTGGTGAATATGATCGTTCCCCAGCCAGAACTCACTGACCTGGTGGCCAAACCCTCGCTTGTAGGAATTCCAGTCTCGGAAAAAATCCACCGACCCATCCATCCTTCTCTGGAAAACCTAATTACATGTGAGGGGTTAGTAGGTAACCCAATAGGTTCCAAGCTATGGTAAATATTCTGCCCAATTTTAAGTGACCTTGTTCTAATAGATGGTTAGTATTTGGGTTAAACTGAGATCAGGGTGGTGCACGGATTTTTGGCTACACAGGCGAAGATTAATTTTGCCGCCCCCCTACCAACCGAAAAAAATGCATCTTCACCTGTGCATCTTGTAAGCCATTTTTTCAATTTCTTACCCCCTTTAGTATTTCATATTCTCTCTTGAATGTCTTCCCCCTTTTGCCCCATTTGATGTACCTCCTTTAATGTAATATATCCCCCCTTTATTGTGTCTTACTCCCCCCTTGTGTATCTTTAACTTTCCCACCAGCCCCTTTCTGTGTCACTGTGCATTAGTGTGGGGGTATGGGGGAAGAAATGTGAGGGACAGGATCCAGGACTTTATTATTTGTATAGCACCAACAAGTTCTGTAGCACTGTACAATAGGGCTTTAGTGTGGGGTTATAGGGGCAGTATTGTTGGGACAGGGGCTTTAGTGTGGGAATGGGGGTGCTATTTTTTTTTTATATCCACCCAGTCTCCCTACCTTCAAGAGAAGTAGAGTGAATCCACAGCCTGGGGTCCAGTGGGCTGCCACTGCGTTCCTCTGGGTAGCTCTGATCCATATCAGCATTGCCTGTATAGCTCCCTGGTATGCCCTGCAGTGGTGCCTGGGCTGGAATGGCATCCCATTCTGGCTCCTGGGACCTCTACAGGGCATGTCCAGGAGCTATACAGGCAATGCTTATATGGATCAGAGCTCCCTCGCTGGCACCCCTCACCCTTAAATAATTTGGCGCTGGTGAGCCGGGCGCTTGGTCACGCTACAGGAGAGGGGGGAAGTGCACAGCGTAAACTACCACTGTGCTCTTCCCTCCTCCTGCCAGTAACCCAGAGGTTTGCACACACCCTGCCGGGCCGGTGTGACCTAAGGAAGCCATTTGTGCCAGTTTATGGTAGCGCAAGCCCTGACCATTCTATATTATCAATGAATTAACGCCTCCCTGCTCTGCTGGAACGCTGTCCCATGTATTCATAACCATTTATGAAAACATCCCTAATCTTGTTGTTACTTATCACGTTTCCTCTTAAAGGATAAGCTCTGGTGAGTTCAGCCCTGTTTCTTATATATAAAAAAAAATCATTACTCTAGAGTTATGGTTGCAATGTTACATAGCACAATAGTGCAGAGACCCCTTGTGGACCTAAGTGGAAATGCAAGTTAAAATAATCTTGCTGGTAGAACTTATTTATTCTATTTAAGAGCAGCCCTGGAAACACTCCTCTATTGCCTGTTTTACCAACCTGTCTAATGTCTGCCTTAGCTGTAGTCTGCTAGGAAAGTAAACCTTAGTGGCCATACTTACTAGCCATCCTCCTCCGTCAGTCTCCATGTCACAGTACACAGTGAGAGGAAGCCCATTGCTTGTGTATACTGTGTACCAACCGCTCAGAGAAGCTCCATAGTCCAAGAGCTCCTTACAGTTCTGGGCAGCTGGAGGAGAGAGAAAGAGAGAGGATCATGCTGATTGGATGGTTAGCTGTTTGGCTGCATTAAACTGAATCAGGAAGTCAATCAAAAAGGGAGATTAAATATTGCTGCTTATTAAAACACTCGGAATTCCAGACTTTTAATTATCAGAAATTACTTTTTAATAGGCGGCAGCTAAGAAGCTTATTCCCTAAAATGAGAATTCAAAGTGACTTCAAGGTAAATTTCAAATTTAAGGTCATAATAGCCGTAACTGGAAAAAGTCTCTGTCGGCTATACTTTCATTGTCTAGCTACTCTAATCTTAAATTTCAAATTCACCTTAAAAGCACCAATTTCTCACTTCTGTGATTAACCATTTAAACCTTACATGCGTTAAATATTTATATAATATACACTGTATCTGATTATTATTAATGCTACAAATAATTACATTAAACCTAAAGAGGCCATTTCCTAGTCAGTTTTACTATATAATAAAATAGATTTATATTTATTTACTTACTTCCAGGGGCAGGTACCCCGGGATCTCCCTTGTCACCTGAACAAAGAAATATTAAAAAATATTGCAAATCAGAAAATATATGAATTTTGGACAGTTACATTGTAACTCTAAGAATATTTAAGTATGTTAAATAGAGACATCACATATTGTGTCTCTATAAACGGCTCTGTAATAGATAAGTGTGAAGTTAATAAATGCAGTTGATAAAATTACATTCCGCATTTAAAATGGTTTGCTTTAAAACTCTTATGGCTAATGGATCCCTCTAGATTCAGCAATAATTGTTTCAGTTCCTAATTTCTACCAAACAGTTGAAAGAGCAAAAATAAATGTCCTTTTTCTTAACGTTGCTGTTTCCATTGTTTTGGAGATAAATGTCTAATCTGGTACCTTTAAATATGGCAATCCCACATAAGGATAGCAAATTAGAGCGTTATCTACTACACAGTTGAAAGATCAAAATGAAGAAAAAAGCCCATTTATTAAGTTTGATCTTTCAGGTAGCCTTAGTAAATAGCTCCCTAAAGTGGTACCCTTATGTGAGATTACTGTTTTTGAAGATACAAAATTACAGAGCTATCTGCCAAACAGCACCCTAACTTGGTATCCTTTGGAATGCATCTAAAATGTGTTTTTCATTCAGAAATTGTTCTCAATTGTGGTTAATTTTGAATCAATAATTTCCAAATTTTAAGCAATTCAAAATTTGTTTGTTCTTTACTTTATTCTTTATAATTTGTATCTGCTAATTCTACCCACCATAAAGGTTTATCCTGAATTTACCTATTTATTACCTTTTTGTCCTTGTGCGCCTGTGGCCCCTTTATCACCTGGAAGAGAATTAGATCTATATAATTATAAGCCCCTCAGTAAGTCCTTTGCACCGCTTTCGATGTGGAATGAGGAGATTCCCTGGCCATGGATTGGGGGCACGTGATGACAATGTATGGTCCACGTATCTTGCTCATTCAGTGACTGGCACATCCACGGTTGGCTTTAGAAGCTTTGTGGCCTCTTAAAAACAACTGACTGGGCTCTTCCAAACTATCACATACACGCATACACAAACATTCCTAGACACACAGTCTCAGCCACACTCACAGTAATGCACTTACACACAGTCACAGGAACACATTGCTAGATACCCACTCACACAGGTACACACATCAACACATGGCCAGAGATTTATTTTACACACGATCCATCTTGGTTCTACCCATTTTCCTGTCTGTCTATCCACTGCTGCCGGGCGATGACTTTAATGGTGTCTATTGGGGAATGGGCTGAACCAGTGCAGTCTATTCCTTTCACTCCCACATGGTTTCCTTCTGCGGGTGTTGGGGTGGAGCAGTTGCAGTCGATGCCCCATGTGGGTGAAAGGAAAGCATGAAGTAAGGGACCTGCTATGTTAGAACCCAACCAGTTCACATAGATGGCCCCCAGCGTATTGCCAGAGCTCTTACCTGGGTACCAGCTTTATCCCCTGATGATGACTCTGCTCTTTGATGAAGCAATTCTGGGATAAAGTTCTACATTCAAATTCTAGATTCTATGGTGATTGTATCAGATTTAGCACATTGCATTTCTATTTCTCTCTCTCAACATCTTTGTACAGTTGACATGACAGTATAAGACTGCATTAGTTTAGCGATTTATGAGCATTTAAATATGTAGAAAGTATCGTACAGTGATAATGAAATGTGATTCCATATTCTGTATTCTCATTTAGTATTCTCCTAATATATTGCTATTTAGAGTTAGTTTACCTTTAAGCCCTATTGGTCCTATCTTCCCGGGAGTTCCAGGCGAGCCTTTTTCTCCTACAAATAAGTCACCAGAGGGGTTAGTAGAATACTTTTTATCTAAAACCATTTTACATTGTGATTTCTCAGATTCTCAGGATTACTGGGCTGGATACATTATAACTGAAAAATGCAATGTGACATCATTATGATAATTAACCTCTGGGTTGATACATCTGAGATCACCTTTAGGTCCTGCTGGTCCTTGCACTCCCTGTATTCCTTGTGTTCCAGGAATTCCCGGACATCCTCGCAAAATGGCCAGCTTGTCCGACTCGCCAACACCAATAAGCTTCACATCTGCCCAGAAAGAAACACATTATATATATAATGTTTCACCAGTTAAAAGCCATATTCCACATTTTAGGTTATAATAGACTAGCTGGGACGATAGTGAAGTTGGAGAATATTTCCAAATCAGATGTTTTTCCTTTAAATCTGTGATCTGATTTTTAAAAATCAATACAAATAGCTGTTGAGTGAATGAACCTCATAGATTGATCATTTTTTTCTAATTAATCAGATTCAGATTGTCAGCTCTTTTGAGTAAGGCTTTCTTCACCTCTTACATCTACTAGTCTACGTCTCACAGTGTGAAAGTAAAACTATGTGGAAATTTCCGACACTATAAAAATGATAATATTACTGATAATAGGAATAATAATTACAGGGTAGTAAGGACTCAATTTCCAAGACTCTTACTGACGCCATAGGTTTCAATGTCTTTGTCTGCAAACTTAAACTCATTTTTTGTGCATTTTTTTCTTTCAGGTGGCACAAACATATTTTACAGACGATATTGAGTTCTACTAAGTGTAATGATTTGTGGTAACTTAAAAATAAGTTTAAAAATGACAATCCTAAATAGTAAATGAAAATCAACATATCTACTAAACTGGAGATAAATACTGTAGCGGAGAGCTGATATTCCACAGGTTATCTCGACTTAAGAACCCAGTGAGGCTCAGGAACAAGTATTAGAAATCCATAAGGCAATAATTCCAGCAGGCAAAACAATCCAACAATATCCCCGTACAGATCCCAATGACTGGACGACACACAGTAACAGGAGAAGAACTGAACTTTTAATCCACACAACCTTCTTTTAAAGCATTCTCCCATGCAAGGGAGGGATTTACAATAATTAGTACAGTATCCAATCATACCTGAGTAGCCGCCCACACATCTCCTCCCCGTAGCTTGACTCATAATCCCATTATACAGGACACAAATTCCCTGGGTTTCTGAATGTACCCCTAAACATATGGGTACCCCTTTAAATATTACATCCCCTGGTAGCCCTGATCTGGGTGAGTGACCTATCCAAAAATCACCCAGATTGGACCAGGGGTTCGGGAAATTTATGGATGTAATAAAAAGACCGACCGCGAATAAACTTTACGAAAGACTTATGCTATGGAGACTAGGGGGAGTTCGCATAAATCCCCTTGTTCGTGGGTTTCTTTCTACCGAACGGGTGGCAGTTCAGTAGTTTCTATACGAATTTAAGGGCAGTGTGGAGGTCTCAGCGGTGTTTGCCTAGCCGAGTGTCCGATTTGAGTTCCAGACACTCGACAGCAAAACACCGCTGTTCTGGAGTTTAAAATGGCCACTGCCACGTGGCGGCCACCCAGAGAACAAAGAACTCACTGCACGGATTGCCAATTACCCGTTCGCAACATTGTTGCAAACGGTAATTGGAGGCACACTTACTATGGAGTGGTCTGACTGTTCGGTAGTTTCACTCTCCTACTAACTGGAGTGATTCTACCGAACAATCAGACGAATGCTGCATAAATTTCACATACATAGGTTATAATTCAACCGAACACATAGGAATAACTGTAATTTTTAGGACAGCCCAATGCTATCCGCTACAAATACAATCACGATTATTTTATCCAACATCTTCCAAACTGGTTCTCGAGTCACCACAAATAGCTGTTTATTGTCTACATAACTAGAAACCTTATACTATAAAGATCAGTAACATTACATTACATTATAACATTTGTTTGGCTGTATAGAAGGGCTGTATATTCCATTTATTTATAACTTTCCTTCATTCCAGATTTGGATTTGAAATTTTAGCCGTATTAGTCCAGTGATGCAGATGTAAAATAACTGATGAAATTGGTATCTAGTAATACCTTTTTTTTTAAGTGTATCAGAATTTTGGCAAAGTTTGGATAGATCGTATGTTTCTCACATTTAAAGCATTTCTCACTTTCTCAACTTTAGAATGGATAAAGGGAGGATCTCCCGAAAGCAAAATTCTGTTAGTCCAATAAAAGTGGTATTAGAAGAACCTAATTTTATCTATTATTCTTACATATTTATTCACAAGAAATAATGACTTGTTTTTACTGATTTTCACAATATCCATCCGTCATTCATAAGTGAGACCTGATAGACTCTCTCACACTGAAACAACCAATTAGATCTTTTCATTAGTAATAAATAATATAGATTTATGTCTATATACATTGCTTGGCAAGTCAAGTGACAAGCAAGACTTGCATATCAGAGCACTTTGATTGGCTCGCTTTCAAGTCAACCAATCAATATGCTTTGACATTCAAAGTGTGGGACCTTTATAAAGAACAAGTGTGTATATAACTATGTGTTTATATTCACTTTGTTTTTTGTTTTTAATTTATTTTTCACTTCTGTTGACCTTATATTATAATTGTAAGTAGCAAAAGGGAAGTTGTATGCCTATGTTTACTGGAAATGTGTTTAAATCATTTGTCTGTTCACAACAGCTCATATTTAAAGAATAAATTCTAAGTGAGCTTCTCCAATCAGTAAAAATATAAACTCAATGATCAGAGTGAGGGATCATTCATAGCTCACCTGGACAGGTGTCTTCAGCATAACACAGAATGGTGGCCAGCGATACGAGAATGCTCAATGATGAATATGCGCAGTCCCTCATCTTACTCCCTGTAGCTGCTGGAGTCGAAGAGTTTTATGGGATCTCTGGAACAGATGGAGAGTATCGTCTAAAGTACAACAAGCCCCTCATCCTTAAATAGGCAGCAACGACTGTATGCCAGGAACGGAATTTCTGGTGTTTAGCAACGAGAATTTCATCATACGGAGATGTTTGATTGCAGACATACCTCTTTTAA
>OW240920.1:143447083-143506715 GCA_933207985.1 Pelobates cultripes | reverse complement strand
TCATTGGGGAGAACATTTTTATTAGTAAAAATCAGCATGGTTTTATTAAACATAGGTAGCCCAAGAGTGGATTAAAGATAGAGTACAACGAGTTGTCATTAATGGTAAATTTTCAGGCTGGACAAAAGTGGTAAGTGGTGTCCCACAAAGTTCTGTTTTGGCACCGATTCTATTTAACATATTTATAAATGATCTTGAAATAAGCATTGAAAGCCATATTTGAGTATTTGCAGAGGAGACAAATCTCTGTAAAGTAATAAAATGTGAGCAGGATATTACTTCACCGCAGAGGTACTTAGGTAGATTGGATGACTGGGCATTCAAATGGCAGATGAAATTTAACGTAGCAAAATGCAAAGTAATGCATTTGGGTAAAGAATGCACAAGTAACTTACACCCTAAATGGTAGTGAATTAGGGATAACAATACATAACAAAGATTTGGGAATTCTTATAGAGAACAAACTATGCTATAATGTGCAATGTTAATCAGAATTTGCTGTGTCCAGTAAGATATTATCATGTATAAAAAGGGGCATTAATTCTCTGAATGAAAATATAATTTTGCCTCTTTATGAATCAATGTTGAGACCACACTATTAATATGCTGTGCAATTTTGGGCACCTGTTCTAAAGATGAATATAATGGCACTAAAAAAAAGTGCAGAGACGAGCTACAAAATTAATAAAAGGAATGGAACTTTTCTTTTCTGAAGAAAAGTTAACAAATTTAAATCTACACAAACTGTTTTTTTAACGGTTTAAGCCTAAATTGGGGCTTAGGCACCTAGTACCTCTGTCTCCCTGCTTCCTTCTTCTCTGCACTACAGTACGAGGAAGGTTTAACTGAGTGACAGTTGATATACTTATAAAGTAAGTTGAAGCTCACAATCACAGGCTGACCATTGTGAGAGATAATACGTACTATTTCTCTAACTATTCTAACTGCACAAGCGTGCTAGCTATTCATCCCGGCTTTCTGATAAGTGTTATGCTATACTTTTTGGAAGTAAAAAGCAATATGTTGCAGTGAACAGGAACCACGTTTTGCAGTAGGAAACATAAATATTACCTGTGGACGTAAGTTGGTGAATATGATCGTTCCCCAGCCAGAACTCACTGGCCTGGTGTCCAAACCCTCGCTTGTAGGAATTCCAGTCTCGGAAAAAATCCACCGACCCATCCATCCTTCTCTGGAAAACCTAATTACATGTGAAGGGTTAGTAGTTAGCCCAATACGTTCCAAGCAATGGTTGCTCTCTATTTGCGTGACCTTGTTCTAATAGATGGTCAGTGATCGGGGAATTAAGTTTATCATTGGTCACAGGGAGCAGGCTATTTATAGTGATCTAATATATATAATTATTTTACCAGTAATTATGGCCAGTTAGCCAATGTAACCTGCCCCTTCGATATGAAAAATGCAAAACTTTTACTCTAAAATATTATTGCTGAATTAATGTCTCCTTGCTCTATTGAAGAACTGCCCCATGTATATGCAACCATTTATGAAAACAATCCTAATCTTATTGTTACACATTTCTTCTTAAAGGACCACTCTAGGCACCCAGACCACTTCAGCTTAATGAAGTTGTCTGGGTGCCAGGTCCTTCTAGGGTTAACCCATTTTTTCATAATTATAGCAGTTTCAGGGAAACTGCTATAATTATGAATGGGTTAAGCCTTCCCCCTAATCCTCTAGTGGCTGTCTCATTGACAGCCACTAGAGGCGCTTGCGTGCTTCTCACTGTGATTTTCACAGTGAGAGCACGCCAGCATCCATAGGAAAGCATTATGAATGCTTTCCTATGTGACCGGCTCAATGCGCGCGCAGCTCTTGCCGCGCGTGCGCATTCAGCCGACGGGGAGGAGAGCTCTCCGCCCAGCGCTGGAAAAAGGTAAGTTTTTACCCCTTTCCCCTTCCAGAGCCGGGCGGGAGGGGGTCCCTGAGGGTGGGGGCACCCTCAGGGCACTATAGTGCCAGGAAAACGAGTATGTTTTCCTGGCACTATAGTGGTCCTTTAAAGGATAAGCTCTGGTGATCTGGGCCCTGGAATTTTTCTTATATATAAAAGTAATGAATCTAGAGTTGTGGTGGCAATGTTACATAGAGCAATATTGCAGACACCCCTGGTGGGCATAAGTGGAAATGCAAGTTAAGATAATCTTGCTGGTAGAACACACTTTTTTTTATTTAAGAGCAGCCCTGGAAACACTTTTACCAACCTGTCTAATGTCTGCCTTAGCTGTAGTCTGCTAGGAAAGTAAACCTTAGTGGCCATACTTACTAGCCATCCTCCTCCGTCAGTCTCCATGTCACAGTACACAGTCAGAGGAAGCCCATTGTTTGTGTATACTGTGTACCAACCGCTCAGAGAAGCTCCATAGTCCAAGAGCTCCTTACAGTTCTGGGCAGCTGGAGGAAAGAGAGAGGATCATGCTGATTGGACGGTTAGCTGTTTGACTTCCTGATTCAGTTGAATGCAGCCAATCAAAAAGGGAGATTAAATATCGCTGCTTATTAAAACACACAAAATGCCAGAATTTACTTGTTGATAGACAGCAACTGAATCTAGCATGCATTTAGTATCTCTGATTACAATTAATGGAACAAATAATTACCTAATATATTATATAACAAAATGGATTTCTATGTATTTACAAGGTGTGATACTTACTTCCAGGGGCAGGTACACCGTGATCTCCCTTGTCACCTGAACAAAGAAATGTTTAAAAATATAAATAAAACATTAAAAACATTTTTTTGCAAAAAAATAATATATACATTTTCAACACTGATGTTGTAAATTAAGGTTTTTTATTTAGTATGTAGAAATAGAGACATTACATATTGTATCACTATAAACGGCTCTGTAATAGCATTGGGAGTTAATAAATGCAGCGTTGATAAAATTACGTTACACATTTCAAATGTTTTGTGTTAAAAGTGTCACGTTTAGTGGATTCCCCCAGATTCCCCAGTAATTGTTTCAGTTCCTTTTAAATGAAACATATATTTAAATTAAAGAAACAGACAATGAACTTTAGTTCTTGGATGTGTCCACATTTCTGATTTCTTTACAAAACAATTAAAGTAGCAACATTAAAAGAAAGGGCTCTTCCTATGTTATACTCTTTCAGCTGATTAGTAGGTAGCTCCCTAAATAGCAAAAATAAGAAAAATCATTTTCTTCACTTTTCTCCGTCAGTTGCTTAGTACATACATTCCTTATTTGGTACCCTTAATAATGGCAATCCCACGTAAGTATAGGACACCAAATTAGGGAGCTATCTAATAAACAGCTGAAAGATCAAAAATAATAAATACCCTTTCTCTTAAATTTGGTCTTTCACTTGTTTTCTAGATAAAGTCCTTAAATCAGATTTGGCATCCTTTGAAAATATAATTGTGTCTGAACTTGGTTCCGAAATTTTTCTGAATTTCAATTTGTCCGAAATGGATAATTCCTGAATTTCAGACAATTCGAAAGTCAACGAACTGAAACAAAACGTGCATGAAACTATTTTTTTCACACATTCACATCTCAAGAAACAATGTTGGTTGTTCATTACTTTATTCTTTATAATTTTTATCTGCTATTTATTTACTCACAAGTCTGAGTTTATCCTGAATTTACCTATTTATTACCTTTTTGTCCTAGTGCTCCTGTGTCCCCTTTATCACCTGTGGAGGAGAATAAAATCTATATAATTATAAGACCCTCAGTAGGTCCTTTCCACCCATTTTAATGTAAGATGCAGAGATAACCTGGCCACGGATTGGGACCATGTGATGACAATGTATGGTCCACGTATATTGCTCATTCAATGACTAGCACACTCACACAGGTACACACATCAATACACATGGCCAAAGATATATTTTTACACTAAATCCTTCTTGGTTCTAGACATCTTTCTCTCTGTCTATCCGTTGCTGCCGGTCGGTGACTTTCATGGTTTCTAGTGGGGAATGGGCTGAACCAGTGCTGCAGTCTATTCCTTTCCCTCCCACGTGGTTTCCTTCTGCGGTGGTTGGGGTGGAGCAGTTGCAGCGATGCCCCATGTGGGTGAAAGGAAAGCATGAAGTAAGGGGCCGCTGTGATAGAACCCAACCAGTCCACATAGATGGCCCGCAGCATATTGGCAGAGCCCCTTACCAGCATATTGGCAGAGCCCCTTACCCCATGATGACAGTTCTGATCTTTGATTCTGGGATAAGGTTCTACATTCAAAATCTAATTTCTATGGTGATTGTATCAGGTTTAGAACTCGACATTCCTATTGATCTCTCTCTTTCTACATATAAAGTGAAAGGGAGAAAAGGCTTTGTACAGTTGTCATGACAATAAAAATGTGATCCCATATTCTGTATTCTAATTTCGTATTCTGCCAAAATATTGCTATAGAGTTAGTTTACCTTTAACGCCTGTTGGTCCCATCTTCCCGGGAGTTCCAGGTGAGCCATTTTCTCCTAAATATAAGACACCACAGGGGTTAGGAGAATATATTTTGTCCAAAAACCATTTTACATTGTAATTTAGGACTCTCAAACAGGATACATTAACTGAAAAATACACAATGACATCATTTTGATAATTAACCTCTGGGTCGATACATCTGAGATCACCTTTAGGTCCTGCTGGTCCTTGCACTCCTTGTATTCCTTGTGTTCCAGGAATTCCCGGACATCCTCGCAAAATTGCCAGCTTGTCCGACTCGCCAATGCCAATAAGCTTCACATCTGCCCAGAAAGTAACACGTCATATATATATATATATATATATATATATATATATATATATATATATATCTTTCCCCAGTTAGGGGTTTATTCACAGAATATCAAATTGTAGTGAATTAAAAACCAAATTACATATTTTAGGTTAAAAAAGCCAAGCTGGGACGATAGTGCTGTTAAGTGAATAAAAAAGAAAAAAAGAAAAAAAATGCCCTTTTGCTATTAATCACGTTTAGATTGTGAGCTCATTTGAGCAAGGCTTTTTTCTTGTCTCACGTCTGCCAATTACTTATTGTAAAATAACTGCATAGTAGAACACTGTGTAAATTTACAATACTATTGAAATAATAATAATTATACCGACAATATGGATAATAATTACAGGTTCGTCAATTACGTAACTTTCAAAACAGTTGCTGACATTATAAGGTTCAATGGTTTTGTCTGGAAACTTACACTCCTTTTGTAGTGTGTGTGGAACTGCACTCACTCCCATCAGTCTGAGCCAGGGTGCTTGCTGTACCGGAACCAAACACCAGATTCCCAATTTGGTAGAGTAAAATGAAAGAGGTCCAGGCACTCCTTGGTTCAAGACTGGCACTTTATTGGAACCTTTGTTAAGACCCTTGGGTCGAAACGTTGCTGTTGTGGTTCCAATAAAGTGCCAGTCTTGAACCAAGGAGTGCCTGGACCTCTTTCATTTTACTCTGCAAACTCACACTCGTCATATTTTACAGAAGATATTGAGTTCTATTAACTAAAATTATTTGGGATAATTTAGGAATGGGATTAAAACTTTTAGCCCAAAATAGAAAACTGAAAATAAAAATCAACATATCTTCTGAACTGGAGATAAATACAAAAATCGAAGAGAGGAAATTTAGAGACCCAAGAGATGGTGAGGCGACCCAATCTGCGGGGTAGCCTCCCTCCTAGGGAATCCAAATTAGCACCTTAATGGACACTCCAGTGGGTGTCCTGGGGCTTAACCCCTAATTAATAAACAAAAATTGATAAAAATTGATAATTACTGGACTATTCTCACCATAGGATATATAAATAATTCCTAAGGAACTTCCAACTTTTCCCCTGATGAAGGTGCATGTCTTAAGCACCGAAACGCGTGTCGGGTCCTCCTGTCACTCTTTCACTATTTTTCCGCACTGGGCACTTTACACTCAGGGCAGGTAACCAACATTCTAAGTATGGTTCTGCCCTTTTACTACTTGTGTTTTTTAGTGTGTGTTAGTGTATGTGTTTGTGTGTTAGTGTGTTAGTGTATGTGTGTGTTAGTGTATGTATGTGTGTGTTTATGTGTGTGTTTGTGTGTTAGTGTATGTGTGTTAGTGTATGTGTGTTAGTGTTAGTGTGTGTGTTTGTGTATGTGTGTTAGTGTGTATAGTGTTAGTGTGTGTGTGTGTTAGTGTATGTGTGTTAGTGTATGTGTGTTAGTGTGTGTGTGTGTGTTAGTGTATGTGTGTATGTGTGTGTTAGTGTGTGTTTGTGTGTTGGTGTATGTGTTTGTGTATGTGTGTGTTAGTGTATGTGTGTGTGTCAGCATGTCTGTGTGTGTGTCAGTATGTCTGTGTGTGTGTCAGTATGTCTGTCTGTCTGTGTCAGTATATATGTGTGTGTATATCTGTGTGTGTCAGTATGTGTATGTGTCAGTATGTCTGTCAGTGCGTCAGTATGTCTGTTAGTGCATGTGTATGCATGTGTCAGTATATCTGTCTGTGTGCCAGTATGTCTGTGTGTGTGTGTGTCAGTATATCAGTCTGTGTGTGTCAGTGTATGTGCCTGTGTGTGTGTGTCAGTATTTCTCAGTGTATGTGGGTGTCAGTATATCTGTCAGTGTGTGGGTGTCAGTATTTCTGTCAGTGTATGTGTGTCAGTATGTTGATCAGTGTATGTGTCTGTGTGTGTGTGTCAGTATGTCGGTATATGTGTCTGTGTGTCAGTATGTCTGTATATGTGCCTGTGTCAGTATGTCTGTCAGTACGTCTACCAGTGTATGTGTCTGTGTGTGTGTCAATATATGTACCTGTGTCAGTGTGTCTGTCAGTGTATGTGCCTGTTTATCTGTATGTAGTCAGTGTATGTATCTGTGTATCTGCTTGTGCGTCAGAGTGTGTACCTGTGCATCTGAGCCGCAACTTTAAATACAAATACACCCCTCCATTCAAACTTCAACACTACATATAAAACACACTCCTGCATTGAAACGTCAACACTATATACAAGCACACTCCTACATTCAAAAACAAACACTACACATAAATGCACACTTGCATTCAAACTCCAGTACCACATACAAACACATTCACACAAACATACTCCATACAAACACATGCTTACATTCAAACATACTAACATGGCTCAGTGCTAAATACAACCCTGCAAGCATGGGAAATTGGTAGAGTCCCAGCTGTCAAAGCATTGTTGGAGTTGCACGACAGATGGGGTTCTACCTTTAGTCCAACCTTGCAATTGGGGGTCCCAATAAAATTCATTCTACTTTAGTACCGCCACTGCGTTGGGATGGATGCCGTGATTGCATACCAGGGAGTGAGGGGCGAGAGCGGCAGGGCACAGGGGGCCCAAGCAAACACTTGCCCAGGGTCCATTTGTTATTAAAGACGGCCCTGCAAGCATTATGCTGTTTACCAAGTGGGTGAGAGGGTTTGCTTATCTTCGCGCAACATCCGGCTTAAGGTCCCTAGTATGAAATTTGCTCCTAGGTTCCTTGGACCTTTTCGTGTCCTTCGGATGCTCAATCCCGTTTCGTACTCTCTGGCCCTTCCGGCCTCCTTGAAAATTCCCAACACCTTTATTGTCTCCTTGCTCAAACCCCTTGTTTGCAATAAATATACTGTCCCAAGTGTCCCTCTCCCCCCCGCCTCCCTTGGTTGTTTCTGGACAGGAAGAGTATGAGGTCTCTTCTATAATTGATTCCAGATTTTCTCGGGGCACTTTACAGTACTGGTTGATTGGAAAGGTTATTGTCTGGCCGACTGGTCTTGGGTTCCAGCCTCTGATATACATGCAAGATCCGCTATTTTCATGCCAAATTTCCTCTTAAGCCTGGTCCTGCCTGCCCGGTGGGCGGTCCTCAGGTGGGGGTAATGTAACATATTCATCCTCACCTTGCGGCCAGCGGCCGTGCATCTGCATGAATGAAACTTGCGGCATGATAATGGACGCCGGCCGCTGTGGATCAAAGGCTAATTATACCCCCATGCTCGCTCACGTGACTGACGACATCGGCGTGCATGTGACGTCACGCACGCACCACACGCGCATGATTTGGGGTCAAAAAATGAGCCCAGCCAATCAGAAAGGTAGAGCAGGTATAAAAGCAATGAATTATCTTTCCTCATAGCCCTGTCATGGTTTCCCTAGTGGTTGTCCGAGAGCGCGTTCCGTATTCTGGTTATTGACTTTGGCTTTGATTTTGGCTTCCCTGTATTCTGGTATCCCTGACCTCTGGCTTTTCTTTGTTGTTGTGTCCCTTTCTGTGTCCCTTGACCTCGGCTTTTTCTCTGACCATTCTTTGGTACGTGAGTCCGGCCATTCTAAGGTCCGGTAATACGTTACCTATTAGTCTCCTGTGTTACATAATTCTACGTGCTGGATCACACTGTAGTCCTGACATCTGGAAGCTGAAAAAAATTTTTGCTGGCAATTTTAATTCACATTTATACATTTATACATTCATTGTGCTACAATGAAAATGTTTATTGCATATACCATGGTAACATTGAGGGTATTTCAGTTTTAGTGTTACACGTTAAGTCTATTCTTTCTTAAGCCCTCTTTTAGGAACAACATTTGCCTGTGTGATTTCGCCAGATCTAAATTTACCTGTGTGAATTCACCAGTTTTAATTTTAACAATTCTACCCTGACAATGACCCACATAAACAAACAATATTACCATGTATTAACATATAAATACCATCTAACCACCAAAACCATTGCCACCGAGGACATGATTTTCCATGTTCCACCATGTAGTGGTATACCGAGATACACCCTACACCACCAGGTTCAGAACTACCGACGAGCTTGAACCAACCAATATCTATCCAAACCCAACCGTTCTTAGCAAACTAACTTACATCTGGACACACAACCTACACCCAAACTTTTTTATCCAATCCCCCGCCACCATGACCAAACGGGAGCTATAACCAGCTTAAATTGAGGGAGGGTGGGACAAACCAGGTAAGTGAGGATTAAGATGGCCCCTTAATCTCAAAGGGCCACTATATATACTCCCATAACCCAAAAATCCCACCCCCACTTTCTACAGCCAAACCCCCACACTAACTCCCCTATGACTGTCTCCTAGTCACGTCAAGGCTCATTCCACTGAGATGCATTGCTCCTTGGGCTACATTTTTATAGGACTAACGGAAATTTGTAATGGCAAGTTTTCAGGAGTTCCTCCCTTTGTCAAGTCTACAGCATGCTTTATATTTAGACTAATACGGCATCTCAAATATAATGACTATCTAAAAGAACACAGA
This sequence comes from Pelobates cultripes, assembly GCA_933207985.1. Classification (NCBI taxonomy): domain Eukaryota; kingdom Metazoa; phylum Chordata; class Amphibia; order Anura; family Pelobatidae; genus Pelobates; species Pelobates cultripes. The sequence goes on along the minus strand of OW240920.1, from coordinate 143,497,447 downwards.
GCATATCGTAAAAAAAGCTACCACAAGTTGTGACTTTCAATATTTTATTAATCGGTGTAATTTGCAGAGAAGGGGCTGTTACCATTTAGTGTGTGAGTATATATCTGACAAACATGGATACAATAGTGTGAAATGATAGCGTGACAGAGATACTGGTATACCAGGTGTTAAATCATGGATAAAACTTGTCCTGATTGTGCGTTAACTGTATCTGCTCATTAGACGTTATAAGGTTACTGATCACACAAAGGTTAACCCTTTATATAGTCTGTTGGTTTAATGAGCAGTTACAGCAGATTTGTTTCAGTGTCTGGATACTAGAGACCTGGTGCTGCCAAGCAAGCTACTAGTCTGAGCCCCAACCTGCTAATACACAGATCTGTTTACTGAAGGACTCTGTTACTCAATGCAGCATTGTTACTCAAACTGTTACTCAATAAGCACAGGACTATTTGCAATCCATTCTCTCCACATAGGTAACTGTGCAGGAAGTGCTCGTGGATGGAATATTGGGTAACAACGTTGCAAACTTCTTATTTTGTAATAACTGCTGCAGAGATAATCTGATTCAGTTTCTGGATTTTTAAAAAAAATAATCTGTCAAAACATGATTTTTTTTGTAGTTTTAGGAAAGCAAACATTATTATTACAAATATTACCAAATCTTTACAAAAAAGGTTCTTCCGTAAACTAACACACACATTTACACATATTAATACACACACTCACGTAAAAAAATGTAAAAAATAATTTTACAAAATATGATTTTGGCAAAGTGTATTGTTAGTTTGGGACCCACCAAATACATTTGTCTTGATGTGGCTGGTGAGCTTACACTTTAATGGGAGCGATACTACAAAACCCTCCAGTTATTTAAATGTAAATAAAGAATTGTGATACTCTGCAGGGAACTTTGTATTTTGGCTGATGTTGCCTATGTCACCTACACAAGGATCGCATACGAGTGGTAATTTCTCTTGTTACAATTGCATATGCTGCAATTCTATGAGCAAAGGATCAGTTTTCTATCATCCACATGGTGGTAAAAGATATTCCATCAGACAGTTTGTGGCATGTACATCCACATTTGTGATATGTCTATGTGGATTGTTATATGTGGGACAAACCACTAAAAAAATGAAGGACAGATTCTCGAAACACAGATCCACAATAAGGATGGGTCTTTTAGGTTTACCTAAACCATAGACCTTTACAGAAGCCCATCATAATGTTTCCCAATTAAGGGTCCAGAACATTGAACATATTCAGGAAAATTTCAGACGTGGGGATAGATGAAAGAAAAGCATTTTGGATCAAAGAACTTGATACTCTTAACCCTCAGGGTTTAAATCAGGAATATGACCTCATCGCGTTTATTTGAATTTTTTTTTAAATATATTTACATTTTAATGTGTACAATATTTTTTCTTACATATATAATTTTTCTTACAGATTGGCCTTCATTCGGTGTGCTGACGTTGGTGGTAGTTTTTCAGATACGCCACTTTTCTGATTCCCAGTATTTCATGCCTTGGATCTTGTAGTAATTTTTTTATATTAAGATAAGTAATAAACAATATAGTCTGTCCGAATTATAAATAAGGACAACTTTAGATCTAAATTAGAACAACATTTTTATTAATTAGTGACACTTTTGCACTTTACGATATGTATATCAATAAGATTGGTAACTAACATGATAATGTTAATTAAAAATATAAAAAATTGGTAATTGACTCTACTTTGGAGGATACGTTACTATTTTGCACTTTAATGAGATGTGGATATGAGTCCCCTTTTATTAGGCTGTTTTGATGAACTGTTTATGCACTTATATGGTATACTTATACACATTTATAATATATGCACTTTAATTCATTCTACATTCACTTTAATAAGATTTGAGCACTTTTAATTCAATTTAGATACACATGATGCACTTTTTATATATGATAGTCTATATGTACTTTTTGTCACTTTAGTAGTTTTTGATAAGGTTTTTTTTATGTATATTATATCTTTCAACATGATAATGCTTTATCTTTCAATATAACAATATGTTTAAAAAAAATATATATATACATATGGTTTTTTTCTCTCATAATATTTCTGTCTGATTTACTAGTTTTGAATGTTTCATTGATAAAGGACAGGGCATTTCATTTGCTGTCAATATTACTCTACTATCTAAATTCCAATATGCTTACATTTGATCTGGGAATGAACTATTACTGTACAAGGCAGTGACAATTGAAAGAAATTCTCAGCCAAGTTGTAACTTAGTATATACCTATACATTTTAAGATATCTGGATGCTTTATGCTCAGGCAATGGAAGTTGTGATTTAGTGTGTAACTGTACGTATTTAGGATGTTTGGATGCTTTATGCTGTTTAATTAGCCTTTTTTGAGCACATGCGTGGAACATATGGCGTTGGTGTGTGTGCAATACAAATATTGCTGTCTGCTGCCGCACGTCTGCGTGTTTAGGAGTGTCTGATCCTGAGCTCTTGCACGCATGCGCGCGACTGTTGGAATCTGCGTCTGTGCGTGGTGTCTTGGTGGCATGTGCGTGCGTAGACAATAAGTGGCGCGTGTGCACTGCGCATACGCGGACACACGCACATTTTGGAATTTGAATTTTAACTCAACGTCTAGCACACTACATTTAGCACACAGACTCAACATGATAAACGAAGGAGAGATATGGAAAGAGGGCAGATGCCAATGTGTGTATATTTATGTACCCACCGTATGCCAGTAAAATATATAGTGATACGTACAGAGTGTAGAGAGGAACGGGTTCTGCTTTAATCCACAAGACAGTGACTGGTATATGGGCAGAATTTGTTATGCCAAGTGGAAAATAAAAACAAATAATATAAGTAATAGTTATGTTACTGAAGACCTTAGTTAGACCGGTGTTTGTTAAGGCTTTCCTTGTATAACTATATATTTATTTTTAGTTTCAAGTTTGGAGTGAAGAAGAATGCAGTTATTATAAGTTATAGAATGTGGGGGTCACTGAAAAAGACTGGGTTACGTGAGATTTGCCAGGAATTCAAACTACATTCAAGGTGAAATCCAAGTTAAAGCCCAGAACAGAAAACTGAGAACAGAAATGATTCGGAGACTTATTTTAAAACAGTGATTTTGTCCTAAATTTTTAAATTCACTTTGAATTGCTGACAGTTCTCACACAGTAAACAACCTTCTACCATAGGTGGTTACTTAAATATCTAAAGATGGCTTCAATATAAGTGTTCTCACTAGAACGGCTGGAGTTATTGAAGCACCCAGTTCATAAGTAGTAATTAATTTGCCAAACCATCAATCCGCTATCGGACGTCGTTACTCCTCGGATTGAGGCCGGATCTTCATTTCAGAAATCTTGTATGAATAATTGTACCCCCGGCCTGACCTCCAGTTAACCCCATTGGCAAAGCTACTGTGATTGCCGCGCAGGTACAGCCCATTCAGGTTCGATACATGACACTCTGTATACCACCAGGCACCTTTATAAATATTAGCACAGCTGCCCACGACACGGCGGTCATTATCTCTATCTTTAGTAGAAAATGCTGTGTTTCTGTGGCTGTACAAGGAGTCACCTGCAAAAATGGAAGAGAAGAAAATGTGTAACAATAGTGCAGTCACCAAGATAACTAAATAAATGATGCATTCTAATTAGATGGACAGAAATGCCTAAAAGGAAAAGGTATGCATAATACCATAATCACCGTATTACTTATGTAATCTAAAGTGTATTTTGTAAACAATGCAGGATTATAATTGAAAGTTTTCAGTTATCAGAGAATGAAACAGAATAAAATGTATCAAAAAATCTGGTGACAGATTTTTGGGGAACTGAATATGCTGCCATGTTAAATAGAAGAATTTTATCGCAATAATGAAAAATAAATCTCATGTTCATTAAAGAGGAATGTGTCCACCATACCTGCTGACCCTCCTGTGAATTTTCCCAAACTCAGAGTGTAGTTCAGATTTTCCCCAGTGATTTTGAAGTTGCTGTATGTAGCGTACGTGAGGAGGTTTTCAAAATCTGTGAGATCAAATCGGAGTTCGTATGTTCCTACTTGACCAGAAGTTTGGGGGGAAAAGGAAGGAGCTGGTTACGGTTACTTTATCATTATATTTATTTTAAAAGATAGCAACGTTTGCAGAGCTGAAATTTTAACGAAGCTGATATACAGTTATACGTTGCATGAAATTAACCACAATGTAGTTATTCATACGCTGACTTGATGAATGAGGAAGGTAATATAATTACAGGCATTCTTATTTACATACAACAGTTTATATGATAGTATATATTCTACAGCGAGCTTTGGTAAATTGCCAACTGACTTGCAAATAGCTGGGTCGGAAATTTTTTCAAAAATGGCAAATATTTTAGTTTTTTTTAAAGGATCACACGGCACCATAAATACGTAATCTGAATGGAGTTATTATGGTGCAAGGAGGTCCCGAACACTGGTTTACCTGTAGGAGTTTAACCTGAAAGTCTTCAATCAGGCACAGTCAGCTATTTCCCTTCACTTCCATTCCAGTATGAGGTTCTAATCAGAGGCCACACTGAGCATCAGTAGCTCCCCATTCACAAAATGGAATGAAAGAAGTACGATAGAAAGTACAGTAGAAGAGTGGCAGAAATAGGAAACATATTACCTGTGGACGTAAGTTGGTGAATATGATCGTTCCCCAGCCAGAACTCGCTGGCCTGGTGGCCAAACCCTCGCTTGTAGGAATTCCAGTCTCGGAAAAAATCCACCGACCCATCCATCCTTCTCTGGAAAACCTAAAAGCAATCAGAGGAGGAAGGGGGTTATATTTAACTAATATTAAGCTCCCCGTTGATCACAAGTATTTAATCGTGATTTTATGAGTTCCAGAATTTGTACACTGACTGTATCTGAATATCGGGATCTATCTGTCTCTGCGTTGTACAGGGCTATCTGTCTATATTACTGGTCACAGGACCTTCTCAATAATGACCTAATGAAAATGTAAAAATAAAATATTTAAAGCGCTATTTTACTTCTTTAAGCCTGTTAACCTTCATTCTTAAACTCTCTCCATGTATAACCTTTAGCCAGCTTGGCCTGTTGGCTTTTCCACGCACTCATAACTATTTCTATAATTAAAAATAAACATAACTATATCTTTGCCATGGATATCATCTGAGCTTTGATAAAATTAAGCCCTGCGCTCTAACCCTTGGCAGCAGCAATGACCATAGTACACATCAGCCCCAATACATAGAATAACAAACAAAGAAAAAAGTTACTTGCTCACTATCCCAAATCCCCATGCATTTAAATAACTGGAGGTTTTTTAGTATCAGTCCAGTGGCCATTTGAGTGTAAGCTCACCTGCCACATCAAGGCAAAGACCCATTGTGTACATAAAAGGAAATGCAAGTAAAATAATGCCAGTTTGCCATTTATTTTAAATGAGAGCAGCCTTTTTAAATATCCTTTTCGTGCTGTTTGGCAATGTTTTTTTTTGCCATACTTACTAGCCATCCTCCTCCGTCAGTCTCCATGTCACAATACACAGTGAGAGGAAGCCCATTGCTTGTGTATACTGTGTACCAACCGCTCAGAGAAGCTCCATAGTCCAAGAGCTCCTTACAGTTCTGGGCAGCTGGAGGAGAGAGAATGAGAGAGGATCATGCTGATTTTATAATTAGCTCGCTTGGCTTCCTGATTCAATTTTATGCAGTCAATCAAATTGTACAAATAAATCTTGCTATATATTACAGCACCCAATATGGAAGACATTTAATACAGTAGTTGAATCTTTCACACTGTCACATATTATATTTCACTCTACGCACAATGGTTTGAGTACTTGTTTTAACCCCAAAATAGCTAACAATAAATTGATTTATATTTATTTATATAATGTGTTTATAAAATGTGAAACTTACTTCCATGGGCAGGTACACCGGGATCTCCCTTGTTACCTGCACAGAAAAATATTCACAAACATTTATTTTACATTTTGCAGAAACTCAAACCAGAAAATACGATTCATGTTAATATTTTCATCTGACATTTTTAATGACTCCCCAAAACATTTAGTAAATGGAGAATGATCACTGTCTCTAATCAATGCGTGGCCACTGGTCATGCTTTAGAACTAATGTTTTATTTGTACAGCTAATTCATTTATTGATTCTTTATTCAATTTTTGAGTTATTTACTTTTGCAAATTGACTTACCTTTTGGCCCTTGGGCACCTGGGGCCCCTTTATCACCTGTGGATAGAAAATTATTATTAATCATCTTGTGTTTTCTTTCCACCCTTATCAATCTAGGATGTCATCATAGATTATGACTACAGTTCGCACATGGACATCCAGCAGCCATGGACTTGGAACACACAGTGACACGGTATGATATTTGTAGATCTTTCACATGACTTACAATGATATAATATGATCACATGTTTAAATGGTGTGGACCATGCTCAGTAACTGGCTGGGAAAATGGATGTATGGGTTCTGGAAGCTGGAGTTACCAAATAAAACTATGATAGACTGCATATCTATAATATATCCACAAATTAGATGGAACACAATTTATTATCTTCTTCGATAGTTAAAGAAGCTCAGTTTGTGGAACCTCCCCTTTAGGTTGACGTTGCAACCACAATCTGAGCTTTATCTGAGAGACATGATAACAATAGGTGCGTAATGAGAATGAAACAAAATACTATATTTATCATATAAAAGGGGCCGTTTGGTTGGAGCAATTCAAACAATTCCAGGATAAAAGTTTCTCTTTCTCTCTCTCTCTCTCTCTGTATTTAACTGTCAATAAACTATACATGATATATGATATTAGCTGAGCAAGGTGGTCTGCATATGAAGCATTATAGGCATGCAATATGTGTATATTAAAGACCCTTGACTGATTGAAATCACAATCTAAATAAAATATGATGCGATTGAAGGCTAGTTAGTTTACCTTTAACCCCCGTGGGTCCTATCTTCCCAGGAATTCCAGACGAGCCTTTTTCCCCTAAAATTATAGCAAGTCATAAAGGTTAGGAAGACACATTGTGTCTGAAAGCATTTCACATTGTAAGTAGTAGGGTTATTTAGTAAGATGAGAATTTAAGTGAATTTAAAGTTTAAGGCCATTGTAGTTGTATTGAAAGCATAGCTGACTTCAGTTGTTCCAGTTCTGCTATTTTGACCTTAGGTTTGAAATCCACTTTGATTTTACCTTGATTTATCACATTATAATATAGTGTGTCACTTTATTAAATAGTATGTCACTTTATAATATAGTGTGTCACCTTATAATATAGTGTGTCACTTTATAATATAGTGTGTCACCTTATAATATAGTGTGTCACTTTATAATATAGTGTGTCACCTTGTAATATAGTGTCACTTTATAATATAGTGTGTCACTTTATAATATAGTATGTCACTTTATAATATAGTGTGTCACCTTATAATATAGTGTGTCACTTTATAATATAGTGTGTCACCTTGTAATATAGTATGTCACTTTATAATATAATGTGTCACCTTATAATATAGTGTCTCACTTTATAATATAGTGTGTCACTTTATAATATAGTGTGTCACTTTATAATATAGTGTGTCACCTTGTAATATAGTATGTCACTTTATAATATAATGTGTCACCTTATAATATAGTGTGTCACTTTATAATATAGTATGTCACTTTATAATATAGTGTGTCACCTTATAATATAGTATGTCACTTTATAATATAGTGTGTCACCTTATAATATAGTGTGTCACTTTATAATATAGTGTCACCTTATAATATAGTGTCACTTTATAATATAGCGTGTCACTTTTTGTAATATAGTATGTTACTTTATAATATAGTGTGTCACCTTATAATATAGCATGTCACTTTATAATATAGTGTGTCACCTTATAATATAGAATGTCACTTTATAGCATAATATGTCAGTATTTTTGGTTTTTAAAACTAAATTATAGCTGAAAGGGACACGATGCAATGATCATAAGAGGTGATTTTATCAGAGTGTGTACAAATGTCTAAACAGCAATTGGAAAAATACTTGCAAAAACATAATATACAGGGATATCATTTTTAATTAGTGGGGTAATAGCTTCTTGATCCAAGGAGATATCTGACTGCCATTTGGGGTCAAGAAGGAATTTTTTCCTAGTTTGTTGCTAAATTGGAAGCGTTTCAAACTGTTTTTTTTTTTGCCTTCTTTAGGATCAACAACAAAAATGAATGTGAGGAAGGTTGAACTTGATGGACGCAAGTCTCTTTTCAGCTATGTAACTATGTAACTACATAACATCATAGCAGTAATTAGCTCGTGTTTGATACAACTGATATTACCTTTCAGTCCTGCTGGTCCTTGCACTCCCTGTATTCCTTGTGTTCCAGGAATTCCCGGACATCCTCGCAAAATGGCCAGCTTGTCCGACTCGCCAACGCCAATAAGCTTCACATCTACAGAAAAGAATTATATATCGAGAATGGGCCAATAATGTGAAAACAGTCAACAAGGTCACAGGTCCATCATAAAGCTAGTGAAACAACAGATTTAAATTTATACTTTTATATAAAAATAAATTGGTGGGATCTCGCTACCACCTCATAATTGTTTATTTGTGGAAACACCTGTGCTGAATAGAAATTGACCATTTTAGGTATATTGTTGTTCTGTCCTACATTTTTAATGAGCTCTCAGCTCATCACAGCTCACAACAAATTTGAATAAACTTCTATTGCCTTTCTCCACTTAGCAAATAAATATAATAACAGATTAGGATGAGGGGTCATTCAGAGCTCACCTGGACAGGTGTCTTCAGCATAACACATCATGGTGGCCAGTGATAGGAGGACACTTAGTGATGTCCATGAGCTGCTTCTCATTGTGAATCTTCTTGTCTCTGATTTTAATGATATCTCCAGAACAGATATAATATTATAATAAAATCCAACAAGCCCCTTAACCTTAAATAGGCAGCCACTGTATAGGCAGACTGTATGCCAATAACGGAATTTCCGGTATTTAGCAACCCAAATTTCACCATAAGGAGCGGTGAGTTTGTAAACACTCTCTCTTTTAACTGTTGAGAGTTACACAGGTCAAATTTTGTGCTATTTTCTTTTTTTAAGAACAGAGAATTATAGTTTGATCTAATAATCATCTGAGGAAAGGGATTTAGGGGTGATTATTTCTGATGACTTAAAGGTAGGCAGACCATGTAATAGAGCAGCAGGAAATGCTAGCAGAATGCTTGGTTGTATAGGGAGAGGTATTAACAGTAGAAAGAGGGAAGTGCTCATGCCATTGTACAGAACACTGGTGAGACCTCACTTGGAGTATTGTACACAGTACTGGAGACCGTATCTTCAGAAGGATATTGATACTTAGAGAGGGTTCAGAGAAGGGCTACTAAACTGGTTCATGGATTGCGGGATAAAACTTACCAGGAAAGGTTAAAGGATCTTAACATGTATAGCTTGGAGGAAAGACGAGACGGGTTATATTATAGAAATATTTAAATACATAAAGGGAATCAACACAGTAAAGGAGGAGACTATATTTAAAAGAAGAAAAACTACCACAACAATAGGACATAGTCTTAAATTAGAGGGGCAAAGTTTTAAAAATAATATAAGGATGTATTACTTTACTGAGAGGGTAGTGGATGCATGGAATAGCCTTCCAGCTGAAGTGGTAGAGGTTAACATAGTGAGGGAGTTTAAGCATGTGTGGGATAGGCATAAGGCTATCCTAGAAATAAGAGACTAATGCAAGTAATAAGAAAATTGGGCAGACTAGATGGGCCAAAAGGCTCTGATCTGCCGTCACATTCTATGTTCCTATGTTAAAGCACACAGGTCTATATTTATGGATATTTACTTTCTTAACAATATTTGTACTTCTACCAACAACTTGTATGACTAAATTGCAATTAAATGCAAAATAATGTTTGGAGAAATATTCAGCATAACCTTTTTATTTGATGTCTATGTTCAAGTACATTTGGGGTACGGGGTTTGTTCAACAGCAATGAGCTGAGTATGGTTCAATAAAGTGCCTGAGTTGGACAAAGTGCTCCCCAAGTGGGAAATTTCATTGGCCTACATTGTTAAACGTCACAAATTCACAGACTACTTGCAGAGTTATTCTCTAACATGTGAGTTGTTTTGAGTTCAAAGTGAATACAAAGTCAATAGCTTTTAGACCAAAATTGTTTAACTGGAAAACCCAATCCACTTTGACCATGTTGGCCCATAATGAAAAAATCTCCTTTCTCAGATATTTTGGCAATTGGCCTTGCAGAGAATATCACTGCTCATATTTGCCGAAGTGGGAGATGTGTGAAGATTCAATTAATAAAAGAGTTAGAAAAAATTCAAGGAGATAAAAAGGATTGTATGATTATAATGATAGAAATGGGCCGGAAGACCCTAATATGTTAAATACAATATATTCACAACAATGAATGGATCGTGGCTAGAGTTGAATGAACCCGGACTGTAAAGTTCAGGTTCGTACCGAATATTATGGTTTTTGGACCCCGGACCTGAACATGGACATTTCAGTGTATGTTCGGGTTGGAGTTCGGTGTTCGGCGATTTAATGAAGCGTTTTGAAAGGCTGCAGGGCAGCCAATCAACAAGCGTTTGACTCGTGTGCCCTTAGAACCCATCACAGCCATGCCTACTAATGGCATGGCTGTGATTGGCCAGTGCAGCTTGTGACCCAGCCTCTATATAAGCTGGTTACTTAGTATTATTAAATTATGCCCCTACTCGCTATACCGCGAGTAGGGGTATGTCTATTAAACAGCCCGTGGCTGCTCACTGTTAAAAAAAAATAAAAAAAATTCCCCCCATCCTGAGCCCCCACCTGCGACGCGCGAGTGGGGGCTTTTAAACTAAAGGGGGGACCTATTGCCCCCCTGGCCCCAACCCCTGAGGGGCCCTAAATACCAATAAGGGGGTGACCTATTGTCCTTCCCCCTGGTCCCCACCCCTGAGTGGTGAGTGGGGGCCCTAAATATCAATAAGGGGGGGGACCTATTGTCCTCCCCCCTGCCCCCCACCCCTGTGCGGTGGGTGTGGGCCCTAAATAACAATAAGGAGGGAGCTACTGTCCTCCCCCGCCAGCCCACACCCCTGAGCGGTGGTTGTGGGCCATAAATAAAATGTGGGGGGGCCTACTGTCCTCCCCCCCCAGCCCCCACCCTTGAGCGGTGGGTGGGGGCTGGGGGGGGAGGACTTTATTTTAAAGCCTTGCCCCGCCCTGCAATTAGGCTCAGAGCACTCTGATTGGTGGGTTTAAGCCATCCAATCAGAGTGCTCGGACAGGTAAATGAAGAGACTGACAGGTAAGACTCTACATTTACCTGTCACAGCACTCTGATTGGTTGGCTTGAAATCCACCAATCTGAGTGCTTTGTGTCATTTTATATATCATGGGAAAGTTCTTTGGAATTTTCCCACGCTGTGTAATTTGACTCATAACACTCTGATTGGTTACATAATCCACCAATAAGAGTGTTATGAGTCAAATTACACAGCATGGGAAAATTCCAAAGAACTCCTCCACCCCCCAATTTTTATTTATGCCCCCCCCCACTGCTCTGGGCTGGGGGCCGGGGGGAGGACATTAGGTTGCCCCCCCCAATTTTTTTATTTGGCCCCCACCCACCGCTCAAGGGTGGGGGCTGGGGGGGGAGGACAGTAGGCCCCCACATTCTTATTTATGGCCCCCACCCACTGCTCAGGGGTGGGGGCCAGGGGGGAGGACAGTAGGTCCCATGCTTATTTTTTTTGTGCCCCCACCCGCCGCGCAGGGGTGGGGGCCGGGGGGGAGAACAGTAGGTCCCCCTCCCCTATTGTTATTTAGGGCCCCAATCCGCCGTGCAGGGGTGTGGGCCGGGGGGAGGACAACAGTAGGTCCCCCCCCTTATTGTTATTTAGGGCCCCCACCTACCGCGCAGGGGTGGGGACCGGGGGGAGGACAATAGGTCCCCCCTCCACATTCTTATTTAGGGCCCAGTCGCACAGGGGTGGGGTCTGCTCACTGTTTACTACACATGCCCCTACTCTCGGTATAGTGAGTAGGGGCTGAATTTACTAATACTAATTTTTACTTAGTATTAGTAAATTTGACTGAAAGACCAATTTAGGTCTTTCAGCCTTTTGGTAGATCGCTTCCTAATTCCATGGTAATTAGGGAGTTATCTACTAAGCGGCTGCTTATTTTATTTTTAAGTCATTTCCCTATCCACATTTGTTTGCAGGGTACTTGTCCTACTCTTACCCCCTCTAGCCCTTTCCAGGACTTTTTAAGAGGCATTTTTGTGCTCAAAAGTTCGGGTCACTATTGACTTCAATGGGGTTCGGTGTCAAATTCGGGGTCAAGTTCAAACCCGAACCCGGACTTTTTTTCAAAGTTTGGCCGAACCGCCGGACCCAAACATCCAGGTGTCCGCTTAATTCTAATTGTGACAATTTTAGAATGCAAAATACATACTGGGTGTAAAAAAAATAATAATAATAATTATAAAAATCCTCACTGCTGTTTATGCTTCTTTTCTGGAATGGTGTGACTCCATCTTGTCTCCCTGTCGATCATTTTTATAAGCTCTGCCCTTTACAATTATTGATATAGTAAGTGGAGGTGAAAGAGTAACAATGTTTCAGGTTGTCTTCCTTCAGTGCGATGTGTGCCCTGACTGTGCCAGGACTGAACTGGATTATGATGTTAATTGCTAAATATTTCACATAAATGTAAAAGAAAACGGAATGTCACATAAATAAAAAGGAATATGTTATATTTAATGTTATGATCAATAGTACTATGTACAGATACGTAAAAGCTTCCTTTAAGTGTATGGGATATACAGTATAGTTTGACAAACACGGATAAAGTATTGTGAAATGATTGTGTGATAGAGTTACTGGTTTAGTTCTTGGATGTAACTATAACTGATTGTGCGGCATTTATATCTGACTATTCAGCAATGTAAAGGGTTATTTATTACACAATTATTAAACTCCTTATAAAGTCTGTTGGTTTAGTGAGTAGTTACAGCAGTCCGCCTGTGCTAGGGGCTGGGGTTAGAACGTTGGTGCATCCAAACAAGCTTCTATCTTGTCCCCCAGCTAATACAAAGACCTGTTTAATGCAGTCACTGGAGCATTGTCTCTCAAACTGTTACTCAACAGACAGAGGACAGTTTGTGGTCATATTGATGGGATAAGTTAGTTTGATTTTGTAATCCTTATTGACTTAATACATTTTTGTGTAATGCAAAAACCTCTCTCCCATTTCCTCATCTCTGCAGAGGTCATAAACTGTTGCAGTTGATCTGTGGTTCATACTCTGTGGTTTTCACTAACTTTATATGCAACTGAAAGAGAATGGCAGAACCCTATCACCCATTAGGCTGCAAAAGAAGCTGCCTCTGGCATAGGCTTGGTCCCCTGTCTGGTCCAGGAGATCCAGCTCTGCCTGTGAGGGGGCCCTCCTTGAGCCAGAAGGGATATCGACAGATCTTGGCCCTGTGCAACCTTCTTACCTTGAGAGAACATTGTGGACTGCACAAATTTTGGTTGCAGATCACTTTCAACACTCCCTCACAGTTGCCTGGCAGTTCTTGGCACCTCATAGTTCTGTAGCCAGCAGAAGAGTCATTGAGTGAATGCCAGAACTGCGGGTTGGCTCTCAAAGTTATCTGCACTCGATACTAGTGCAGACCACAGCGATCCCACAATAGATCACCAGGGCAGGGGACTAGACTCTAAGTACTGAAACATGGCTCCCTGCATGGCCTCAGTGGGGTGGCCTGGATGATTGACCGGCATCCCGATTCAGCACATATTTTTCTTTAGAGATGAAAACCTTTGCTATTGCTCCCTTGTGATCAAGGACATACAATAGAAGATTATGTGCGGAGTCAAGCATAGCTCCCATCATCATAGCACTGTATGGTAAACAGTGCAGGTACGGTGATCACTGATACACATGTACCACTCCACATTGTGAATCTAGATGTGTGTGCAATCTGGAATCAGGAATATTTTAATACCTCAGTTATTAAGATAGAATATAATTTGTAAAACACGCTGCGCTGAGATTGCATTAAATAGTGCTTACTATAACAAAATGTTAAGATTTTTGAAACCTATATTACAACATACTGAGCAGATTGATTGCACACACACTTCCCTTAACAGCTTCTTACACTGGATACCTTTTGTTCTGTTTTTTAGTTTCTTTTTTCACAATAGGAAATTAAAGATTGATGTATTGCAATGTTTGTGAAAATTAATTGTTGTAACTAATTTTACTCCTGCATGTATCTATAGAAGATTGAATACAGTTTAACATACATTGTTGATGCATGCATTAATTCCAAGAAAACACGTTTACACAGTTCTCCCAGAATTCACCATATTTAATTAATTTTCTCTGAATATTTCCTATATTCACCAATCCTGAATTTGAATGTCCTAGTGTTTATACCAGTATATAGGAGTCCACAGGGACATCATAAAATCTGTTTCAGTAACTGAATATGTGCATAGCTTACAGAGAAATTAACCATTTTCTTTATTCATTAAACTGTTTTGTCTATTATCTCCCTTTATAAAACTCCTCATTATAATTTTTTTTAAATTTGTGTTTTATTAGAGTTTGTGCATACTGTACACAACTTTATCATTATATGAGCTATAAGTTATGGTAATAGACACATAAACTAAACGTCCAACATGGGTCTATAGCAGAAAACGGAACTTCAGGTAAGACAAGGAGTAGAAACACACAAAATGACGTGCATTATCTTAGTGTATCTTGGTGCCATTGTAGGATGATAATGCTGCTGATGCCTGTAATTCAGAAGCTTTGCGAGCCAATGTGAGAACAATTAAGAAAATACATTTCAATGTAAGATCCCATATAGATGAAGATTCCAATGGTTTAAATGGAGGGATGGCAATACTGTGAAGGACCG
Source organism: Pelobates cultripes (assembly GCA_933207985.1). Taxonomy (NCBI): domain Eukaryota; kingdom Metazoa; phylum Chordata; class Amphibia; order Anura; family Pelobatidae; genus Pelobates; species Pelobates cultripes. The sequence continues at coordinate 143,482,411 of OW240920.1, read as the reverse complement.
TAGGTATATCCCAGGCCGTAATAAAATTCTTTATTATAGTGTGATTCACTTTACCCCATGCATGAAATGCTTGATGATTGGATCCAACGCCCATTGTATATGAACTTCTAAGGAGCTCAGACTTAGTCCTTTCTCTTAATGGAAGAAAAGAAATATCCAGGCACACCTGAGGTTTCTTCTAAAAGGCAGTTATTTTATTCGTAACAAAGAATGCATTTTAGAAGAAACCTCAAGTGTGCCTGCATATTTCTTTTCTTCCATTTGATGTCTTCAGGGATTGGCCCTCCCTTTCTGGAGCACCCTGCAGGAAGTATCTCCCCTTTTTTAATGTATCCATTTTACTCTTGTTTTTAATTTTTTTAATCCTATCTCCAGGCCTTCTGGAAGGTTGATGGAACAAGTCTCTTTCCCTATAGATCTTGTCCAATTGCAGTAGGCTTTCCCGATCACTTAGTATACATTGAAAGTATTTGTTTTTTTTTTTAATTTAAAAATAGTTTTGACCACCTTATCAGACAGGCATCTGGATTCTAGGATGTTCTTTTCAATTTCCAGGCCCTCAGTTGAAATTGAGCTCGGTTGTTCTGACTGGTAGGAATTTCCCATAGTTTGTCCTGAGACAGTTGGAGAAGTAATGGGAACCATGGCCTCCTGGGACACTAAGGCAGTATGGGAATGGCCATCACTTGTTCCTTCCAGACTTTTCTGAGAATTCTCAGAATTAGAGGGAAGGGAGAGAATATATGGGTTAAGTATCATTTCTGTGACAGCGCATTGTGATCCTTTGCTCTTGCATCGAACCTCCTGGAGAAGAAAGTGGTGGGGTGTTGTTCGTTCTTTAAAGTTGCCATGAGTTTGTTGTGTTTATCCTGCTCAGATAGTCTGCCACTTTGTTCTCTTTTCCTGGAAGGTGGATAGCTGAGAGACCTTTTAGGTTTTGCTGTTCCCAGAAAATAATGGAACAAGCACGGCATTGTATTGTCTTTCCTTTCTGATGCCATACTTTCTTTTCCGGCTATTCGCTCAGCAATATATGTATATAGTATAGTATGAATATACAGATATATACATGGGTCACCATGAATAGGCATAGCCAATAGGCACTCTTTTGTCACACGAGAAATGCTCACTGTATACTTCTAACTCTACTTCTTGATGTGAAGGAAGAGGACTCCATAACAAAAAGAGGCTGATATAAACTTAGTTTAATAATAAATATATGTGTAATAACCATATTGAAGGTAAAAGTTACTTAAAATTGTTGTGAATAAAATTGTACTTTAGAGCAACAAAGGAAAAGATATCCAACACTCACCAACAAAAACTAGCAAAAACCCCCCCAAAGTTCTAGCAACCGCCTTAAAACTAGTGCTACCTTAAGCACCATTTATATGTGACTGGAGCCGCAAGAAATGCTCGTGCATGCGCGGTAGCTCCCTGAAGACGCCTGTCAGAAATTTTGGATTTCACCCATCAAGGAGCTCAGGAACGAATAGTTCAGGTAAGCACCCCAAAAAGGGCAGATAAGCCCCTTGTAACATGGGAAACCAAGAAAAGACTCCTTTTAAAGAAATTAAATACAGTTTTAAAATGAATTGCGGAGACATCTGCCATCTTTGTACACCCAAATCTGGAGTCAGAATTCCAGCAAGGGGGATATGACAAATGGAAATACAGAGTGCCCACATGAAAGAGGGGCTTCTTTACCACCTCAAATTATAATAGTTTAGTATTTATATATCTTTTTACATTATGAAGACTGAATTATTTTAATTCTATTATTCATGTCCTATCAGCTGAGATGGAGGAGCTTAACCCATGAGTGATGCTGACATGGATTAGCCAGGAAATGTACATTATTACCTGCCTCATTGTTTGTGCAAGATCATCTTTTTAGGACAGGAGAGTCCCCAAACCCCACACCAGTGTTAAGACAGTTACCTGGATTTAATGCAGAAAGAATTCACATACAAATGTGCAATTCAAATATTCAATCCAAACCCCAAATTGGTATTTGTGTTACCAACTGATATTTGTTGAAGCAATTCTATATTTCAGTCTTCAGTTGGTCCCCTTGTCCGTACCTGGTTTTCCTCTTATCTAAAAGGGCGTCTAGGCACAGCTAAGTTATATTGGGTGGTACACGACTGCCCCTTTTATGCTCTATGTTCATTGAAGGGGGCTTTAAATAATTTAGAAATGGTACCTATTTCAAGGTGGAGTGCTATGCATTCTCTTTGTCAAGGGGTGCCATTAAAAGTCCATGAAATTTAGAACCACATTCTATCAGTACTCCACCTCCCCAATGCATTTAATGTTGGAGCACAGCCAAGCAGGACCATTGCATTGACCATGCCCGTTTCCCTTGCCAGTCTTCCAGTGAAGTTTTGAGCATGCTGCCAGAACTAAGAGTGTTTAACATGATGTCGTGTTTTTCTATCCACTGGCACTGAAACTACATTGTAGAAACGAGGGGGAGGGGAATGTATGCTTCTGGCACAGCAATGCTCATCATGGCTACAGGAGTATGGGTAAAAGAGGGTATGTGGAGACACACAGGGAAGGTACACGCAAGGAGGAGGATGTCATAATGGGTCAGTAGGGGAAATGAAAGAGTAACCCATGAAGTGATGGGATATAGAAGCACAAGTGGGGATGAATGGAAGAAAGGGACACAGATGGGGAGGAGAAACTGAAGTGAGCAAGTGGGGATTAAATGCCTACTTGCGAATAGTTATTTTTCCTACAGTGGGACAGTTCTGATTTTAGGCCCTTGACTTGCGGTTCCTGGTGTTTTCTTTGGTGACTGGCTTCTGGGGACACCAGAGAAAAATGCAACAAATGTTTAAACAGTGGGGCTCTGCTTGGTAAGCCTTACACAGCATTTCAACCAATACAGAAATTGTTTAATAGCGCTCTGCAAATGGGCTGTCCTGCTTGTCTTTCTTTCAGGGCAACCTGTCTTACCAATCTACAAACTGGAATTGGCAGCAACCAAACTGGCATAAAAGAACTCTGAAGTTTTTAGAAATGCTGATGAGCGTTTATGGGAGACTAGTAGGGAACCAACACTGAGATATCATCAAAAACCCTCGATGACAGGGACAAGGTGAGAGCTTAAGATATCAGAAAAATTACATGAAAACAGCAGTAACCAATTCATATATTATTTTTCTTGTTTTATTCAGATTGATTGACAACATTGATTGATTGATTACTCAGTGTCACATTTCTGCATATGAATGAATCACAATTGTAATGTTTATGTGTTTATAATTTTTAAACCAATAAAAAAAATCTAAAAAATAACTGATCAGAATAGGGAGAAACATTGTATTACCATACTTTTACATGACCTTCAATTTGATTCACAGACCATCTGCCTGATGACAGTCAACATTTGATTTGGGGCAGGATTTGACACTAATACATTGTTTCCTCCATGTATACAGTGACTACCAGTTAGCAGTTAGTTAGATTGAGGTCGAATCTTCATCTCTGATATCTTATATGAGTAATTGTGACCATGGCCGGTCAACCAGTTTACCCCGTTGGCGTAGCTGTTGTGATCTCCCCGCAGATACAGTCCATTCAGGTTTGAATAATGACACAAAATATACCACCAGGCACCTTTGTAACTATTTGCACAGCTACCAGTGGTATGGAGATCATTATCTCTATCTTTGGTAGAAAATTGTGTGTTTCTGTGAACACTGAAGGAGTCACCTGTAAATGGAAGAGAAGACAATGTGTCAACAACTAGCGCAGTCCCTTAAATACATAAACGTTCCAATGAGAGCTCAAACGCTTAACATATATATTAAAGAGGCTCACTGTGTATTGTGACCCTCCCATCTCCATATATTTAAATAGTCTAATAGACATTATTACTGCAATTCCAAAAACAACATCAAGATGTCAGAAAAGTTCCTTGAATGGACACTATAGGCAGCGGGCCCACTTCTCCTCATTGACACTGCACCTGGCTATCTACCAGGCAGCCACTATTGGTGCTTCCTGCTGTTTCATCGAGTTTAACTTCGTTAGACAACACTGGATAGTCACACAAAGTGTACACTAACACACATTTACACACAGAGAACACTGACACACACGCTCACTGACAGACACACACTCACTGGTTTGACACACACTGACAGACAAACACACATTCACTTACAGACACACACTCACTGACAGACACATACACCTTCTCTCACAAACACTCACGCATTATTCTTTTTTTTAAAAATATTTTTATTCAAGTCGACTCAGCCGCTCTACCTTTGGGAGAGCTGGAGTGGATCATTCCTCTGAGGTTGAAAGTGGGCTTGCCTAATCGTGTTCCTCCAGCACTGCTCCCTCGCGTGCTGTTTAGTGATGTCATAACCTGGCTCCTGGTATCACTGCAGGGTGCGTGAAAGAGCAGAGCTGGACAATTGTTAAGATTACAGCTCCTTAACTGCCTCCATTCTCCCCCCGGACACAGTATTAAGCCAGGGGAAGAGCCTGCTGTTCAGGTAAGCAGGTTTTTGCTCTGCCTTAGCGCACAGCCAGCCGCCTCATGGGGGCACTAAGATGACCAGCCGACCACATCTTGGTGTACCCAGTACCTTTGGTTCATGTACTCCTTGGGGTATGTGTACCACTGGTTAAGAAGCAAGTTAATAGAACATTTAAAATACACAGTCAGCCAGCACCTGTCATACCTGCAGTCCCTCCAGTGAATGACCCCAAACTCAGAGTGTAATTCAGATTCTCCCCTGTGATTTTGAAATTGCTGTATGTGGCGTAAGTTCTGTTGTTTTCAAAGTCCATGAGATCGAAGCGGAGGTCGTATGTTCCTATCAGAAAAGTGAATTATTATTTATTACGTGCAGCGCTGGGCAAAACAACTTGGTTTATAAAGAATCCATAGAAGGTAAACATGGAATTAAGCACTATGTACAATCACATACTGATGGACACGGTCGAGGTTTGTTTATGTATCTGTTTGGGTGTCTGCCAGGAGGAGTTATATTATGTGTTAAGTGACACAGAATCTGAAATTAGATGTATGGATATTTCCTTAGCAGTGACGTTGGGTATCAAAGGCTGATTTAGAATATTTAGGCTAAAATTATCACCTTGAAACAATTCTACAAGTCAGCTGCTATTTTAAATTGTCACAACTCTTACTTTAATTATAAGGAATATCCAATTCCCTCCCAGCCCCATTTATACACGGGTTAATGTCAGTGGCGTACATACCGGGATTGCAGGGGTCGCGGCTGCGACCCAGCCCACCAGGGGGCCCGGCCGCCCTGCGACCCGGTATGCATGCCAGTGTGGCCAACCTCTTGTCCTGGGGGGCCCAGGAGCTTGCCATCTCAGGGCGCCCCGAGGATGGCCCAGGTGTCACCGGGCGGGCTGGCTGGCAGGTGCACGAGGGAGCACTCTCCCCTGAGCGCTCTCTGCCCAGCTCCCTCGCGCACCGCACTGATGCCGGAGCCGGAATATGATCATATTCCGGCTCCGGCATCAGTACGCGGCGCTCGAGGGAGCTGAATAGGGAGCACTCAGGTGAGAGTGCTCCCTCGCGCACCCGCCAGCCAGCCCGGTGACCGGCCACCCAGCAACACCACAGGACCCCATGGAATCCTCTCAGCACTCCCAAAGGTAGGGAGGCTGGGGGATTAAATTTTAAAAAAAATGTGTGTGTTAGAGTGTGTGTGTGTGTGTTAGAGTATGTGTGTTAGTATGTTAGAGTGTGTGTGTGTTAGTATGTTAGAGTGTGTGTGTGTTAGTATTAGAGTGTGAATGAGTGTGTGTGTGTTAGTATTAGAGTGTGTGTGTTAGTGTTAGAGTGTGTGTGGTTGTGTTAGAGTGCGAGTGTGTGTGTGTGTTAGTATTAGAGTCTGTTTGGTGTCTGTTAGTGAGTGTGTGTTTGTCAGTGAGAGTGTATATTCTGTAAGTGAGTTTGTGTGTCTGTCTGTCAGTGAGTGTGAATGTATGTCTGTCATTGAGTGTGAATGTAAATGTGTGTGTCTGTTAACTAGTGTGTATGCATCTGTTCGTGAGAGTGTGTGTGTCTTCAGCACTTACCTTTCTCCAGTGCCGGACTCCCTTGGCGCTGGGGATCTCTCCGCCCCGATCCGCCTCTCAGCTCCGAATGTGCATGCGCGGCAAGAGCCACGCACGCATTCAAACCGCCCATAGGAAAGCATTACTCAATGCTTTCCTATGGACGTTCAGCGTCTTCTCACTGTGATTTTCACAGTGAGAATCGTGGAAGCTCCTGTAGCGGCTGTCAATGAGACAGCCACTAGAGGCTGGATTAACCCTAAAGTAAACATAGCAGTTTCACTGAAATTGCTATGTTTTCAGCTGCAGGGTTAAAACTATATGGACCTGGCACCCAGACCACTTCATTGAGCTGATGTGATCTGGGTGTCTGTAGTGGTCCTTTAAGTGTATGTGTATCTGCATGCACTGGCGTACATACCACTGTTGCAGAGTAAGCGCACGGTGGGGGCACGGATCAATTTTCGCAGCAGGCCCCCCATGTGTTGAACACCACACTGGTGGAATCCTCTCAGCACTCCCAAAGGTAGGGAGGCTGGGGGATTAAATTTTAAAAAAAATGTGTGTGTTAGAGTGTGTGTGTGTGTGTTAGAGTATGTGTGTTAGTATGTTAGAGTGTGTGTGTGTTAGTATGTTAGAGTGTGTGTGTGTTAGTATTAGAGTGTGAATGAGTGTGTGTGTGTTAGTATTAGAGTGTGTGTGTTAGTGTTAGAGTGTGTGTGGTTGTGTTAGAGTGCGAGTGTGTGTGTGTGTTAGTATTAGAGTCTGTTTGGTGTCTGTTAGTGAGTGTGTGTTTGTCAGTGAGAGTGTATATTCTGTAAGTGAGTTTGTGTGTCTGTCTGTCAGTGAGTGTGAATGTATGTCTGTCATTGAGTGTGAATGTAAATGTGTGTGTCTGTTAACTAGTGTGTATGCATCTGTTCGTGAGAGTGTGTGTGTCTTCAGCACTTACCTTTCTCCAGTGCCGGACTCCCTTGGCGCTGGGGATCTCTCCGCCCCGATCCGCCTCTCAGCTCCGAATGTGCATGCGCGGCAAGAGCCACGCACGCATTCAAACCGCCCATAGGAAAGCATTACTCAATGCTTTCCTATGGACGTTCAGCGTCTTCTCACTGTGATTTTCACAGTGAGAATCGTGGAAGCTCCTGTAGCGGCTGTCAATGAGACAGCCACTAGAGGCTGGATTAACCCTAAAGTAAACATAGCAGTTTCACTGAAATTGCTATGTTTTCAGCTGCAGGGTTAAAACTATATGGACCTGGCACCCAGACCACTTCATTGAGCTGATGTGATCTGGGTGTCTGTAGTGGTCCTTTAAGTGTATGTGTATCTGCATGCACTGGCGTACATACCACTGTTGCAGAGTAAGCGCACGGTGGGGGCACGGATCAATTTTCGCACCGGGGCCCCATGGGTTGTGTGCACGCCACTGGTTAATGTTAAATGTAAAACAAAAATTAACCCATGAAATCATAATTAAAGGAACATTCCTTCCTCCATAACAAATTCATGTATTTAAGTTGTTTTGGGTGCAGGATTTACTAAGATCCTTCTTACCTTCAGGATTAAACTGTTTTACACTGATTTAACCCAGAAATTGGGGCTCCGGCACCTCGTACCTCTGTCTCATGGCTTCCTTCCTTGCTGCACTGCAGATCGAGAAGGATTAGCCAGGTTGCAGCTGAGAAGCTGATGGAGTAAATTGACACTCACAGCCTATCACTGTTTGCCTATAGAGAGAAATAATACGTACTATTTCTTTTAATTATTCTCACTATGTCACTGTGCTAACTATTCATCTCAGGTTTCTGATAAATGTGATGCTCTATTTCGTATATGTAAAAAGCTGGTTAAGAACCACAGTGTGGTCTTGCAGTAGGAAACATGAATATTACCTGTGGACGTAAGTTGGTGAATATGATCGTTCCCCAGCCAGAACTCGCTGGCCTGATGGCCAAACCCTCGCTTGTAGGAATTCCAATCTTGGAAAAAATCCACCGACCCATCCATCCTTCTCTGGAAAACCTAATTACATGTGAAGGGTTAGTAGTTAGCCGAATAGGTTCCAAGCGATGGTAAATGTTCTGCTCTCTATTTGAGAGACCTTGTTCTCATAGATGGTCCGTGATCGGGGAATTAAGTTTATCATTGGTCGCAGGGAGCAGGTTATTTATAGTGATCTAATACACAGAACTATTTTACCAGCAAATATGGCCAATTAGCCAATCTAACTTGCTTCTTCGATATGAAAAAAACAAAACTTGTATTCTTATATATTATCGTTTAATTAACGGCTTCCTGCTCTGCTGGAAGGTCATTCCATGCATTCACAACCTTTTATAAAAACAATCCTAATCTTGTATGCTACTTGCTACTTACCGCATCTCTTCTTAAAGGATAAGCTCTGGTGATCTGGGCTGTGGATTGCTTCTTAAATGTAAAATAATCATGAATCTAAATTTATGGTGACAATGTTACATAAAGCACTAAAATTATCTTGCTGGTAGAACATATTTTTTCTATTTAAGAGCAGCCCTGGAAACACTTTTACCAACCTGTCTAATGTCTGCCTTAGCTGTAGTCTGCTAGGAAAGTAAAACTTAGAGGCCATACTTACTATCCATCCTCCTCCGTCAGTCTCCATGTCACAGTACACAGTGAGAGGAAGCCCATTGCTTGTGTATACTGTGTACCAACCGCTCAGAGAAGCTCCATAGTCCAAGAGCTCCTTACAGTTCTGGGCAGCTGGAGGAGAGATATTGGTAAAATGATTCTGATTGGATGATTAGCCTGCTTGACTTCCTGATGCAGTTCCATGCAGCCAATCAAAAAGGTAGATTAAATCTTGCTATATATCAAGGCATCTACAGTAGCATGGAGGACATGTAACACAGTAGTTGAATCTGTCACACTGTCACATATTATATTTCACTATATGCAAAATGCTTTGAGTACTTGATTCAAACCAAAACTAAATTGATTTATTTAAATTTATTAAAAGTCAAACTTACTTCCAGGGGCAGGTACACCGGGATTTCCCTTGTCACCTGCACAGAGAAATATTAACAAACATTTATTTTACATTTTGCAGAATCCCAAACCAGAAAATACAAATCATGTTAATATTTTCATACAGAGTAATTAGATCTGACAATTTTAATGATTCTTACAAACTATCAGACTGTATTGTAATAATAAAACAACGTATAATACATTGAGAATGGTCACTTTCTCTAATAATTTACTGGCTCAGACATTGTTCATGCTTTAGAACTAATGTATTATTTGTAGAACTAATGTATTATTTGTAGAGTTCATTAATTTATTAGATTTTTGTTGCCAGATTTTTTAGTTTGAGACTTTTGTGAATTGACTTACCTTGTGAACCTTGTGCACCTGGGGAACCTTTATCGCCTGTGGATAGAAAACCCCCCCAAAATATTTATTAAGCATTTTGTGATTTCGTTCTATCCTTTTCAATACAAAATGTCAACATAACGTACAACTCAATGGCTTCCACCCGGACATCCTGCAGCCATGAACTTGGGGCACCCAGTGAAATGTTTAAAGATCTGTCACATGGCTTACTATGATATCATATGATAACATGTTTTAATGGTGTTGACTTTGATCAGTACCTGACTGTAAAAATGGAGGTATGGGTTCTGGAAGCTGGAGATCCCAAATAAAGCTGTGATAGACTGAATATCTCTAAAATGTCCACAAATCACACAGAGTACAATTTATTATCTTCTTGGATAGGTACAGAAGTTTATTTGTGGAACCTCCATCTTAGGTTGAAACTGCAACCACAATCTGAGACTTGCTGCAATTATCACTTCATCTGAGAAACATGATAACAAAAGGTGTATAATAAGAATGAAACTAAATACTATTTATTTATTTATCAAGGAAAAGGAGCCATTTGGTTGGAGCAAAACATTCCCTCTCTCCCTCAGTATATAACTGTCAATAAACTATACATGATTTTATATAATAGCTGAGCAATGTGGTCTGAATATTGAAGCATTATAGCCAAGCAATATGTGTATATTACAGTCCTTTGACTGATAGGAATTACAATCTAAATAAAATATGATGCGATTCTGTATTCTCCCCATTGGTGGCTAGTTAGTTTACCTTTAACCCCCGTGGGTCCGATCTTCCCAGGAATTCCAGGCGAGCCTTTTTCCCCTAAAATTATAGCAAGTCATAAAGGTTAGGAAGACACATTGTGTCTGAAAGCATTTCACATTGTAAGCAGCAGGGTTATTTAGTAAGGTGAGAATTGAAGTGAATTTAAAGTTTAAGGCCAATGTAGTTGTATTGAAAGCATAGCTGACTTCAATTGTTTCAGTTTGGCTATTTTGACCTTAAATTTTATAAACCATTTTGAATTAACCTTAAATTCTCACTTTATAATATAGTGTGTCACATATATTTTTGGATTTTAAAACAAAGGATAAATCATAGGGAAAAGGGACGCAGTGACATCATTATGATATTAACCTCTGGGTCGATACATCTGATATCACCTTTAGGTCCTGCTGGTCCGTGCACTCCCTGTATTCCTTGTGTTCCAGGAATTCCCGGACATCCTCGCAAAATGGCCAGCTTGTCCGACTCGCCAACGCCAATAAGCTTCACATCTGCCCAGAAAGTAACACATAATATATATATATATATATATATATATATAAAACACAACACATTTGAAACAACACATTTAAATTTATACATTTATTTAAAAATAAATAATTGATGGAACCCTGCTCCCGCCTTATAATTGTAAATATGTGGAAAGTTCTAGAAATCTTATAAGGAGTCATGTACACATGTACGCAGACGAATCAGTAATCTATGCAAGCAAATCCCATCTACTGCAGCTTGAGGCTGTGATCCAAGACCAGTTTAAAGAAGTAGAAAAATGGATCGCAAAAAACAAACTCTTCCTAAACACTGACAAAACTGTCACAATGATCTTTGGAACAGGACTTAAATTACACAAATTACACAATTTCCACCTATCCATCAAAACAAAATCAAATGGCACACTGACCCCAGTCCACTCTTTCAATTAACAGAATAACTTTTAAACCCTTCTTCTCTAAACAGTAGTATAGATCTCTTCAAGAAACAATACCATATATCCTAATAAAATATACAAAAGGTAAAAAAGTCTTTGCAGGGTAAAAAGAACCCAAAAATGGTGAAAAATAAATAAAAGTCCAATTTGGTTGGCCAAATAAGTATCCTAAGTTGTTCACTCCATCATGATGGTCCACGTGTATATAAAACAGAAATAAAGGGTATCAATTCTGAACTCCTTATATGACACATTTAGGTTAAAAAGTTCAAATGTATTCCAATATTGTTAAAAATATATATATAAAAAAATACATAAAAAGCTTTCCATATGCAGTAAATATCCAGTTTTTCAAAAAAATCACAAAAAAAAGCCCCAAAAAGAGTCCAGACCTTACCGGAAATTCTGGGCGTTCTGAGTCAGCTAGATGTTAGAGCTGCAAAGATTCCAAATTGTTCTCTTCTGTGTGGTTTGGATGATGTCTGTTATTAATGTGAGTCAGACCTCTCCAGACGCGTTTCTCCGCTTCGGCGGCTTTATCAATGGATCCATTGATCAAGATCCATTCAATAAGCCGCCGAAGTGGAGAAACGCGTCTTTATTTTTCACCATTTTTGGGTTCTTTTTACCCTTTTGTATATTTTATTAGGATATATGGTATTATTTTTTTGAATAGATATATACTACTGTTTAGAGAAGAAGGTTTTAAAAGTTATTATGTTATAGTATTGCATAGGTAGTTATGTTTTCTATTATTATACCCTATTCTTATCTCTACTCACTTTAATCAGCGCTCCACCACTAGTACCCTTTTCTACACTCTTTCAAATACCTGGGTATGTTGTTAGACCCCAATCTATCTTTTGGCCTCCACATAGAAAAGCTTGCATCTAAACTTTATCCAAAACTAGGTGCCCTGTACAGAAACAAATCCTGCCTAAGCCCTACAGTAAAGGAAAAGATTGTACAGCAAATGCTAATGCCAATAATTGATTATGGGGATGTAGTATATGCATCTGCATCACAAACCATCCTAATAAACTTAATACATTGCATAATTCGTTCTGCTGCTTTGTGCTACAATGTAATTACAGGACCCACCATCTGTCCAGCCTTGTGTTTAAGAGCTTTTCTGGGAAGCTCTAACCCTACCTGAGCAGAATGCTCTCCCCGGTTGTTCCCACCTCCTATAACCTCCGATAGAGTACCAGCACTTTATTTAGTCTACCTCAATACAAAAAGAAAGCAGCCCGATCCTCCTTTTCCTACAGAGCAACGCAATTGTGGAACGACCTACCGCACACTTCCAAATCTTCCCCAGGCCTAAAATACTTTAAGAAATCCCTCTCTACAAATCTCAAAACAGAATATGGTTGACTAAATGTTGTGTATTAATATTGTTTTAGTATTTTATTGTACCAATTGTATCAATGCAATGTTTTGTGGACCCAGGAGATAGCTGAAAATGAGAGCAATCTCATTGTTTCCTTCCTGGTAAAATATTTTATAAATAAATAAAAATAAATACATGTTGTCATAGTAGCAAAATAAATAACTTTCTTTACAAAGTATTGTAAACTTTTAGTAAAATATATAAAATGTTAGAGCAAAAAAAAATCACCATTTGAGGTAAATCTTTTATCCTGTTTTAAATTTGTAGTCAGCTGTCAGCTAATCACAGCTCACTACAGATTTGAATTAACCCCTATTGCCTTTCTCCACTCAGTAAATAAATAAAATAACAGATTAGGATGAGGGGTCATTCAGAGCTCACCTGGACAGGTGTCTTCAGCATAACACATCATGGTGGCCAGCGATATGAGGACACTTAGTGATGTCCATGAGCTGCTTCTCATTGTGAATCTTCCTGTCTCTGATTTTTGTGATATCTCCAGAACAGATAGAATGCACTGTGTAAAATCCAACAAGCCTCTCGACTTTAAATAGGCAGCCACGATTGTATGCCAATAACGGAATTTCCGGTATTTAGCAATGAGAATTTCACCATAGGGATCGGTGAGTTTGTAAACACGTCTCTTTTAACTGTTGGGAGTTACACGGGTCAAATTTTGTGCTATACATTTATTTTTTATTTTTTTTAGAACAGGGAATTATAACTTGATGTAAAGTTCAGGTTCGTACCGAACATTACGTTTTTTGGACCCCGGATCCGAACACGGACATATCACTGTATGTTCAGGTTGGAGTTCGGTGTTTTAATGGGGCATTTTGAAAGGCTGCAGGCCAGCCAATCAACAAGCGTTTGACTCGTGTGCCCTTAGAAGCCATCACAGCCATGCCTACTAATGGCATGGCTGTGATTGGCCAGTGCAGCATGTGACCCAGGCTCTATATATAAGCTGGAGCGCCGCGTAGCGCCGCGCGCACATGAGGTCTTATTGCTGAGCATGAGGATGCTGCCGCTGTGAGGGACATCTTAGGAACGTATTCTGCAAACTAGTACATTAGTGGGGTGCACTTCATATCTGAGAGTCAAATAGAAGAATCAAATACCGCGGTTACATCTGAGTTTTAAAAAGTAATTTTTTTTTGGTGCTAAATAGTACATTAGTGGGGTGCACTTTTAGAAGCGTCAAATACTGCTGTCACATTGCAGTTTTAAAACTTTTTGGGTGCTAATCTGCTAAATAGTACATTTTAGGGCCTACTCTTCATATCTGAGAGTCAAATAGAAGCGTCTAATAGTGCGCTTACTGCGCACTTGTAAACATTCTAATTGTTTTGCTGCTAATCTGCTAAATAGTACATTTGCGACCTGCGGTGCACTTCATATCTGAGAGTCAAATAGAAGCGTCAAATTGTGCGTTTACTGCGCAGTTGTAAACATTCAAATTGTTTTGCTGCTAATCTGCTAAATAGTACATTTTGGGGCCTGTTCTTCATATCTTAGAGTCAAACCGAAGCACTTATAGTGCACTTGTAAACATTCTAATTGTTTTGCTGCTAATCTGCTAAATAGTACATTTGCGACCTGCGGTGCACTTCATTTCTGAGAGTCAAATAAAAGCGTAAAATTGTGCGCTTACTGCGCAGTTGTAAAAATTCTAATTGTTTTGCTGCTAATCTGCTAAATAGTCATTTTGGGGGTGCTCTTCATATCTGAGAGTCCAATTGAAGCATCTAATAGTGCGCTTGCTGCGCAGGTTTAAAAATTCTAATTGTTTTGCTGCTAATCTGCTAAATAGTACATTTTGGGGGAGCTCTTCACATCTGAGAGTCAAATAGAAGCATCTAATAGTGCGCTTGCTGCTCAGGCTTTAAACATTCTAATTGTTTTGGTGCTTATCTGCTAAATAGTACATTTGCGGCCTGCGGTGCACTTCATATCTGAGAGTCAAATCGAAGCGTAACTTTGATTCAAATTTACTACATCGGTCACTTGTAATATTGTTTTACACCTACAACACTTGTTACACAAATCTAAGTGATATAAAAAAAGATTGATATTTTCTACACTAGAAACTACCAGATAACAAGCTGCTATATTTAAACCAGTTATCAATAGCTAAGAGGTACTTCAACAATATTGTAATTCTGGGGCAAGTCAAACTGAGAGGTCAGTTTATAGGGTAAACTGTTGCCTGGGTGAAATTCTAAAACAATTTCCATATGTCCTTTAGAGACTTTACATGCTGGAAAAACACAGGTGCCAACTGCTGTGGCTTTCTGCAGTGTGCATACCGGCAAGGAGGGCAGGGTTGAGGAGTGGGTGGAAGATTATGTGGAGGATGATGAGGTCCTAGACCCCACATGGAATCAAAGTCATGTGAGTGACGTGTGCAGTTTGGAGGAATTGGCGCTGGTCGCAGAGAGGCACCAGCACAGCATAAGAGGGAGCAGGGTGCAATAGCGAAGCGGCCATCCCCTAGTGCTCGTCGGGA
Organism: Pelobates cultripes; assembly: GCA_933207985.1. Lineage (NCBI taxonomy): Eukaryota > Metazoa > Chordata > Amphibia > Anura > Pelobatidae > Pelobates > Pelobates cultripes. Next base: position 143,467,360 of record OW240920.1, on the reverse strand, counting down.
TGTAATAGCTCGAGAATTACCAGTTATCCAAGTAATACATGTAGCGATCAAAGGATCCATAATAGAGTTTAACAATCCATTCGTAGTTTCACAGTCAGATGGGCAGTCCGGTGACCGGGACCCAGACACTGTCTGGGCGGCGGTTGGACGACCAGGACCCAGTATGCCTGATGTTGAAGTTAGGAGTCACAGTGTGGAATGGATTAGCAGGGTGTGGTGCAAGGTAACCGCACGTCCCCTGGTGTTGAGCACCAGCATTTGTGCGGCCACATACCAGGACCCTGATGCAGCTTCAGTAAAAAGAGTACTGGATACCAGAAGCCATCATCAGACTGAGCCACATCTTGGAGCAGGATGTGACATTCACTGTAGCAGCAATGTGCGCTGGGTGATCTCCATGACGAGCTGGGTGATCTCCTCCAGGAACTTGGTTTGATGGGAGTTGAGCCAGTTCTGGGTGGCTCTTGTGATGCCACGGTGTATTTCCAGATATGCAGAAAGTGCAGGCAGTCTGTGCGCGCTTTTGGTATTCTCACCCTGCTGCTGCTCGCCTGTCTGCGCTGCAGCGTAACTTCGGCCTTCCCACTCACCACCTCATGAGACTGTGCGAGCAGCAGCAGGTAATAGTGGAGTTTCAGTTGCAGCACGCAAGGATCAGTGGCTCTACACCAGACCAGGAGGGATCCAATTGAGCAGAGTTAAAGGATTTCAAGTGGACTCATTACAATTACAGGGCCTTTAAAGAGTCCTGTATTGTTATTTTTCGTCACTACCATCCAGCGTCGGGAGTGGGTTATTTGCGCGCCTGCTGCCTTCCTTGCATGTGGTAGCCGTTTCTCAGGGTCACTGTATGGAATGGCACCCTGATTCCCCGTTACCCGTGGTCACCATGGTAGGCGCATAAACTGGCATCGAAAGTTGATATGGATGACATCCGAATGCAAAGTCGCCGTCACAGGGATGTGCGATTGGCCCGAGGTTCTCTAGAGTCAACAAAGTGCCTGCGCAACTATAATGTCAACAGCTACTCTATGGAACAGAGTTGTCTTTTTTTTTATATGTCCCAATATTTTGGGGGCTACCCCAATTTAAAAAAAAATAAATTTTTATATATATATATATATATATATATATATATATATATATAAAAATAATATAAATAAAAAACTCCAGAGGTCTTCTTAGAAAAAATATACTTGGTTTATTACAAAACGTGTAAAGTATACAAAGCGATCTAGTCGACGTTTCAGTCCCCGAAGGACTTTTATCAATATTTTATATATATATATATAAAAAAAAACAGTGTTGGCTACCTAATCCTTCTCCTCCATGGCCGCTTCCACCTACACCACCACGGTCACCGCCTCCTCAACCTATGGGTCACTTAGTATAAACTATGTACACAATAGCAGAGGCTTGTGAAGGCCTTTTCTCCATGCATCAGGAGTTGAGCATTTCTCCATGCATCAGGACTGCAAGAAATGCACCGCAGGCCGCAAATGTTTCTTTTTTTATATGTCCCAATATTTTGGGGGCTACCCTAATTAAAAAAATAAAATATATATATATATATATATATATATATATAAAACAGTGTTGGCTACCTCCTCCTCCTCCACCACTGCTTCCACCTACACCGCCATGGTCACCGCCTCCTCAACCTATGGGTCACTTAGTATAAACTATGTACACATTAGCAGAGGCTTGTGAAGGCCTTTTCTCCATGCATCAGGAGTTGAGCTCAGTTTGAACAATGAAAGAGAATACCCTGCACTCCAACCCTCTCTCAAATGGATAATTCTGGTGATCCTCCTGACAGCCATGCTTTAGATTTTGATATATGTTCTTCCAAAGCTAAAATCAAAGATTCCATCTAGTGCTATTTTATGGCTCAGCTGTATTTTTAATTTTTATGTTATTTTTAAGTGATTTCCCTATCCACATTTGTTTGCAGGGCACTTGTCCTACTCTTACCCCCCATTTTACTTCCTTTTACAGCTCTCTAGCCCTTTCCAGAAATTTTTTAGAGGCATTTTTGTGCCCAAAAGTTCAGGTCCCCATTGACTTCAGTGGAGTACGGGGTCAAGTTCGGATTCAAGTTCGAGCCCGAATCCGGACTTTTTTTTCAAAGTTCGGCCGAACACGCCGGATGTGAACATCCAGGTGTCCGCTCAACTCTAGCATTGAAGCATACAGGCCTATATTTGTGGATATTTACTTTCGTAACAAAATTTGTACTTCCACCTACATTTTGTAAGAGTAAATTTGCATGTTTACACGTCAAATAATGTTTTGTGTAATATAAAGGGCTGAGCTGTGCTATGGTTCAATAAAGTGTCTGAGTTGGACAAAGTGTTCCCCAAGTGGGAAATTTCATTGGCCTACATTGTTAAACTTCACAATGTCACAGATTTATTCTATAAAGTTTGAGTTGTCTGGAGTTCAAAGTAAATAATGTTTTGTGTAATATAAAGGGCTGAGCTGTGCTATGGTTCAATAAAGTGTCTGAGTTGGACAAAGTGTTCCCCAAGTGGGAAATTTCATTGGCCTACATTGTTAAACTTCACAATGTCACAGATTTATTCTATAAAGTTTGAGTTGTCTGGAGTTCAAAGTAAATCCAAAGTGAATAGCTTTTAGACCGAAACTATTTAATTGGAAAACCCAATCCAGTTTGATCATGTTGGCTCATAATGAAAAATTCTCCTTTCTCAAATATTTTGGCAGTTGGCAGAGAATAGCACTGCCTGTGTTTGCGGAAGTGGGACACGTGTGTAGATTCAATTCTTAAAAGAGTTAGAAAGAATTCAAGGAGATGAAAAGGATTGTATTATTATCAGGATAGAAACGGGCCAGAATATGTTAAACCCAATATATTTGCAACAATTAATGGATTGTGGCAATTTAAGAATGCAAAAGTCATCTCACATTATATAAAACTCACACACAGCCAGTATTTTAAATTAAGTTGCTGAAGGTATTAGGTTTCATTTGCAACAAATTAGGAAAAGTTAGGGCAGTGCAGATTGAGAGTTCACCGCCTAGGGGTGTTGTGTTGACTGCTGCAAAGAATACATTTAAAGGGAAATTTTCACTTTATAGAATTTTTAATATAACATGTATGTATCCCTTATATTTAACACATATGTGTTTGTGAAGTGTGAAAAATAAAATAAATTATAAAAATCCACACTGCTGTATATGCTTCTATCCTGGAACTGCACGCCTCCATATTGTCTCACTGTCAAGCATCATTATAAGCTCCGCCCCTCACAATTATTGATAAAGTAAGTGGAAGGGAAAGAGTAACAATGTTTCAGATTCTCTAACTTCAGCGCATGACTGTGCCAGGACTGAACTGGATTATGATTTTAATTGCTAAATATTTTACATAAATCTAAAAGAAAACGGAATGTCACATAAATAAAAAGGAATATGTTATATTCAATGTTATGATCAATAGTACTATGTACAGATACGTAATAGCTTCCTTTAAGTGTCTGGGATATACAGTATAGTTTGACAAACACGGATAAAGTATTGTGAAATGATGGTGTGATAGAGTTACTGGCAAAACAGGTTTTAATTTTTGCATGTAACTATCAGGGCCGTCTATAATATGATTAGGACCCTGGGCAATGCATTTTCTTGGGCCCCATGGGCCCTGTCCCTGCCACTGCCTCACCCCCCAATTACGTCCAACCCGCAATCACACTGACAGACGTACTGGCACATACACACACAGACAGACATTAAAACATTCACAGATACATACTGACACACAAAGTCACTACACACAAATATATACTGGCAGACATACTGACACACACACAGACATACATACATACACAGACACATACATTAACAGATATACTGACACACACACAAACACATACACTGACAGATATACTAAAACACAGACACATACACTGACAGACACATTGACACACACACACACAGGCATACTGACATATACACACAGGCATACTGACATATACACAGACAGACGTAATGGCTGATACAGACAGACATTAAACATTCACAGATATATACTGACACACACATACACTGACATACAAATATATCCTGGCAGACATACTGACACACACACACACACACACAGACATACATACATACACACACAGACACATACACTGACAGACATACTGACTGACACACACATACACACACATACTTACATACACACACAGACATACTGACACACAAAGACATGCTGACACCCACACACAGACATACTGACATACACACAGACAGACTGGCACATACACACAGACAGACATTAAAACATTCACAGATACATACTGACACACACATACACTGACACACACGTACACACACACACAGACATACTGGCATACACGCAGACATACTGGCATACACGCAGACATACTGACACACACACACACGGACATACACACACAGACATACTCGCATACACACACACACAGACATACTGGCATACACACACAGACATACTGACACACACACACACACAGACATACTGGCATACACACAGACATACTGGCATACACACAGACATACTGGCATACACACACAGACATACTGACACACACACACACACACACACACACACTGACCTACTGACATACATTTAGCCACCCTCCAGGTTCTTACCTTTTCCTGGAGGGTGGTTTCCCTGGTCCAGTGGCAGGCTGAGGCAGATGGGAGTTCTCCTCTGGAACTCCCCTCCTCCCTGCCTTCCTCCTCCGCGCGGCCATTATCTCCGGTGGGAGGAAGTGACGTCACTTCCTCCCAGCCGGCTGCAGAACCGGAAGAGGGGCCCGGTCGCGCTGTTTAAGCGCCACAGCGCCCGACCGGGCCCCTGCTGACACATGCTCCCCGGGTGGCCTTAGTGCATGGGCCACCCGGGGAGCCTCCTCAGTGTGCGGGAGCCGCACCGCCCGGTCCATAGGGGCTGCACAAATCGCGGGGCCCACAGAGCAGCTGCTCTGGGCCCCCAGGAGCAACTGGGCCCGGGGCAGCTGCCCCGTTTGCCCCGCGTTAAAGACGGCCCTGGTAACTATAACTGATTGTGCGGCATTTGTATCTGACTATTCAGCAATGTAATGATTTACTTATTACACAATTATTAAACTCCTTATAAAGTCTGTTGGTTTAGTGAGTAGTTACAGCAGTCCGCCTGTGCTAGGGGCTGGGGTTAGAACGTTGGCGCATCCAAACAAGCTTCTATCTTGTCCCCCAGCTAATACAAAGACCTGTTTAATGCATTCACTGGAGCATTGTCTCTCAAACTGTTACTCAACAGACAGAGGACAGTTTGTGGTCATATTGATGGGATAAGTTAGTTTGATTTTGTAATCCTTATTGGCTTAATACATTTTTGTGTAATGCAAAAACCTCTCTCCCATTTCCTCATCTCTGCAGAGGTCAAACTGTTGCAGTTGATCTGTGGTTCATACTCTGTGGTTTTCACTAACTTTATATGCAACTGAGAGAGAATGGCAGAACCATATCACCCATTAGGCTGCAAAAGAAGCTGCCTCTGGCATAGGCCCGGCAGAGACCTACTGGACCCCTGTCTGGTCCAGGAGCTCCAGCTCTGCCCTCCTTGAGCCAGCAGGAATATCGACAGATCTTGGCCCTGTGCAAGCTTCTAACATTGAGAAAACATTGTGGACTACACAAATATTGGGTGGAGGTCACTTTCAACACTCCCTCGCAGTTTTCTGGCAGTTCTCGATGCCTCCTAGTTCTGTAGCCAGCAAAAGAGTAATTGAGTGAGTGCCAGAACTGTGGGTTGGCTCTCGAAGTTTTCTGCACTCGATACTAGTGCAGACCACAGCGATCCCACAATAGATCACCAGGGCAGGGGACTAGACTCTAAGTACTGAAACAGTGCTCTCTGCATGGCCTCAGTGGGGTGGCCTGAATGATTGACCGGCATCCCGATTCAGCACAGATTTTTCTTTAGAGATGAAAACCTTTGCTAGTGCTCCCTTGTGATCACTGACATACAATAGAAGATTATTTATTTATTACTGGTATTTATAAAGTGCCAATAGATTCCGCAGCGCTGTACAATTAGTGGAGAACATACAATATGCACACACAAATACAAAAGGTAGAAAGGAGTCTTCCAGTTAGCTGAAATGTTGCCATTTAAGCTCTTTTATACAAAGTGCATAGGTATATAGCCTGTGAGCTTACAATCTAAAGGATACTGTGGGGATTTGAGACAAGAGGTAGCAGGGGAAGTTTGGAAGTGAAGCTAAATAAGGAAAGAGAGAGTTGCAGCTATTGGTAGAGGGAATGAAGAGGTAAGTGAGTGAAAAGTTTAGACAGCTGGAGGAGCATGCTATAAATTTAGGGGGAACCTGGGTAGGCGAGAGGATGGGTGGGTGGGTAGGTTGAGCCGAGTAGAATTGTAGAGGCTTGCAGTAGAGATGTTAGGGGAAATGGGCCTAGGGAGGGAGTAGAGGTAAACAGTTATATCTAGGTATTTACAGCAGAGTGGCAAGCATGGGGGGAAGAGTGGGAGGGGACAAGAAACAGTTGTGATTTACAATGTAGAATATTGCCAATCTAATTCTAACAGCCAGATTATTAATTAATGCATATAGCTGCAAGTATAAGATACTACAGTAGTACACTATAGATAACAATGAAAACATTAATATAAAGAAGTAATCTAGTGGCAAAGGTGAAAGAAATCCGGTGGAGCATCTTCTGAACTCCAAATTTGTACCTTAAAGCTGTAGCATTCAATTGTAGAGGCTTGCAGTAGGGATGGTATGGAAAATGGGCCTTAAAGCTGTAGCTGTGTCAGGCATAGCTCCCATCATCATAGCACTGTATGGTAAACAGTGCATGTACAGTGATCACTGATACACATGTACCACTCCACATCGTGAATCTAGATTTCTATGCATTCTGGAATCAGGAATATTTTAATACCTCAGTTATTAAGATAGAAAATAATTTGTAAAACACGCTGTGCTGAGATTGCATTAAATAGTGCTTACTATAACAAAATGTTAAGATTTTTGAAACCTATATTACAACACACAAAGCAGATTGATTGCACACACACTTCCCTTAACAGCTTCTTACACTGGATACCTTTTGTTCTGTTTTTTAGTTTCTTTTTTCACAATAGGAAATTAAAGATTGATGTATTGCAATGCTTGTGAAAACTAACTGTTGTAAATAATGTTACTCCTGCATGTATCTATAGAACATTGGATACAGTTTAACATACATTGTTGATGCATGCATTAATTCCAAGAAAACAAGTGTCCACAGCTCTCCCAGAATTCACCATATTTCATTCAGTTTATCTAAATATTTCCTATATATTCACCAATCCCAAATTTTAATGTTCTAGTGTTCATACCAGTATACAGGAGTCCACATGGACATCATAATATATACATGACATTGGAAGTGTGGGAGGTAATTATATATATTATATTTCATGTTTTGCATACGATATATATGTGACATTTTTAGTAACTGAATGTTTGCATTGCTTACAGATAAATAAACCCTTTTCTTTATTCATGAATCTGTTTTGTATATTATCTCCATTTATTAAACTCTTCACTAATTAGTTTTTAAAGGGACACATGTATTCCTAATGCTATCTTGTACCCTACCTAAATAATTGCCCCCTCACACTGGAAGGGTTAAAAAAAAGTTTAACTTACATTTAACTTACCTTACATCCAACAGCTTGTTTGTCTACTGCTCCACCTCCCTGGCTGATATCATCAAGATTGATGATCACAGCAAATCCAATGCTTTTACATATGGGGAAGCACCAAGGGCAAAAATGCCACACTGCTCTTATCAAGAGTTCTCTAAGAGAGTCTTTGGAGCCGTCTCTAAGAGTGTCTTTGGAGCCGTAACTGAGTTTAATTTAACACTAATGAGATCATTGCCATTACTGCAAAATGGCAATGTTTTCAGTTGCATGGATAAAAAGATGGGGGCATTGCACCAAGACCACTTCATTGGGATGATCTCAGTCTATGGAGTCCCTTTAATATTTTAGGACCCTCTAAAGATGATTTTATATTTGTTTCTAAAAAGGGTGGTCGTCTTTTAAGTCATACCAGTATTTTGATTGAAAAAAAGTCTTGTCACAATACATTCATAAAACATTACACAATTTGCATTACGTTATCATACAAAGTTTGTTCTCATTAATCAGTATACTTAGAAAAGAATAATTAAAAACTCTTCCTTTAGCAGATTTAAGAGTGAGTTACATTAGCCTTTATCTTTATCTAGTTATTCTTTGTATGCTATTCATTCTTCCTAATTAACATGCATTCAATATACATACGTACATCCGGTCTGCTCAGTTTCTTATATTAATACTTTATATTTGTAGTTTTGTTGTTTTTAGTAGTCATTTTCCAATGATGTGCAAAGCCCAAACCTCTAATGTTCCCAACATAATAGGTTCATTAATAATTAGAAATTTCAACAGAAATAGGTATAAACAGAATATTAAACCTTATTGTTTCATATCCTTTACGTAACTCAAAATTGCAAATCTTTGTAAGCCTTGGCTATGTAAGCCATCTATTTCCATCTCGTAAATCGGAAATGGGTCATGTTCTAATTATTTTTCAGTAATATATTATACAGTAGTGAGTAGTTTCCTCTCGTACCTCTTCCCCCGCTTTCCCTGGAAGAACCAAGGCGAGGAGGGGAAGAGAGAAAAAAACAAGAAGAAACTCTTAGCCGAAGTTCTTGCCCATTCGTATTTTACGTGACTTGTCCTAGCGTTACAATATCAGCAATAAGGCTTTCATATACATCAAGGTAAATTTGGTTTGTATTTGGATTATAAATTATAACACCCAGTTCCATTTCTAATTGTTTTAGTACTTTGGCTTTGAGTTGTGATCTAAATGGTATATTAATTTGTTTCCAAGCTTTTGCAATTAAAATCTTAGTAGCCATAAGACTATGAATTATTAAAATCTCTACTTTTTTATTATATTGATTCCCATATAGCTGTAGCAAAGCAACCTCTGGGTTCTTCTCTAGTGCTGTTGACCCTATTTTATTTATCAGATCAAAAGTTAGGTCCCTTAGCGGAGTGATTCCAGGACAGTTCCACCAAATGTGCAGGAATGTGTCATTTATGTGGCAACATCTCCAGCAATTTGAAGGGTTGCTTATCGATATTCTATTAAGTCTTGTAGGAACTAAATACCATTTATAAGATACCTTTAAAAAAGTCTCAAATATGTTTAGGCAATGTATATGTTTTTTTAGTTTTTTTAAATGCTTTGCACCATGCACTATTTTGTATTTTTTTAGATAAATCTACTTTCCATGACTTAAAGGCTGTTGGCACGTTGGGGCGGCTCACTTGTATTATCACTTCCATCGCTTTAGCATAATGATGTTTAGTGGTCTTAGTCACTAAAATGTATTTTAATAACTTGTCTAGCTTATCTTCTCTATTTATAAAATGTTCTCTAATAAAACGTTTAATCTTTAAGTAGTTAAAAATTTCCTTAGATGGTAAATTAAAATAGGTAGATAGTTTTGAAGAGCTTTTAAATATTTGTCATTTTACAAATCTCCAACTTGAATATTATTGGTGTTATACCATTTTTTCAGGTCAATTTGTGTCATAATATGTCCTAAAGTTCTTAATGATATAGTGTAAGCTATGACATTATCTAATTTAAATTTCCTCTTTATTTTTCCCCATTCTCTCATGGTTTGGGATAATATTAAGGACCCATTTTCTGTGACGTTTATCACTTTGTTTTTATTCACATTACGCCATAAAATAAATTCTAAATTAACCTTTCTGATTCTATATGCTTCCAGCTTATACCATGGTTGTTGTATTGATTCGGTCTTTTGTGAGTTGATAGCGTGTAGCATCATACTAGCCTGATAAGACTAATTATTGGATAGCCAATACCTCCTTCTAAGCTTTTTTTTGACAGCGAGAATGAGTTAATTCTGGGCTTTTTTCCTCTCCAGATAAAATGAGTGAAACTGCTTTGGACCAAATTAAGCCAATGTGGGGATATGTAAGGAGGAATCAAACGAAACATGTATATCCACTTAGGGATTATATACGCCTTAATAGTATTTACTCTTCCCCACCATGATATTTCATACGGTCTCCATTCCTTTAATAATCTATTAGTTTCTTTTAGCAACTTCATAAAGTTTAGTTCCATACATCTTCTAGGATCAGCAGATAGAATTAAACCTCGATAAACAAAATCTTTATTAGTCCATTTAAAAATCGAATAATTATTGTTTCATAGTTTGCATTTCATCTTGCAGGTTATTTACTAAAGCTGTAGATTTTTTGGCATTTAATTTATAATTTGATACTAAACTATATTTGTAAAAACTCCTGCATCAGATGAGGTAGTGACGTTTCAGTTATTGATAAGAGTACGTCATCTGCGAATAAGCAGATTTTAATATCGTCTCCAGGGATAGATATTCCTTTAATATCATTATTCTGTCTGATTTTACAGGCGAATGGCTCAATTGATAGCACATATAATAATGAATTAAATTATCTTTTGTTCCCCAAACCCCAAGAAAATTACCATACTTTAGTTTTCCTAAATTGAGGTAGCCATTGACTACCATCTAGTATTTTTCTTCTCTCCTAGGATTGTGGCCATATTTTCATTTCCCATACCTTGTACAAATAATCTAGTGTTTGACTGGATCTTCAGCTTTTTATTCCAAAAGCGGTTTCACCCTAATTCCTCGTGGCGTCTTCTTCCAGGATATAATTTCCGGCACACTTGTGTCACTTTTGGAATATAAAAGCTGAAGATCCACCAGCTATCATTCTTCACTTTTATCATACTGTTTTACGCTTCCCTTTCAAGGAGACTTATTACGCGGAAACGTCCTTGATGAGTCAAATTCAGAAGGCAACTGATGGGAAAAAATCCTTTCTACCTCAAGAAAAAAGGAGACCAATTTCATCATCCTGGAGAAATAAAAGATACAGATATCTGTCCTTTAAGGAAACTAGAAGCTACAGACCTGAAAGGAAGTATTCTAGAAGCACAAGCTGGAGGAGTCATCCTCAGACAACTGCTTCAAAGGCATGAAGAGGGAAAGGATATCGTTTCTCATAGCAACTATAGGATAATTTAACCATATATCCTGGTTTGTCCAAGATTATTATGAGCTAATAATAACTAAACTAGAAAAACTACAATTTCTGGGGAAATTGTGTGAAGTGTTCTTGCCTCCACCAGTAGTCTTCAACTGGAGTGGCGGAGTAACTGGGTGGAGTGGCTTGAGTAACTGTTGTGTGGTTGGAGTGGCTGGAGTAACTGTGGAAAGGTTGGACTGGGCAGAGTAACTTTATGAAACATTGATTAGCTGTATTGTTGTAACATTGTATGTTACTGTTTTTCTCTTACAGGTAGAACGAATTGACTAACATGGAAATATATTTATTAAATGTGATAGTGCTCACTTTTGTGTTATCAAAACTGTAGGCATGACAGCAGTTTAACCCCTTAAGGACTGGACTGTTTTTGCGATGTTGTACATTTGCGACCAGGAATATTTTTACACTTTTCTGGTGTTTGTGTTTAGCTGTAATTTTCCGCTCTCTCATTTACTGTTCCCATACAAATTATATATATTTTTTTCAGGACAAAAGGGGCTTTCTTTACATACCATTATTTATATAATCTCACGTATTTTAATTAAAAAAAAAAAATGATGAAAAATTGAAAAAAATACATGTTTTTTTGACTTTTACTTGAAAAATCTATTACTCATCTACAAAAGCGAATGAAAAAAACAGCTAAATAGATTCAAAATTTTGTCCTGAGTTTAAAAATACCCAGTGTTTACGTGCTTTTTTGCTTTTTTTTGCAAGTTATAGGGCTATAGGTACAATACCATCTAGTATTTTTCTTCTCTCCTAGGATTGTGGCCATATTTTCATTTCCCATACCTTGTACAAATAATCTAGTGTTTGACTGGATCTTCAGCTTTTTATTCCAAAAGCGGTTTCACCCTAATTCCTCGTGGCGTCTTCTTCCAGGATATAATTTCCGGCACACTTGTGTCACTTTTGGAATATAAAAGCTGAAGATCCACCAGCTATCATTCTTCACTTTTATCATACTGTTTTACGCTTCCCTTTCAAGGAGACTTATTACGCGGAAACGTCCTTGATGAGTCAAATTCAGAAGGCAACTGATGGGAAAAAATCCTTTCTACCTCAAGAAAAAAGGAGACCAATTTCATCATCCTGGAGAAATAAAAGATACAGATATCTGTCCTTTAAGGAAACTAGAAGCTACAGACCTGAAAGGAAGTATTCTAGAAGCACAAGCTGGAGGAGTCATCCTCAGACAACTGCTTCAAAGGCATGAAGAGGGAAAGGATATCGTTTCTCATAGCAACTATAGGATAATTTAACCATATATCCTGGTTTGTCCAAGATTATTATGAGCTAATAATAACTAAACTAGAAAAACTACAATTTCTGGGGAAATTGTGTGAAGTGTTCTTGCCTCCACCAGTAGTCTTCAACTGGAGTGGCGGAGTAACTGGGTGGAGTGGCTTGAGTAACTGTTGTGTGGTTGGAGTGGCTGGAGTAACTGTGGAAAGGTTGGACTGGGCAGAGTAACTTTATGAAACATTGATTAGCTGTATTGTTGTAACATTGTATGTTACTGTTTTTCTCTTACAGGTAGAACGAATTGACTAACATGGAAATATATTTATTAAATGTGATAGTGCTCACTTTTGTGTTATCAAAACTGTAGGCATGACAGCAGTTTAACCCCTTAAGGACTGGACTGTTTTTGCGATGTTGTACATTTGCGACCAGGAATATTTTTACACTTTTCTGGTGTTTGTGTTTAGCTGTAATTTTCCGCTCTCTCATTTACTGTTCCCATACAAATTATATATTGTTTTTTTCAGGACAAAAGGGGCTTTCTTTACATACCATTATTTATATAATCTCACGTATTTTAATTTAAAAAAAAAAAAATGATGAAAAATTGAAAAAAATACATGTTTTTTTGACTTTTACTTGAAAAATCTTTTACTCATCTACAAAAGCGAATGAAAAAAACAGCTAAATAGATTCAAAATTTTGTCCTGAGTTTAAAAATACCCAGTGTTTACGTGCTTTTTTGCTTTTTTTTGCAAGTTATAGGGCTATAGGTACAAGTAGGATATGGCGGTTTCAAAACAAACATTTTTAAAATGTATCAATAGTGACATTGTAACACTATTATCTGTCATAAATCTCTGGAAAACACTCTAATATATGTTCAGCAATATCTCCCGAGTACAGTGATACCACCCATGCATAGGCTTGTCGGATTGTTTGGGGGCTAAAAGGCCACATTTGGCAGGTGCGCATATCCATTTTTCAACATGTAGTCAACCTGCGCACATGTCCTATTTGGGACATTTGTAAGGCCGGCCAATGTATTTTACCCCCACCAAACCATATATTTTTGGAAAGTAGACACCCTAGGGTATTTCAAATCGTGTTTTTTTTACACTTTCCATGCACTAATTCTACCACCAGACTTTGTCAAACATTTAGGTAGTCATTTTTTGTGTGGTTTTTTTCACACACATTTTACTTTAGGCATGAATTAACAAATCGTGTTATGTGTCACTGCCAAACAACATGCCAATATGTGTTCAGCAACATCTCCTGAGTACAGTGATACCACCCATGCATAGGCTTGTTGGATTGTTTGGGGGCTAAAAGGCCACATTTGGCAGGTGCACATATCCATTTTTCAACTTGGAATTTTGACATGTAGTAAACCAGCGCCCCTGTCCTATTTGGGCCAATGTATTTTACCCCCATCAAACCATATATTTTTGAAAAGTAGACAACTCAGGGTATTTTAAATGGTGGTAGTTTAATACTTTTCATGCAATAATTCTACCACCAGCCTTTGGCAAACGTTTGGGTAGTAATTTTCTTCATGTTTTTTTACACATACATTGTACTTAAGACATGAATTAACAGATCCTGTTATGTATCACTGCCAAACAACACCCCAATATGTGTTCAGCAACATCTCCTGAGTACAGTGACATCACCCATGCATAGGTTTGCTGGGTTGTTTGAGGGCTAAAAGGCCACAATCAAGACTTGTACATATCATTTTTTCAACTTGATATATAGGTATGCTTGGCCTATCTTCAGTTTGGCATATTTTTGCATCGCCCCGTTAATGTTAACATCATGAAAGTTTATATTTTTATAAAGTAGACATTCCAGAGTATTGTATATGAGGTGTTTTCACATCCTTCCCCAACCATTGTGCTAAACAAATTTCAGAGAACGTGCATGGTGGTAATTTTTTAATTCTGCTTTTTATGCACACGTCATCTGGTTTTGGCCAGCCAGTTATATGTTACTACCATAAAACTTTTTTAACCAAATGTGCAGGTATCAAATGCACCTTTAGCAGCATTCTCTAAACTAACTCCTGCAAAAAGAATCTAATTGGAGATTTGGGGGAAGGAAACTGACTAACTAAAATTTGCTGCTTTCAAAAGAAAAAAAAAAAAAAACAGTGCAAAGGGGTGTCTGTCCTTTTCCCTTTTTTATAACAGACCCAGCAACATTTCAGCTTGAACTAAAATTGGAGAAAGGTGGTTCTTTCTGGATTCATTTTTTTTTTTTAAAGAGTAAAAATTAATTATGTGTTGCTACTTGCATCAGGTAGATAGCCACCTTTTTATACCAGGCTTTTGTCTTTCTTAAGATAAGATATGGCTGCATCAGCTGATCAGCCAAATCAACACCCCCATGTGCATTTTATAAGCCCTGATGCAAACAGATTTGGTCTGTACTCTGCCTCGGACAGTGACGTCTGACATGTTTTCGTCATGGATGGTGGTTAGTATATTAACATCCTTCCTGTCCTTAAATTTTATTGCAAGCACTTTAGCTTTGTGCAGACCTTTACATTCACTTTTTTTTTTTTTTTGGCCTCTATAAAAGGTCTGGGGAAATCCTTGGCATATCTTCTCACACTGCCACAGGCCAGTATCTAGAAACCCTAAAGAGTTTGAAACAAACAGACAATGCTATAAAAATTGTCCACATAAAGGTGGTAACCCTTATTGAACAAGGGGATCAGTAAGTCAAAAACAAGTTTCCCGCTTGTCCCCAGAGAGTCAGTACAGCCAGGAGGGTCCAGTTGACCATCTTTCCCCTCATATATACGAAAGGCAAATGTATAGCCACTTTCGCTCTCGCACAGTTTGTAGAATTTTACGCCATACCTAAAGCGCTTTGAGAGGATGTATTGTTTGAATCCTAATCTCCCTTTATATTTCATTAACGATTCATCAATAGATACATTTTTTTGAGGAGTATAAACTTCAGTAAATTTGTGCTGAAGATGGTCTACCAGTGGGTGTATTTTATGAAGCCTATCATATTGGGTGTGATCTCTGCGGTGACAGAGGGTATTGTCATTGAAATGTAAGTATCTCAGCAGCAGCTCAAATCTTGTTCTAGACATGGTTTGAGAGTACACTCGACTAGAACAGATTGGGTTGGTGCTCCAGTAAGAGCAAATTGATGGCTTCTTTATAATCCCCATGAGAATTGTAAGAGCCCAGAATTTTTTAAGTTCAGCGACATCTGTGGGATGCCAAGCACACTCCTCCCTGACTACATAGCTATCTGGATTGGTATCAATAAACTGGGTAGCATATAAATTAGTCTGGGGAGCAATCTCCTCCCACATGGTATCCCCTAAAAATAGCTCCATATATTGCATAGGGGAGAAGTCATCCACATTGACATTAATGCCTGTATTGGCACTAAAAGGGGTGATTTGGGGCTCAGCTAACTGTGGAGAAACCTGTTCCTCCTCCACATTCAGCGTAGCAGAGAAAGCACAGCTTCTTTTTGCAGCTGGCTCACACACAGATGACATGTCAGAAAACTGACCTGGGTCAAAATCGGACGCAGTGTCAGTGGCGTCAGAGTCTGGCTAACACAGAGTTACTAACACATAATTTTTTTTAAATTTTATACTAAAAACAGACTAAAACTGATAAAAACAGACTAAATGAGACTAAAACTTCTGTTAGCAGCAATCTGTAAACTAACTCCTGCAAAAAGAATTTAACTGGAGATTTGGGGGAAGGATACTGACTAACAGAAATTTGCTGCTTTCAAAATAAACAAAAAAAATAAATCAGGAACAAGTATTATAAAAATGTATTTTCTGTGTGGTAGACCTTAAAACATGCTCCAATACACAGTCCAGGTTTTGTAGGGCAATCGGGACAGTGAAAAGGGGTGTCTGTCCTTTTCCCTTTTTTATAACAGACCCGGCAACGTTTCTGGGGGTTTCTTTTTTTTGGTGTTGGCGGTATCTTAAAAATAAAATGTCTAGACGACTCTTGCACTGTCGTTGGAACTTGACCATCTCCATAAATTATTGTGGAAATCAGCTTGAGCTGAAATTGGAGATAGGTGGTTCTTCCTGGATTCATTTTTTTAAAAAGTAAAAATGAATTATGTGTTGCTACTTGCAACAGGTAGATAGCCACCTTTTTATACCAGGCTTTTGTCTTTCTTAAGATAAGATATGGCTGCATCAGCTGATCAGCCAAATCAACACCCCCCATGTGCCTGTTATAAGCCCTGATGCACACCGGTTTTGTCTGTACCCTGCCTCGGACAGTGACGTCTGACATGCCCTCGTTATGGATGGTTGTTAGCATGTGAACATCCTTCCTGTCCTTAAATTTTAGCGCAAGCAGTTCAGCCTTGCGCAGAGCTTTGCATTCCCCTTTTTTTAATTTGGCCTCTATGAGAGGTCTGGGGAAATCCTTGGCATTTCTTCTTACAGTGCCGCAGGCCAGTGTCTGTAAACTATAAAGAATTTTAAACAAGTGGACACTGCTGTAAAAATTGTCCACATAAAGGTGGTAACCCTTATTGAACAAGGGGATCAGTAGGTCCCAAACAAGTTTCCCACTTGTCCCCAGAGAGTCAGGACAGCCAGGAGGGTTCAGTTGAGCATCTTTCCCCTCGTATACACGAAAGGCAAATGTGTAGCCACTTTCGCTCTCGCAAAGTTTGTACACTTTAATGCCATACCTAGACCGCTTTGAGGGGATATATTGTTTGAACCCTAATCTCCCTTTGTATTTCATAAGGGATTCATCAATAGATAAAGTTTGTTGGGGAGTATAAACTTCAGAAAATCTGTTCTGAAGATGGTCTACCAGTGGGCGTATTTTATGAAGCCTATCATATTGGGGGTGATCTCTGGGGTGACAGAGCGTATTGTCGTTGAAATGTAAGTATCTCAGCAGCAGCTCATATCTTGGTCTAGGCATTGTTTGGGAGAATATAGGAGTCGAACAAATTGGGTTGGTGCTCCAGTAAGAGCGGATTGATGGCTTCTTTATTATCCCCATGAGCATGGTAAGAGCCCAGAATGTTTTAAGTTCAGGACATCTGTGGGATGCCAAGCATGCTCCCTGACTGTATAGCTACCTGGATTGGTCTCAATAAATTGGCTAGCGTATAAATTAGTCTGGGAAGCAATCTCCTCCCAGATGGTATCCCCTAAAAATAACTCCATATATTGTATAGGGGAGAAGTCAACCACATTCACATTAATGCCTGCGTTGGCACTAAAAGGGGGGATGTTGGGCTCAGCTAACTGTGGAGGTACCCAGTCCTCCTCCACATTCAGCGTAGCAGGGGAAGCACAGCTTCTTTTAGCAGCTCGCTCACACACAGATGACATGTCACTAGGCGTGCCGCTAAACTGACCTGGGTCAAAATCGGACGCAGTGTCAGTGGCGTCAGAGTCTGACGCCAAGAAGGCATATACCTCCAAGCTATACATGCGCTGCATGTTTCACACTAACAGACTAAACTAACAAAATACTAAACACAATATTTTTTTATTTATTTTTTTAATCACTAAAACAGACTAAAACAGTAATCCCTAAACTAACTCCTGTTAGAAGAATCTAATGGAGATTTGGGGGAAGGAAACTGACTGACTACGACAGTCTAAGACAGTCTAAGACAGTCTAAGACACAGATTTTTTAAAATAAAGTTAACCCTTAAGGGCAAAAAAAAAAATACAGACAGTACAAATGCACTGTCTGTAACAGATCTGGCAGGGAAGGGGTTAAAATAGGATTTTTATTAACTGCAGATACTTTTTAATTTTCTCTGGAACAGCTGCTGCAACAATATATCACAATCTCTGTCTCTCTCCTCTCACAAAACGCTACAGAGAGGAGAGAGGCAGAGATCAGTGTCAAAGTGAGTGTTTGTAACACCCACTTTGACACCAGCCAATTGTGAGCGATCGCGGATTGGCTGTTACTATCTGCCTGGAATGCCAGGCAGATAGTAACAACGGGATTTCAGCGGAAGCGATCTCTGATCGCTCCCGCCGCCCGTTTTCAGTTAGGACGGTTCAGGACCGTCCTCGGTCGGCAACGCAAAAATGCAGAGGACGGTCCTGAACCGTCATGCGTCGTGAAGGGGTTAAAGAATGTGTTTCATGAACACAAACCTGTATTCCTGACCCTATAGTGTTAACACAACCATCTAGCCCCCCCTGGGCCCTCATGCCTCCATAAATATAGTAAAAATCTTACTGTATTCAAGCCTGAAGCTGTAAATCTGCATGCTGTTAGACTCAGAAAAACAAGCAGTCTGCTGATCCAATCACAGTGCTTCCCCCATAGGATTGGCTGAGACTGACAAAGAGGCAGAACAGGGGCAGAGCCAGCATGATTCAAACACAGCCCTGGCCAATCAGCATCTCCTCATAGAGATGAATTTAATCAATGAATCTCTATGAGGAAAGTTCAGTGTCTGCATGCAGAGGGAGGAGATACTTAATCACAGGATGCTGTGCACAGTGCTGCCCTGTGCTCTGCTGACAGCAGATCTGAGTGGATGGAGTCACAACTCCGAAGTCCCTCTGGTGGCAGTCTGAGTGATTGCAACTGGAGGTGTTCCTAGCTTTCAATGTAAACACTGTATTTTCAGTGTTTACATGAGAAAGGCTGCAGGGAGCTATAGTTCTCACCTGAACAACCTCATTAAGCTGAAGTTGTTCAGGTGACTATAGTGTCCCTTGTCATTTCGTGTGCTGATTGGAAAAAGGTGTAATTACTAAATGAAGCATTAGTTGTTATTAATGCATTAAAATGTTCTGGTTGCTCTATGAATTTTTTAAGTCAAAATATAAAAGTTTTTTAATTAACCTGTATAACGCCAAAACAATGTTAATAATTTTAAACTGGAAAAGGTTTGCTAAATAGTTGCTTTAGGAGAGTAACCTTTTTTTTTTTTTTAAATCAAATAAGAAGCTCTTCAGTGATTAGAATGTATTCACAAAATAATGCATTATCTCAGTAAGGAACGATTTACATTACATTAAAAATACATATTCTACATTTACTTGACAATGTCTTAATTTCCTTTCACTTTCTTTCCTTCCTTCCAATCCTTCTGTTCTTAATTTAAAATAATTTATTTTATTTTATTCTTTCTTGAGTGCTGATTGCTGAGACATCTGCTACCTGCCACATTTATAGTTATTCCCTCAACCGCTGGAAATGGGTAAGGGGCACCCAGCCCCTCCAATATTAAACTAATACACCCATGTCGCAGATGAAGAGGCTTGTATAGAGCTTTTTAGTATCCGTGTGTGTTAAATGAAGACTATATCATAATTGTATGTTCATGCCAAAATAGCATATCCTAAGTGGTATTCACGTAATTTGATTTAGTGAATACTCCCCTTTTGATATGATCATATAATAAGGATTTAGTCTTCATTTGATCATTTTTGTATTTTGTGCTTCTTCTATTTAGCATAGATTTTAATACTTAATATATCGAATAGCTAATACAGACTTTATTAGCCATAGAGATTGTGTTCTTGTTCACCTTTTGTTGTAAAATTATTATTCTACAGCACCAGCACTTTGATATATATTCCCCTTTGCATTTATCTATTAAAACTAGCACTTTGATTAAGATCATTCACTTTTATTCAACCCATGCACTTTAAATTAAATATACCAATTTCACACCATTGGTTGTAGCGCCTTTAGAATAAACGCACTTTAAAATAAACTATAGCCTTAAGAAAGTTGACAATTTAATTACCGTATTTTTCGCTCCATAAGACACACTTTTTTTCCCCTCAAAAGTGAGGGGAAATGTCTGTGCGTCTTATGGA
>OW240920.1:143432594-143446983 GCA_933207985.1 Pelobates cultripes | reverse complement strand
TATCATCAAGATTGATGATCACAGCAAATCCAATGCTTTTACATATGGGGAAGCACCAAGGGCAAAAATGCCACACTGCTCTTATCAAGAGTTCTCTAAGAGAGTCTTTGGAGCCGTAACTGAGTTTAATTTAACACTAATGAGATCATTGCCATTACTGCAAAATGGCAATGTTTTCAGTTGCATGGATAAAAAGATGGGGGCTTTGCACCAAGACCACTTCATTGGGATGATCTCAGTCTATGGAGTCCCTTTAATATTTTAGGACCCTCTAAAGATGATTTTATATTTGTTTCTAAAAAGGGTGGTCGTCTTTTAAGTCATACCAGTATTTTGATTGAAAAAAAGTCTTGTCACAATACATTCATAAAACATTACACAATTTGCATTACGTTATCATACAAAGTTTGTTCTCATTAATCAGTATACTTAGAAAAGAATAATTAAAAACTCTTCCTTTAGCAGATTTAAGAGTGAGTTACATTAGCCTTTATCTTTATCTAGTTATTCTTTGTATGCTATTCATTCTTCCTAATTAACATGCATTCAATATACATACGTACATCCGGTCTGCTCAGTTTCTTATATTAATACTTTATATTTGTAGTTTTGTTGTTTTTAGTAGTCATTTTCCAATGATGTGCAAAGCCCAAACCTCTAATGTTCCCAACATAATAGGTTCATTAATAATTAGAAATTTCAACAGAAATAGGTATAAACAGAATATTAAACCTTATTGTTTCATATCCTTTACGTAACTCAAAATTGCAAATCTTTGTAAGCCTTGGCTATGTAAGCCATCTATTTCCATCTCGTAAATCGGAAATGGGTCATGTTCTAATTATTTTTCAGTAATATATTATACAGTAGTGAGTAGTTTCCTCTCGTACCTCTTCCCCCGCTTTCCCTGGAAGAACCAAGGCGAGGAGGGGAAGAGAGAAAAAAACAAGAAGAAACTCTTAGCCGAAGTTCTTGCCCATTCGTATTTTACGTGACTTGTCCTAGCGTTACAATATCAGCAATAAGGCTTTCATATACATCAAGGTAAATTTGGTTTGTATTTGGATTATAAATTATAACACCCAGTTCCATTTCTAATTGTTTTAGTACTTTGGCTTTGAGTTGTGATCTAAATGGTATATTAATTTGTTTCCAAGCTTTTGCAATTAAAATCTTAGTAGCCATAAGACTATGAATTATTAAAATCTCTACTTTTTTATTATATTGATTCCCATATAGCTGTAGCAAAGCAACCTCTGGGTTCTTCTCTAGTGCTGTTGACCCTATTTTATTTATCAGATCAAAAGTTAGGTCCCTTAGCGGAGTGATTCCAGGACAGTTCCACCAAATGTGCAGGAATGTGTCATTTATGTGGCAACATCTCCAGCAATTTGAAGGGTTGCTTATCGATATTCTATTAAGTCTTGTAGGAACTAAATACCATTTATAAGATACCTTTAAAAAAGTCTCAAATATGTTTAGGCAATGTATATGTTTTTTTAGTTTTTTTAAATGCTTTGCACCATGCACTATTTTGTATTTTTTTAGATAAATCTACTTTCCATGACTTAAAGGCTGTTGGCACGTTGGGGCGGCTCACTTGTATTATCACTTCCATCGCTTTAGCATAATGATGTTTAGTGGTCTTAGTCACTAAAATGTATTTTAATAACTTGTCTAGCTTATCTTCTCTATTTATAAAATGTTCTCTAATAAAACGTTTAATCTTTAAGTAGTTAAAAATTTCCTTAGATGGTAAATTAAAATAGGTAGATAGTTTTGAAGAGCTTTTAAATATTTGTCATTTTACAAATCTCCAACTTGAATATTATTGGTGTTATACCATTTTTTCAGGTCAATTTGTGTCATAATATGTCCTAAAGTTCTTAATGATATAGTGTAAGCTATGACATTATCTAATTTAAATTTCCTCTTTATTTTTCCCCATTCTCTCATGGTTTGGGATAATATTAAGGACCCATTTTCTGTGACGTTTATCACTTTGTTTTTATTCACATTACGCCATAAAATAAATTCTAAATTAACCTTTCTGATTCTATATGCTTCCAGCTTATACCATGGTTGTTGTATTGATTCGGTCTTTTGTGAGTTGATAGCGTGTAGCATCATACTAGCCTGATAAGACTAATTATTGGATAGCCAATACCTCCTTCTAAGCTTTTTTTTGACAGCGAGAATGAGTTAATTCTGGGCTTTTTTCCTCTCCAGATAAAATGAGTGAAACTGCTTTGGACCAAATTAAGCCAATGTGGGGATATGTAAGGAGGAATCAAACGAAACATGTATATCCACTTAGGGATTATATACGCCTTAATAGTATTTACTCTTCCCCACCATGATATTTCATACGGTCTCCATTCCTTTAATAATCTATTAGTTTCTTTTAGCAACTTCATAAAGTTTAGTTCCATACATCTTCTAGGATCAGCAGATAGAATTAAACCTCGATAAACAAAATCTTTATTAGTCCATTTAAAAATCGAATAATTATTGTTTCATAGTTTGCATTTCATCTTGCAGGTTATTTACTAAAGCTGTAGATTTTTTGGCATTTAATTTATAATTTGATACTAAACTATATTTGTAAAAACTCCTGCATCAGATGAGGTAGTGACGTTTCAGTTATTGATAAGAGTACGTCATCTGCGAATAAGCAGATTTTAATATCGTCTCCAGGGATAGATATTCCTTTAATATCATTATTCTGTCTGATTTTACAGGCGAATGGCTCAATTGATAGCACATATAATAATGAATTAAATTATCTTTTGTTCCCCAAACCCCAAGAAAATTACCATACTTTAGTTTTCCTAAATTGAGGTAGCCATTGACTACCATCTAGTATTTTTCTTCTCTCCTAGGATTGTGGCCATATCTTCATTTCCCATACCTTGTACAAATAATCTAGTGTTTGACTGGATCTTCAGCTTTTTATTCCAAAAGCGGTTTCACCCTAATTCCTCGTGGCGTCTTCTTCCAGGATATCATTTCCGGCGCACTTGTGTCACTTTTGGAATATAAAAGCTGAAGATCCACCAGCTATCATTCTTCACTTTTATCATACTGTTTTATGCTTCCCTTTCAAGGAGACTTATTACGCGGAAACGTCCTTGATGAGGCAAATTCAGAAGGCAACTGATGGGAAAAAATCCTTTCTACCTCAAGAAAAAAGGAGACCAATTTCATCATCCTGGAGAAATAAAAGATACAGATATCTGTCCTTTAAGGAAACTAGAAGCTACAGACCTGAAAGGAAGTACTCTAGAAGCACAAGCTGGAGGAGTCATCCTCAGACAACTGCTTCAAAGGCATGAAGAGGGAAAGGATATCGTTTCTCATAGCAACTATAGGATAATTTAACCATATATCCTGGTTTGTCCAAGATTATTATGAGCTAATAATAACTAAACTAGAAAAACTAAAATTTCTGGGGAAATTGTGTGAAGTGTTCTTGCCTCCACCAGTAGTCTTCAACTGGAGTGGCGGAGTAACTGGGTGGAGTGGCTTGAGTAACTGTTGTGTGGTTGGAGTGGCTGGAGTAACTGTGGAAAGGTTGGACTGGGCAGAGTAACTTTATGAAACATTGATTAGCTGTACTGTTGTAACATTGTATGTTACTGTTTTTCTCTTACAGGTAGAACGAATTGACTAACATGGAAATATATTTATTAAATGTGATAGTGCTCACTTTTGTGTTATCAAAACTGTAGGAATGACAGCAGTTTGGAGACTGTTTCATCTAGCAGCCTCTATGTTCTGGAACACTCTGCTGGCTGCTCACACACCTGGGTTCCTATGGCAACTCACTCTACAGCAAGGGCAGAGAAGAGCAGTTCTGGTCAGGGTGGCGGTCAGCGTGGTGGTCCGGTGCCTGGGACCCAGACACTGTCCGGGCGGCAGTGCGAGGTCCAGGACCCAGTATGCCTGATGATATACGTAGGAGTCACAGTGTGGAGGAGTATTAGCAGGGTCTGGTGCAGGGTAACTGCACGCCCCCTGGTGTTGAGCACCAGCATTTGTGCAGCCACAAAGCATGCAGCTTATGCGGATCCCAGGAACTAGGAGCAGGAATTAGGCAGACCTCCCAGGAGCTGAATAGGGGTGCTCTGCAGCAAGAATGTATCCAGTACTAGAAACAAGGAAAGACTAGGATAGTCACCAAACATGAAAACAAGACAGAATTAATAGAACCCAGAACCAGAGAAGGATAGGAAGCTAAACCCAGAACATGGACACAATACATAAGGGAAACATTGACATAACATGGGCAGGACAGGACTGTACATGGACTGGGAATACAAACTAAAACAAGACAAGATATGACAGGCAAAACAAGAGGATAAATAACCAAGTACTATATATGAAAATCATGGGGGTTTAGTTACATTATATGATCATACATGGCATAAGCCTGCCAACAACACCAATGTACCCCATATCTGGCAGGTCCTACACTGCCTAATGTATGCTAAAAGAACCATAAAAAACACATATAGCACTTACCTGCAAGAAAGGACAGAAGGTCTGAGCAACTCCCGGCTCCAACTGAAACAAAAGGAATCATGGAAAAGGAATGGGTGTGGCAACATAAAGCAAACATTTAAAGGAACCCTGGAGACTGGGAATTCCAGGGACGGAATACAGGAATGAACCCAGAAAAACCAAGCATAAAGAAAACCAGACATAGAATAGAAAACCGAAAAAACAAGAAAAACTAAACAAGAATTGTAAAAAGAGTATTGGATACCAGAAGCAATAGCCAGAATGATCCGCAGCTAGGAACAGGATGTGAAAAAAAACACACTGCTCCAAATTGCTCACTTCACTGGCGGTTGCCATCTTCAAATGGTCGTAGTTTAAAAACTATAAATCAAACAGCGAAGAGCTTTATATTGTGAGAATCACAAGACCCAGACCTACATTGTGATGCATAGTATGTCTCTGAAATATTAAAAATGAAGGCACAGTCGCAGTTTAGAAATTGCCCTTCAAATTTGAGATGGCTAGAGCGGAGTTTCATTGAATGTCAATGGAAGGAGTGAGTTGCAAACAAATGGTCATATTGTGAAAACTATCAGGACTACGGCTTAGCCGTGCCCATTTTTAGTGGCAGTAGGGATAGCTGAATGTTTTGATATAAGATTTGTGTAGGTGGGCCTGAAAATGAGGCAGTTTAGAAATCTTGTCTTGATTTTTCAGCTTTTGCCAGCTCCCACTCTAGTTTTGAACATTCCACCATACATTCCTATGGGACCAATTTCGCCACAAAAACGACACTATTTTGTGAACTATTCGGCGAAACGTTCCACAAAGTAATAGCACACCGATCGGGAACAATCTGCACGTTTTGGTACATTTTTGTCTACGTAGTGTAGAAACTGTGGGAGGAGTTAGGGTGGTAAATTTGGCTACAATAATAATAATAAGAATAATATATATGTGAGATAATAGTAAGTGGTCTTGCCATGCACGAACACTTAATAACAAACTAGTAGACATTATTGCTAACTTTTATTTAGTGTTTTGCTACTTTGTCATTTAGTGTCCCAAGCTTTGGTTACTCTGGTTTTGTTTTGATTACTTCATCGTGGCTGCAGTGTGCGCCATAGACTGGGCCTGCCGCTTTTTATTGAAGACCATCAGGTAACACCTGTCACCTTTTCCTTCCAAAGACTGCTGAAACAAGATGTTTTATTATTTTTACATGCTTTCTAAGGCAAACTAAGTGAATCACATGTATAACTTTCTTTGTTTGTTCATGTTTTCTGTACAAAAAGTAAAAAAAAAATCACCAGGCAGGGAAGGGCTGGCCGAATAATACTTTTAATATTTTTTTTTTTATTATAAAATTGCCACTGGGGCTTCTCCAAAGAAAGCACCATAACAACCGGATAATAAACACCCCCTGCAGCAAATCCTGTTGCTTTTCGTGCATAATGTTTACACTTCAATTGAGTGTCACTCTTATGGGGAGGAACAATGTTAATTCATAAGTTAACCCTGAATTGAGTACCACTCTTATGTGGAGGACCAAGTTAGTATGCGAGTTAACCCTTGTATTTTAGCAACGGGTATATATTATTATTTTTATCATAGTATTTCCTGCAGCACTTTACAAGTCTGCCTTGGAAAGGGAGATTTAGGAAAAGAAAACATGAGTTAAATTAAGACACCGCAAGATAACCCTTAGTGACCAGACCGCTTTTCAATTTTCTTACCGTTTGGCTGTAATTTCCCTCTTACTCGTTTACTGTACCCACACATATTATATAACATTTTTCTTGCCATTAAATGGTCTTTCTAAAGATACCATTATTTTCATCATATAATATAACTTACTATAAAAAAAAAATTTTTTATAAATATGATGACAAAATGTGAAAAAACTAATTTTTTCTAACTTTGACCCCCAAAATCTGTTACTCATCTACAACCGCCAAAAAATATCTGTGCTAAATAGTTTCTAAATTTTGTCCTAAGTTTAGAAATACCCAATGTTAACATGTTCTTAGCTTTTTTTTTGCAAGTGATAGGGCAATAAGTACAAGTAGCACTTTGCTATTTCCAAACCATTTAAAAAAAATTTTTTTTACGTAAGTTACAATGTAACACTGATATCTGTCAGGAATCACTGAATAACCCTTCACATGTATATATTTTTTAATGGAAGACAACCTAAGATATTTAACTTGGGGAATTTGACTGTTTTCATGCAATCATTTTACCACCAACCTATGCCAAATTTTAAAAAGTAAAATAAATGGTAATTTTTTTGACACAAATAGCAATTTAAGAAAACATGTACTGAGCACTTTAAGGGTTACTGCCAAGTTTTGGAAAGTTGCAAGGTCAAATAAAGGGATTTCCAATTTTCAGTTTTTACTTTCCTGAAATTTGCCATTTGATTTCTGGTACCCCTGACCTCGGCTCACTATTGACTATTCTTTGTGTATAGTGTTAGTGCGGCCATCCTAACGTTCGGTATACATTACTAGTATTTGCATTCTGGGTTTAGGATACCCGAACGTTCATGAGAACCATCATGCTAATCCACATGATGCCACCAGCGTTTAGCCCAGCCATGGCCTTCCTCAATTGTTACGTGACTGCATTGAGTGTCTCCCTCGGTATTCAACAGTCGAGGTATTGAATGCAGTCATCCAGTTTCATGTGTTGGGGCATTAGGGTTCGGCTTCACAGGAAATTCCCAACTGCATTCGTCCTGATCTTGACCATGCCGTTATATTATGTCCCCTCATTTGGCCCACATTCGTTCATGGCCAAATCATTTTCCACCACATTAGACCAGACAGCAAATTATTAGTTCTCCCATACGGTCTTCATTCAGCCATGTAAAATCAGGCTGCTGCATGTGGAGCACATTTGGGCATAACAGCGGTGGCATTCATCACCCTCATTCAGATTAGATTCTGCAAATTCGAGGTCGGTACATTTGATTTGGCCATTCGGCTGTCCTCATAAAACAATGATACTATAGGATTTGTGTGGGGTTAAACATAATATTGTATTCAACCCTTATTTGGCCTATGTGTTGGCATGTAGGCTTTATTTTAGGGCTGTCCAACCTGTGGCACCCCAGATGCTGATAAACTACAACTCCCATGATTCCCTGGCTATCTGTTTAATTGAAAGAATCATGGGAGTTGTAGTTCAGCCACATCTGGGGGGTTGCAGGTTGGACAGGCCTGCTTTATGTAGTCCATCATTTGGGGTATTCACATCATGTTCGGTCTCCATGTGCTTCATAGGTCTGCTTTTATTCTCAGGCCTCAATTGGCCTACTGTAAACTAATAGTTTAAGGTTAAATAATGCGGCTCATACACGTCTTCATTCATCCATTCTAGCTTTTAATTTTTTTGTAATTTTTTTTTTTCTGTCTGTCGTTAATGACATCAAGTTTGGAATGTCTAGGCTCATCATTGCATATCTTATTAAGAATAAAATTTCTGTATCAATCACTTATGGATCTGTTATATGGTTATTATATCTTGACAAGACCTCAGTTAAGGAGGCCAATTTCTTTCTTCCACTATAGAAATGTTACAAATCACATTATTGTCAATACTTGGCCACATTTCCAGCCATAAATAAATACAATCAGTCCCTATGACTTTTTACAACTATTCAAGTTATCTGCCTCTTTTACCGTACTGTACCCACCATACCCCTACAGGCCCTCATCTGGCCACCCTATGGTATGTTAAAACACATGGCCCTCTTTCAGCCTTACTAACTAGGCCTTACAAGCAAGACCTGCATTTTGCTGTTACGGGGTTCATAAAGGTATACCTTGCCCTCATTTCGCCTTACTACTATTATACAGTTACATTTTAACCTAAAAAAAAAACTAATTTACATCTGGCCCTCGTTTGGCCAACAAACCATTTCAACACATTTCAAGCCCTTAATCTGGGCATTTCACCTATGTACTACTCTACAACTTGCTATCATTAAAGACTATAACCTAACTAAACACAATTACTTCATAAACAGCCACAGTCAGATGACCAAAATTATTACAACTAACTGCCAGCTGTTTTCAGGTCATAGGTCTCGCATACCAACTCTACAACCTCAAATGGCACACCTTACAAGTACTAAGCCTCGTTTGGCCTGCTTTAGCCTTTTTCTTATGTACTTCACTAGGCCACACTACCACAAATCCTAAATACAATAACCTTTAGCTTCCACACATTTGAGGTACATTTGGCTATATAACATAACTACAATCATAAATGGGCACACATACATTTATATTCCTCGATTTTGGAATAATAGATAGTCATTACTTATCGTTACTCATTAAATAAATACGTTAGGGTGATGACCATTCTGTTCATCTATACCACCAGTATACAAGTCAACTGTCATTGTATTCATAGGCCAATAATTTGATAAACAACCTAGAGATCCTTGCTTTGGAAGGGTTCGCACTAGGTTAACCTGAGCCACAAAGTGCTCAGCTGATAATACACGTGACTCAGAACACCTGAATCCAACATGATTCATAAGACAAACTAAGTGAATCACATGTATGCCGTCTCATGTTTGTTTCCTGATTTTGTTTGCTGTGTACATATCGTGATTAACGACAGTGCTTTGCCTGGGGTATAATAAAGTATATCCCATTCAGTATATAAAATCCTATAACATATGGGCCACTGAGCTTTGTGTCCGCAAAAAACTTGCTCCTGTTCTAATTCTAACAGAAACTAGAGACAATTTGGTAAGATTCTGTGTATTCCTAGCTTAATTTATATCACTTCAAAACAGCTATCAAAACCAGTGTGTGGGGCATGATATTTTAAAAAGTCTCTCTCTTTATTAATATATAGAAATAATAATTCATTTTGCTACCTCTCGGGGTGCTATTTTGTGTATTCCTCATTCTCGGGTGCTCTGTCAGGAGCCTGGGAGTCTGAGTGTTCCTAGAACTCCACGCTTATGGATGGCGCTCTCAGATGTCCCACATGGAATTTGTTGAAGCCACTCTGTCAACTTGGGTATTACAGCCCCAAGTGCTCTTATTACAGGGTCTACTTCAGCCTTCACCTTCCATATTATTTCTAACTTCTCTTTCTTCTCATATTCCTCCTTGTTGAGGTTATGGTCATTAGGTATTGTCAAATCCACCTTCACTGCAATCATCTGTTCCTTGTATACCATTGCAATGTGGAGTTGGTTGGCCAGTACTTGCTTCTTTGTCTGAATGTGGAAGTCCCACAGGATCTTAGCCCTGTCACTTTCTTTTGAAATTTAGCAGAGTTGTCTTAACACAGCAGCAGCATATAGAATTAAGGCAAGGCACTCATACAAAGAACTCACAGGCAAAATGGCTGCTTAGCAAGACCGTAAGTGAGGTCAGACATGCCAACACACCTCCTCTCCATTACCACAGAGACCATAGAGGACAGACAGTCAAATGTCACCAGCAATGGGAAGTCCTCCAACTCATCTGGCTAGGCAGTGGAGATAATTAATGGATCACTATAGGGTCAGGAACACAAACATGTATTTCTGACCCTATAGTGTTAACACCACCATCTAGCCCCCCTGGGCCCTCATGCCTCCATAAATATAGTAAAAATCTTACTGTATTCAAGCCTGAAGCTGTAAATCTGCATGCTGTTAGACTCAGAAAAACAAGCAGTCTGCTGATCCAATCACAGTGCTTCCCCATAGGATTGGCTGGGACTAACAAAGAGGCAGATCAGGGGCTGAGCCAGCATGATTCAAACACAGCCCTGGCCAACCAGCATCTCCTCATAGAGATGAATTGAATCAATGAATCTCTA
The DNA here is from genome assembly GCA_933207985.1 of Pelobates cultripes. Taxonomy (NCBI): domain Eukaryota; kingdom Metazoa; phylum Chordata; class Amphibia; order Anura; family Pelobatidae; genus Pelobates; species Pelobates cultripes. Next base: position 143,436,645 of record OW240920.1, on the reverse strand, counting down.
TGAGGAAAGTTCAGTGTCTGCATGCAGAGGGAGGAGATACTTAATCACAGGATGCTGTGCACAGTGCTGCCCTGTGCTCTGCTGACAGCAGATCTGAGTGGATGGAGTCACAACTCCGAAGTCAAAATATAAAAGTTTTTTAATTAACCTGTATAACGCCAAAACAATGTTAATAATTTTAAACTGGAAAAGGTTTGCTAAATAGTTGCTTAAGGAGAGTAACCTTTTTTTTTTTTTTTTTTAATCAAATAATAAGCTCTTCAGTGATTAGAATGTATTCACAAAATAATGCATTGCAATTATTTCAGTAAGGAACGATTTAATGAATTTTTAAATAATACATTAAAAATACATATTCTACATTTACTTGACAATGTCTTAATTTCCTTTCACTTTCTTTCCTTCCTTCCAATCCTTCTGTTCTTAATTTAAAATAATTCATTTTCTTTTCTTCTTTCTTGAGTGTGGATTGCTGAGACATCTGCTACCTGCCACATTTATAGTTATTCCCTCAACCGCTGGAAATGGGTAAGGGGCACCCAGCCCCTCCAATATTAAACTAATACACCCATGTCGCAGATGAAGAGGCTTGTATAGAGCTTTTTAGTATCCATGTGTGTTAAATGAAGACTATATCATAATTGTATGATCATGCCAAAATAGCATATCCTAAATGGTATTCACGTAATTTGATTTAGTCAATACTCCCCTTTTGATATGATCATATAATAAGGATTTAGTCTTCATTTGATCATTTTGTGCTTCTTCTATTTAGCATAGATTTTAATACTTAATATATCGAATAGCTAATACAGACTTTATTAGCCATAGAGATTGTGTTCTTGTTCACCTTTGTTGTAAAATTATTATTCTACAGCACTCAGATATATATTCCCCTTTGCATTTATCTATTAAAACTAGCACTTTGATTAAGATCATTCACTTTTATTCAACCCATGCACTTTAAATTAAATATACCAATTTCACACCATTGGTTGTAGCGCCTTTAGAATAAACGCACTTTAAAATAAACTATAGCTTTAAGAAAGTTGACAATTTAATTAAGTTGTCACTTGAAAATATCGGCACTCTATTATATCTTTATTGTATTTTTACTTGTGGTGTTGTAATATACTTTGGCAACAGAAGTTGCCTTCTGTGTGTGCGAATGGGGTCACACCAATAGTAGTGAGAGATATGTTTACCGTGTTCCCTAGCAACCAGAGATTACCATTCACATTGGGGCGGAGCTAAGGTGGCTTGCGCACGTGCACATACGATGACCACATTCACAGTGCACCGCACAGATATTCTGGGACGTTTACGCAAGGGAAGGCAGTGGGTGTTGCCGGTTACAAATTAGGATTGGTTGTCGGTTCCACACGTGTGCACAAAACGGAGGAGGAGGTGCTTGACACAGCACTTGGAGGGTATCGTCTCATGAACAGAAAGATCAACTGTGTTATTTAAATGATGACTTTTTAGAATGACTTTTTTATAGTCTTTATAGTAAAGAGTATTGTCACTGCAATAGCACACATATCCCTAGATATTAATAAATACCACTTACGATACACCCAGAGATGTTTGACATTGTCTGTTGTGCCTTATCCACACACAGTTTGAATTGTAACAATTCAAACTGTCCAGCTTTTTAACAGAAAATGTTTGTGTATAGCATGTTCACACAGAGTTTCTATTTTTTTTTTTTTTTTTATAGATATCATTTTGAGGTTCAAATATGGTGTTTGAGACATGTAAACATTACAACGATGATGAGCACGATGCATGTCTTTTTATAAAAACGTATACTTCACCTGGGACACCTGTTCTTGTTAGAAGGGAGTTCATGGAAAGCACTGTTTGAGTTTTTCTGTAATGGTATGTATGTTTAATAAAAAATCTTCAAATATAAAATGGAAAAGGCTCAGAAAATAGTCAAAGCCACAGCATTGTACGTATATCAGGACTTGGTAAACTGTCTTTATTTCCCAGTCACCCTCTCTATGGCCGATGGACTGCTGTATAACCGGTATCAGAGCGAGTGGATTGTGCAACATGTGACGGAAGTCAGTATTTTCTCGTGATAAGGAAAAACGATTCTTAGTGTAGAGTGGGTCCTGGAGCAAGAAATGTTTTTGGGGCCCCCCACTAGCTATGCCAGCTGAAGATCTATCATTTGTCCATCCTTGCAGTATTTTATTTGTGTATGTCTGCCTGTGTGTGTGGATGTCTGCATCTGAGTGTGTGGATGTCTTTGTGTGTGCATCTGCTAGTGAGTGAGCTTCTGTGTGAGTATGCACATCTGCTAGTGAGTTTCTGTGTGAGTGTGCATCTGCTAGTGAAGGAGCTTCTGTGTGCCTGCTAGTGAGTGAGCTTGTATGTGTGTCAGTGAGCTTGTCTGTAGGGATCATATGTGTGTGTGTTAGTGAGCTTGTCTGTAGGGAGCATGGGTGTGTCTGAGCCTGTCTGTGGTGAGAATGTGTGTGATCGTGAGCTTGTCTGTAGTGACCATATGTGTGTCAGTGAGCTTGTCTGTAGTGAGCATGTGTGTGTCAGTGAGCTTGTCTGTAGTGAATCTGTGTGTCAGTGAGCTCTTCTGGAGGGAGCATGTGTGTGTCAATGGGCTTGTCTGTAGGGAGAGTGTGTGCGCATCAGTGAGCTTGTCTGTATTGAGCGTGTTTGTGTGACAGTGAGCTTGTCTGTAGTAAGCTTGGGTGTGTATTAGAGTTTGTCTTTAGTAAATTTGTGTGTGCACCAGTAACCTTGTCTGTTTGTCATTGAGATTGTCTGTCAATGAGCCTATTTGTGTGCATCAGTAAGATTGTGTCTGCATATGAGTATGTTTTACTGTATAATTTAATTACCCTGAAAGGACTAATATTTTGAATTAGAAAAAGAAATATACCAATAATATATATATTGTGACGGACTGCTTTCACTCCGACCGAGTACTTGCGCCAATCGATGCTCCTAGTGCTTGCCAAGGACTCCAACTGACACCATCAGCACTGCAGAACCCACTTCCAGCGATGCAGCTGCTCCGGAGTCTCGTCGTCCTTCACCCACCCTGGACCCAAGGCCAGGATCCAGCTTCCAGTGGGCAGACCTCTCTTCCTCCAGAGAGTGTAGCAGGAACAAGAACAGCTCTTACAAGAGCTTACCCTGGGAAATATAGTGTGATGATAGCAATCCCCAGAGTGTAGTTATCTCATCCCCCAAGAATGAGCCAAGGCTTCAAGAAAGGGTCAAGCACAGGGCCAGACTGGGGATACAAAGCAGCCCTGGAAAAAAAATTTGTGCCAGCCCCATAAGTCACTGCGCCATATATTGTCGCATGTAATATGTAAGGCTATGTCTTGCCAGGACAGATGATTGAGTAATATATATATATATATATATATATATATATATATATATATATATATATATATATATTAATATTATTGCTTTTTCTAATATAAAATATTGGTCCTTTCAGGGTAAAACGTTTAATTATACAGTAAGCATACTCACATGCAGACACAGACAACCTCACTAACACAAGCTCATTGATACACAGCCTCATAGAAAAACAAACAATCTTACTGATATACATCAGCTCATTGACATAAAAACACAAGCTCACTCACTAGCAGGCACACGCATGCAAGCAAGCTCACTCACTAGCAGACACACACACAGCTTAATGTGGTGGTACTGGTGTCTATAGCATGTCCCTACAGGCTTTTCAACGTAAACACTGACTTTTCAGAGAAAAGGCAGTGTTTACATTGCTTCAAAGTGACACTGCTAGTGACAGTCACTCAGACGGTCACTAGAGGTGCTTCCTGTGTTAGTGCACCTACATTCAGGGCCTCCACACTCTGTAGGTGCTGAACGTTCCCCATAGAGATACATTGATTCAATGCATCTCTATGAGGAGATGCTGATTGGAGTGGTGTTTTGCAGCCAATCCTATGGCAAAGCATTGGATTGGCTGAGATCATCAAGCTTGATGATCTCAGCTATAGAGGCAGGGCCAGTCGAGGGGAGACCAGCACGCTGCGTG
>OW240920.1:143411582-143432494 GCA_933207985.1 Pelobates cultripes | reverse complement strand
GGGAGAAGAAGAAGATTGGAGGGAGGGGGGAGTGGAGAAGATTGGAGGGAGGGGAGAGAAGAAGAGATTACAGGGAGGGAAGGAAACATAGAAACATAGAATGTGATAAGATAAGATAAGAACCATTCGGCCCATCTAGGGGGGAGAAGAAGAGAAAATTACAGGGGAGAAGATTAGATGGGGAGAAGAAGAGAAGAGATTACAGGGAGGGGGGAGAAGAAGAGAAGATTACAGGGGGGAGAAGAAGAGATTACAGGGATGGGGAGAAGAAGAGGAGAACACAGGGAGGGGGGAATAAGAGGAGAACACTGGGGGAGAAGAAGAGGAGAACACAGGGAGGGGGGAATAAGAGGAGAACACGGGGGGTGGGAGATGAGAACGTAGGGGAGGGAGAGACCACTAAAGGAGGGAGGGGCCGGTGGAGAGACCACTAGGGGAGGGGTGTGAGGAGAGACCGCTAAGGGGGGGTGGAGGATAGACCACTAGGGGAGGGTGGGGGGAGAGGAGAGACCACTAATGCAAAGTCGGGGAGAAAAGGAGACCACTAAGGGAGGTGGGGGGGTGAGGAGAGACCACTAAGGGGCAGGGGAGATCTCTAAGGAATGGAAGGGAGAGCTCTATATAGGACAAGTGAACAGGTTTTCTCAACAATTGTCACACACACACACACACACAATGCATCCCTATACACACAGAAACACAAATACGCTTCCCCTTTACACAGAGAGAAAACACACAATGCAACCCTTACACATAAAGACAATGCATCCTTTGCACATATACACAGAAACACACAATGCATCCCTTACACACACATGCAAACAAACACTGCTTCTCTTACACACACAGAAACACAATGCATCTCTTACACACACTCAACGCACCCCTTACAGACACACACACTGCATCCCTTACATACACAGAAACACACTTTGCATCACTTATGCATACAAACACAGATTCACACAATGCATCCCTTACACACAACAAGAAACACACAATACATCCCTTATACACAAACACTCACTGTTTTCTGTCCCTTACACAAAAACACACTGCTTCCACTACACACAAACACACTGCATCACCTACACAAACTGGTATCCCTATATTCCATAAGCACACACATTAGATCCTCTACAGTAACAATAACACATCCCCACACTCTACTCCCCAGGAGCGAACTCCATGGGTGGAACATGTGGTGGATCTTATGGGAGGCTTTATGGCATAATCACCCAACAGGCCCCAAACTGCACCCTGAGCTATGTAAGAGGCCCCAAAAATGGAGCTGCTTCCTCGCTTCCTCCCAGCTCATTTGAATTTGTGACCACAGTTACAAACAACAGCCTCCAGAGATCCTGTTCTGCACCAGACCAGTGGAGCCGTGACCTGCAGCTAGAGCCCATCATCATCATCCCTCATCCGATTGTAAGGCAATCTTAGTATACTATTAGCACACCTCTAATCTCCCCACCCCTACTTCCTCTACAATAAATGGATTCCTGAGATCCCCAGAACAACTGCAGCTTAATAAAGTTGTTCTGGTGTCTATAGTTTGTCCCTGCAGGCTTTTTAATGTAAACACACACTGTGTGCAGCACTGGCGTTAGTTTATATGGCAGATCATATGGGTGGGGCATTGTGATGTCCCGGGGGAGGGAAGGGGGGCGGCAAATCTTTCTTTTGCCTAGGGCGGCAAAAATCCTTGCACCGGCCCTGGATATCATTATATGACACCTATAAGCTTGAGCCTTGGACTCAAGATAAATTCTATCACACTACTAACACACTAAAATGGTAACAGTAAATTCTCTGGGAATTACATAGATTAATAAAATATTGATAATCACCTATAACTTGTTTTAACATTTTTCATGAGATGCTCTGTGTTCTTTCAGACGTGTATTAAAGATTAAACTATTTACATCACAATCCAGTTGAGTCTTGGCACAGCCAAGGCACACTTTGTGTTATGGGAGGAGAAATAGAATAGAATAGGAATAGAATAGAATAGAATAGAATAGATTGTTTCTCCTGCTATGTCTATGTTCGCCCTCTACTGGCTGCTAGGTGTAAGAGGCCGATCTTATGACAACAATTAAAACTTGTATAGTGCATTTATCCTTTACAAGTTAGTTTATACAAATACACAAAAATAAGTCCTGCGCTCAAACTCCCACTACTCCTGGGTGGCAGCAACGACCATAGTATACATCAGCCCCAATACACACAACAAAAACGTGAGTTGGGAGAATTCAGAGAGAATTAATGTGAATTAAAAAATTCAGATAAAAATAATGAATATATCTGCAAGTGGTCTATTCAATAAACAACAAACTGTGAAGAGTTGACATTTCACTGAATATAGCCCCAACAGAGAAACTCCAACATAGTCGCCTCTACCTACATATGGCAAGTCTTTACTTAGCTCCCTCACCTCCCCTTTCTTTACTGAATAGATACTCCCAAAAAGGTTTTTTAAATATATAGCACACAGTTTTAAGGTGATACTGAACATTGCTTAAAACTGTCTTCTCCATGTAATAATGCAAATCTAATCTTACAAGATATATTCAGAAGCAAATTAATGCCAAGAAATGGAAGCATTCAGAAAATAATGGTTAATTTATGATTTAAATTCCTGCTCTGCAATGCCAGATCAGATTAATAAAAAGAAGGTGTGACTATTAGTGGTTAAAAGAGGTATGTCTGCAATCAAACCGCTCCGTATGATGAAATTCTCGTTGCTAAACACCAGAAATTCCGTTCCTGGCATACAGTCGTAGCTGCCTATTTAAGGATGAGGGGCTTGTTGTACTTTAGACGATACTCTCTATCTGTTCCAGAGATACCATAAAACACTTCGACTCCAGCAGCTACAGGGAGTAAGATGAGGAACTGCGCATATTCATCATTGAGCATTCTCGTATCGCTGGCCGCCATTCTGTGTTTTGAGAAACAAAAGATCTACCGAAACCCTGCCAAAAATCAAAAAATACCTTAAAAAAAAGGTATTACTAGATACCAATTTCATCAGTTATTTTACATCTGCATCACTGGACTAGTACGGCTAAAATTTCAAATCCAAATCTTGAATGAAAAGAAAGTTATAAATAAATGGAATATACAGCCCTTCTATACAGCCAAACAAACTTTATAATGTAACGTAACGTTACGGTCACTGATCTTTACATTATAATGTTTCTTATCATGTAGTCAATAAATAACTAATTGTAGTGACTCGACAACCAGTTTGGAAGATGTTGGATAAAATTATCGTGTTTGTATTTATCTCCAGTTCACCAGGCACGTTTATTTTTTATTTTCAGTTTACTAAAATAAACCACTAAAGGAGGGAGGGGCCGGTGGAGAGACCACTAGGGGAGGGGTGTGAGGAGAGACCGCTAAGGGAGGGGGGTGGAGGATAGACCACTAGGGGAGGGTGGGGGGAGAGGAGAGACCACTAATGCAAAGTCGGGGAGAAAAGGAGACCACTAAGGGAGGTGGGGGGGTGAGGAGAGACCACTAAGGGGCAGGGGAGATCTCTAAGGAATGGAAGGGAGAGCTCTATAGGACAGTGGGCAGGACAGGGAGCTCTTTCACACCACGCGCACACACACACACACACAATGCATCCCTATACACACAGAAACACAACATGCTTCCCTTACACAGAGAGAAACATACAATGCAACCCTTACACATAAAGACAATGCATCCTTTGCACATATACACAGAAACACACAATGCATCCCTTACATACACATGCAAACACACACTGCTTCTCTTACACACACACAGAAACACAATGCATCTCTTACACACACTCAACGCACCCCTTACAGACACACACACTGCATCCCTTACATACACAGAAACACACTTTGCATCACTTATGCATACAAACACAGATTCACACAATGCATCCCTTACACACAACAAGAAACACACAATACATCCCTTATACACAAACACTCACTGTTTTCTGTCCCTTACACAAAAACACACTGCTTCCACTACACACAAACACACTGCATCACCTACACAAACTGGTATCCCTATATTCCATAAGCACACACATTAGATCCTCTACAGTAACAAATAACACATCCCCTACACACTCTACTCCCTGTGAGCGAACTCATGGGTGGAACATGTAGGTGGACGTATGGGTGGGCTTTATGGGCATAATCACTGTCAGGCCCTGGGGCCCAGACCTTGAGCTATGTAAGAGGCCCCAAAAAATGGAGCTGCTTCCCGTTCTCCCAGAACATTGAATTTTGTGACCACAGTTACAAACAGCCTCCAGAGATCCTGTTCTGCACCAGACCAGTGGAGCCAGACTGCAGCTAGAGCCCATCATCATCCTCATCTGATTGTAAGTAGGCAATCTAGTATATTATTAGTGACACTAATCTCTAATTTACCTCACAATAAATGGACCCTATAGTCCCCAGAACAACTGCAGCTTAATAAAGTTGTTCTGGTGTCTATAGTTTGTCCCTGCAGGCTTTTTAATGTAAACACACACTGTGTGCAGCACTGGCGTTAGTTTATATGGCAGATCATATGGGTGGGGCATTGTGATGTCCCGGGGGAGGGAAGGGGGGCGGCAAATCTTTCTTTTGCCTAGGGCGGCAAAAATCCTTGCACCGGCCCTGGATATCATTATATGACACCTATAAGCTTGAGCCTTGGACTCAAGATAAATTCTATCACACTACTAACACACTAAAATGGTAACAGTAAATTCTCTGGGAATTACATAGATTAATAAAATATTGATAATCACCTATAACTTGTTTTAACATTTTTCATGAGATGCTCTGTGTTCTTTCAGACGTGTATTAAAGATTAAACTATTTACATCACAATCCAGTTGAGTCTTGGCACAGCCAAGGCACACTTTGTGTTATGGGAGGAGAAATAGAATAGAATAGGAATAGAATAGAATAGAATAGAATAGATTGTTTCTCCTGCTATGTCTATGTTCGCCCTCTACTGGCTGCTAGGTGTAAGAGGCCGATCTTATGACAACAATTAAAACTTGTATAGTGCATTTATCCTTTACAAGTTAGTTTATACAAATACACAAAAATAAGTCCTGCGCTCAAACTCCCACTACTCCTGGGTGGCAGCAACGACCATAGTATACATCAGCCCCAATACACACAACAAAAACGTGAGTTGGGAGAATTCAGAGAGAATTAATGTGAATTAAAAAATTCAGATAAAAATAATGAATATATCTGCAAGTGGTCTATTCAATAAACAACAAACTGTGAAGAGTTGACATTTCACTGAATATAGCCCCAACAGAGAAACTCCAACATAGTCGCCTCTACCTACATATGGCAAGTCTTTACTTAGCTCCCTCACCTCCCCTTTCTTTACTGAATAGATACTCCCAAAAAGGTTTTTTAAATATATAGCACACAGTTTTAAGGTGATACTGAACATTGCTTAAAACTGTCTTCTCCATGTAATAATGCAAATCTAATCTTACAAGATATATTCAGAAGCAAATTAATGCCAAGAAATGGAAGCATTCAGAAAATAATGGTTAATTTATGATTTAAATTCCTGCTCTGCAATGCCAGATCAGATTAATAAAAAGAAGGTGTGACTATTAGTGGTTAAAAGAGGTATGTCTGCAATCAAACCGCTCCGTATGATGAAATTCTCGTTGCTAAACACCAGAAATTCCGTTCCTGGCATACAGTCGTAGCTGCCTATTTAAGGATGAGGGGCTTGTTGTACTTTAGACGATACTCTCTATCTGTTCCAGAGATACCATAAAACACTTCGACTCCAGCAGCTACAGGGAGTAAGATGAGGAACTGCGCATATTCATCATTGAGCATTCTCGTATCGCTGGCCGCCATTCTGTGTTATGCTGAAGACACCTGTCCAGGTGAGCTATGAATGATCCCTCACCCTAATCATTGATTTTATATTATTACTGATTGGAGAAGTTCACGTAGAGTTTATTCATTAAACAGTAAAGTATTGTGAACAAATTATTTAGACACATTTTTGGAAAACTTACTTTAAAAATGTCATATTTACTACTTACAATTATGATATAAGTTTTAAAAAGTGAAAAAAATAAATAAATAAAACCAAAGTTAAAGTGAACTCTCGTGTTCGGTGTGAATAAAACCATAGTTATTAAAACAATCGTCCTACATAACAGCATTTCCTCGCCTTGAATGTCAGTCAGAGCAAAGTGATTGATTGGCTTGAAAACTAACCAATCAAATCACTCTGACAGGCAAGTCTCATTTTTCATGGTCCAATAATGTCTATAAACCTACATTTACAGTATTTATGTTTTATTACTGGGAAAATCCAATTGGTTGTCGGATCTCTCGACAGACGAATGCTTGCATGCATGGACAAATGAATGGGTAGATGGATGGGTAAAGTTAAAAACAGCAAGCACAGGCAATTATTTCTATAGAATGAAGATATAAAATAAGAGATGAAATTAGGATCTTCTAATACCTTTTATTGGACTAACAACATTTTGAAAAGACAAGCTTTCAGGAGATCCTCCCGTTGTCATTTCTAAAACTGAGAGAGTGAGAAATGCTTAAGATTTGAGAAACAAAAGATCTACCGAAACCCTGCCAAAAATCAAAAAATACCTTAAAAAAAAGGTATTACTAGATACCAATTTCATCAGTTATTTTACATCTGCATCACTGGACTAGTACGGCTAAAATTTCAAATCCAAATCTTGAATGAAAAGAAAGTTATAAATAAATGGAATATACAGCCCTTCTATACAGCCAAACAAACTTTATAATGTAACGTAACGTTACGGTCACTGATCTTTACATTATAATGTTTCTTATCATGTAGTCAATAAATAACTAATTGTAGTGACTCGACAACCAGTTTGGAAGATGTTGGATAAAATTATCGTGTTTGTATTTATCTCCAGTTCACCAGGCACGTTTATTTTTTATTTTCAGTTTACTAATTTGGACTATATTTTTAAGCCTATTCTTAAGTTACCGCAAATCATTTTTAGGTTAATAGAACTCAATATCTTTTGTAAAATATGATTTTGACACTGGAAAGAAAAAATGTACAAATTAATTAACGAGTGTAAGTTTGCAGACAAAACTATTGAAACCTATGATGTCGGAAATCGCCTTGGAAATGTAATTATTATTCATGTTCTCAGTAATATTATTATCATTTTTATAGTGAAATTTACACAGAATTTTACAATTATTCTATGAGACGTAGACGAGTAGATCTATGACGTCAAGAAAGCCTTGCTCAAAAGAGCTGACAATCTGAATGTGATTAATAAGAACAGAATGATCCCTACAGTTGTTATCTATGAGGCTTATTTACTAAACAGCATATTGTAATAATTTAAAAATCAAATCGCAAATTTAAATGAAAAACAGCTGATTTAAAAATATTATTTAACTGCTCTGTAATCACAGCTTGTCTATTTTAACCTAAAACAGTTTGTAAATTACTACAATTTGATATTCAGTGAATTAACCCCTAACTGTTTAAAGATATATATATATATATAATGATGTATTACTCTCTTGTCAGATGTGAAGCTTATTGGTGTTGGCGAGTCGGACAAGCTGGCCATTTTGCGAGGATGTCCGGGAATTCCTGGAACACAAGGAATACAGGGAGTGCAAGGACCAGCAGGACCTAAAGGTGATATCAGATGTATTGACCGAGAGGTTAATTATCATAATGATGTCACATTGCATTTTTCAGTTATAATGTATCCAGTCCAGGAATCCTGAGAATCCAAAAAGTCACAATGTAAAATGGTTTTGGATAAAAAGTATTCTACTAACCCCTATGGTGACTTCTTTGTAGGAGAAAATGGCTCGCCTGGAACTCCCGGGAAGATAGGACCAACAGGCGTTAAAGGTAAAATAACGCTATAGTAATATATGGGGAGAGTACTAAATTAGAATACAGAATATGGGATCACATTTCATTATCATTGTAAGGTACATATTGAAATGTTAATAAATCACTAAATTAATACACTTTTTCTACTGTCATGTCAACTGTATACAGCTGTTTATATATATATATATATAGAGAGAGAGAGAGAGAGAGGGAGAGTGAGAGAGAGAAAAAGAGAGAGAGAGAGAGAGAGAGAGAGCAATAGAAATGTAATCTGCATTTCAAGATATTGGAAGAGTACAATTATTCCTCGGGTTACGGAAATTTTAACTCAAATTAATCATCAAGGAATTATAGAAAAAGCGGGTTTTATATTAACAACAGTAATATCCCAAAGTATAATAAAATTTGGTGTAGATGGTTTGAATATTATAAAAAGGAAACTCTACCCATAATGAACTAACTGGGCATAGATTGCTTGAAACTGTATAGACACATCTGGAACCTTATATCAACCTAATCCATTAGATGACTGCTCTTTGATACTTCTCCCCCCATACCTCCCCAGTGCATAACCCGATCACCCCCTCACACTAAATTGTAAGTAAAGTAGCACTAATTTAGGATGTGTTTTACATGCATGTGCATTATCTGTACGTTATATGGCATTGCGAAGTTTATAATACCAATAATTATAGTGAATCTTCAATATTATGATAGATCGAGGAAATTTACTATCTATAATTTATCTCTATTTCAAAAATAAGTTTTTAATATTGGTCTCTGCATTGCCATGATAAGTTTGTACATAAATATATTATGTCTATGGCAGAAACACTTATATTTCTGACTGTTATGTCTTTTCACATCATTGTATGTATCTAATTATGTCATGTCTTGTCAGAAAGTTAATTTCGGAAAATTTACAAAACTTTATCGTTCAATGACAATGTTTCTGACTGTTATGTCTTTTTTATATTGAAATATAATAAAGATGTTTTTATAAAAAAAAAGAAATGTAATGTGCTAAATCTGATACAATCACCATAGAATTTCGATTTTGAATGTAGAACCTTATCCCAGAATTAAAGAGCAGAGTCATCATTAGGGGGTAAAGTTGGTACCCAGGTAAGGGTTTTGGCAGTACGCTGGGGGCCATCTATGCAGGCTGGTTGGGTTCTAACACAGCGGGCCCCTTACCTCATGCTTTCATTTCACCCACATGGGGCATCGACTGCAACTGCTCCACCCCAACCACCGCAGAAGGAACCACGTGGGAGTGAAAGGAATAGACTGCAGCACTGGTTCAGCCCATTCCCCACTAGACACCATGAAAGTCATCGCCCTGCAGCAATGGATAGACAGGCAGGAAAATGGGTAGAACCAAGATGGATCGTGTGTAAAATAAATCTCTGGCCATGTGTTGATGTGTGTACCTGTGTGAGCGGGTATCAAGCAGTGTGTTCCTGTGTCTGAGTATATTACTGTACATTGTGAGTGTGTCTGTGAGCCTCTCTCTGTGTTGGGGAATGTTTGTGTATGCGCTTATGTGAGAGCTTGGAAAAGCCCTGTCACGAACGCACCCTACTCCAAGAGTGCGCGTGACATAGTTGTGGTGGTGAAAGGGTTAAAGTTCACTATTTGTCTGCACTAGACCGGAAATAATGACAAAATCCCCCTTTTAAAACCACCCACACTTAAACATAATAATATAACTATTACTATTTTAACGCTGCCACCACCAAGACAATTTATAAATGGGGTGCCTTGGTCCCCCAGGTAAATCAATAAAAAAAAAAACACCAAATATTACCGAGCCCAGTCAGTGGATTTTAAGGGGCCCCAAAGCTTCTGAAGCTAGCCATGGATGTGTCAGTCACTGAATGAGCTGTCAGTAAATATCCACATTGAAAGGGGTGGAAAGGACTTACTGAGGGGCTAATAATTATATAGATTTAATTCTCTTCCACAGGTGATAAAGGGGCCACAGGCGCACAAGGACAAAAAGGTAATAAATAGGTAAATTCAGGATAAACTCAGACTTGTGGATGCAAATAGTAGATAAAAAATTATAAAGAACCAAGTAAAGATCAAACAATATTGCTTCTAGAGTTGTGTATGTGTGAAAAATGTATTTTAGTTCATTCTATTTCAATTTTTTCATTTTTAAGTTTCGGAACGTCTAAATTTTGGAAATTAGCGTTTAAGAACAAATCTAAATTCGGAAAAATTTTGGATCCAAAACAATGCAATTATTATTTTCCAAAGGATACCAAATTAGGGCTCTGTTAAGCCAATCCTGGGTGGGTGAAGAGGTGCACAGTACCCAGGCGCACTGTTAGGCTCCGTCCGTCACGTTAGGCTCTCCTCTTGCACTCGGCTCTAGGCTCCTGGGACACAGTTAGCTCTGTTTAGGGGAGCACAAAGCACCAAATCTCACACCAGAACACCTGGTAACAGGTTCCCCCCTACCTGGCCCAAGGTACGCCCTACTACTACAGCCCCTTAATCCCTACTACAGCTGCAAACTCCTACTAAAGCCCCTCACTTCCTATTACAGCCCTCACCCCCTACTAGAGCCCCTAACTCCCCTACTGCTCCCTACAGCACCTAACTACCCACTACAGCCTGTCTCTGCGACTACATCCCCCTAATCCCTTTTACAGCCCCTAATCCCCTACTAAGGCACCTACGCTTTTTGTTTGCAAATCTGGCACTGAAGAAAGTGGGTGACATGTTACCTGGTGAAGTTGGGGGGCCCGAAGAGGTGGAGCGGTTGCCATAGAAAATAGGTGTGGTTAGAAGTATTATGTTTGTGAAGGGGCACCAAAAATATTCTTGCACCCAGGCATCAGTGACAATAGAATCGGCCCTGTATGGAGCTCTCTAGTAAACACACCTGTCTAAAAAGATCTCAATTAATCAAATGTCTTTTTTCTTTCAACTACTTAGACGATAACTCCCTAATTTGCTATTCTGACTGATTACAGACTTCATCTACTAAGATAATGAAACAGTAAAATTACAAAAAAAAGGGGGTGTTTTTTGTGCTAACTTTGCCCTTTTAGCTGTTTAGTAGATAGCTCCCTAATTTGGTGTCCTATCATTACGTGTGATTGCCATAGTTAAGGGTACCAAATTAGAAACGTATCTACTAAGCAACTGCTGGAGAAAATTAGAAATAGGTATTTTCTTATTTTGTTCTCTAGGGTGCAACTTAAAAACAAAATGTAAAAAAATTTAAAAAAAAACCTTCTGTTTTTTGTAAAGAATTTGGAAATTCAGACACTTGCGAAATGCTGAATTCGGATGAAATTTGATTCGGAATGAAACAAATTGCACGTGTCTAATTGTAAAAGAAGAAAGCTTAGCGTCTGTTTCTTTAATTTAAATACATGTTTAATTGAAGAGGAACTGAAACAATTATTGGGGAATCTAGGGGAATCCACTAAACGTTTTAGTTTTAACATAAAACATTTACAATGTGTAACGTAATTTTATCAACGCTGCATTTATTAACTCCCAATGCTATTACAGAGCTGTTTCTAGTGATACAATATATAATGTCTCTATTTAAACATAATAAATAAATCCTTGATTTACAGAGTAACTTTCCAGAATGAAAATATTACATGTTTTACAATATTTTATAAAATGCTTTATTTATGTTTCTAAATATTTCTTTGTTCAGGTGACAAAGGAGATCCCGGGGTACCTGCCCCTGGAAGTAAGTATCACATCTTGTAAATACATAGAAATCCATTTTATTATACAGTAAAACTGACATGAAATGGCCTCTTTAGGTCTAAAGTAATTATTTGTTCCATTAATTATAATCAGAGGTAGTTTATATTTTAGAAAAAAAGCGAATAATGAACCCACGGTTCAAATGTCTCTGTGTATACACCCGTACAGAACTACCCCCGGGGACAAAACCCAGGGTGTACCGACAGATGCCCCACAGAGACCAGTGTACCAATATGGGACTCCAGAAATCCCAAACGGGGCTTAACCACAAGAAAAACAACAAGAAAGATATATAGCACAGTGCGGTACGTCTACCTATTATCATAGGGACTAACCACACATCTGGAAATGTCTATCGCAATATAGCGTCTAATGGAAAAATGACTAAAGACCCAAAAACAAAAAAGTCAAATAAAGTATATACAAATGTGACTCAAATTCCATGCCAGATAGAGAGGGTATGTGGGGATAGAATTAAGCCATCCAATATGCTATCAAAAACCCTAAATTATCTGCTTTATTAAGTTGTGGCATTATAAGGGTATGAAAAGCAGACGGCTATGTCCCCAACTGAATACCCCACTCCAAATTGTCAAAAGTTAGTATATAAAGAATGCTCACAATAGAGCTAGTAAAGGTACAGTGGAGAGATATACGATGAAAAACAGATCAGTATTCAGTCTAAAAGCAGACTGGTATTAGTATTTAAACAAAGCCTCTCTCCCTGTAAATCTAACTAGACAGGCATAGGAAATAAATAGGAAAGAAAATAAGTGTTAAATATAAATCATGGTGCTAAAGTCACCAGTGCCCAGTGCTCATATGAAAGATATGAGAAGGAAATGCCCGACGTACGTTTCGGTGCTATAGAGGAGCACCTTCGTCAGGGGCCAACAGAAGACTAGTTAAGGGTCTATTAAATACAAGAGTTAACAGGAGGCATGGATGTCTAGGACCAATAGGGGCTGGGGGTGTACATACCCAACTGTGTGTAATCTCCAATACCATGTTCATGTCCTGGTGAATCACGGAGTGCGTCTGGGGGCGGGACTAAATGCCGAACACGTGACCGGGAATACTGGATCATGTATTTTAGCTGGCCGAACGGAAAGCCGGCAGGGTCACGCCATGGGCGTCATTGTGTATGTAAATTATGTGGCAGGTCTCTATTACGGCTATATGTTGCTCCGCCTCTCACAAGTAGGTGGGCGGCTACACATCAGGCTGGGAGACGCATTCAAAAGCATTGAAAAGAATCGAAGTTACCAATATACAAGTAGAGGGGAGTCAGGGACTTGTGCATGGACAAAGAAGTTCACAATAAGACATCCCTAAATACCCCCCAATACACCTATCACCGTGTTCTCTATAGGGTATAGCACCCATAACACACTGAGACGGAGAATATCTAGACCCCAAAGGTACAAGGCGATTGCTCAGATGTATCCACTCCAAGAATTATAATCAGCATTATGAGCCCAGTGTATATATAAAAAATTATAGTAGTGGTTCCACAGGGACTCCTGAAACCAAATAATATTACAGACAGATAACCCATAAGGGTAAATGTACAGTCCTGATGGATTTCCATATTCTTAAGATACTCAGATGTCTAGATATAAATATAGATATTCCATAGTGTTCACCTGGAGTCTGAACATATAGAACACACAGAGCGAGGTATGCCGATCTACAATTATCACAAATGTGTATATGGAATATTAGATTAATATGGTCGTAAGGTGACATCCATGTCTACAAAAAATAGTCAAAATAATAAAAAATTACTAAAGGAAAATTAATTAGATATATTTACATATAAATAGATTAAACACTACACACGCTATACTACAAAATTTACAAGTGTATCCGACATAATCAGCTATTTAATAAAAAATATAAATACAAACATATCGTATAAGAGTCAAAAGAGAGAGATGGGGGCGAGAAACAAAATATGTTTAGTTGCCACGGTAACTAAGCAGCAATGAAGGGTGTATAGGAAAAACCCTCGTTTAACCCATATGGTGCCAATGTTTTGAGTTTATAAATCCAGAAGCTCTCTCTTTGGAGTAGTTTTCTGTCTAGGTCTCCTCCTCTTGGACCGAGTGTAACCCTTTCAATACCACAGAATTTAATCCCTGATGGGGATCCCCCATGAAAGAGCTTGAGATGTTTAGAAATTGGAGTATCAATTTGTCTTCCGGGATTAACTGAATTAACATGTTCCCTAATTCTGAGTTTAAATTTACGGAAAGTTTGGCGTGACCCTGCCGGCTTTCCGTTCGGCCGGCTAAAATACATGATCCAGTATTCCCGGTCACGTGTTCGGCATTTAGTCCCGCCCCCAGACGCACTCCGTGATTCACCAGGACATGAACATGGTATTGGAGATTACACACAGTTGGGTATGTACACCCACAGCCCCTATTGGTCCTAGACATCCATGCCTCCTGTTAACTCTTGTATTTAATAGACCCTTAACTAGTCTTCTGTTGGCCCCTGACGAAGGTGCTCCTCTATAGCACCGAAACGTACGTCGGGCATTTCCTTCTCATATCTTTCATATGAGCACTGGGCACTGGTGACTTTAGCACCATGATTTATATTTAACACTTATTTTCTTTCCTATTTATTTCCTATGCCTGTCTAGTTAGATTTACAGGGAGAGAGGCTTTGTTTAAATACTAATACCAGTCTGCTTTTAGACTGAATACTGATCTGTTTTTCATCGTATATCTCTCCACTGTACCTTTACTAGCTCTATTGTGAGCATTCTTTATATACTAACTTTTGACAATTTGGAGTGGGGTATTCAGTTGGGGACATAGCCGTCTGCTTTTCATACCCTTATAATGCCACAACTTAATAAAGCAGATAATTTAGGGTTTTTGATAGCATATTGGATGGCTTAATTCTATCCCCACATACCCTCTCTATCTGGCATGGAATTTGAGTCACATTTGTATATACTTTATTTGACTTTTTTGTTTTTGGGTCTTTAGTCATTTTTCCATTAGACGCTATATTGCGATAGACATTTCCAGATGTGTGGTTAGTCCCTATGATAATAGGTAGACGTACCGCACTGTGCTATATATCTTTCTTGTAGTTTATATTTTATACTAATATGATTTAACACATGTAAGATTCAGTTGCCGCCTATTAAAAAGTAATTTCTGTTAAAGTCTGGCATTTTGAATGTTTTAATAAGCAGCAATATTTACTCTCCCTTTTTGATTGGCTGCGTTAAATTGAATCAGGAAGTCAAACAGCTAACCGTCCAATCAGCATGATCCTCTCTCTTTCTTTCTCCTCCAGCTGCCCAGAACTGTAAGGAGCTCTTGGACTATGGAGCTTCTCTGAGCGGTTGGTACACAGTATACACAAGCAATGGGCTTCCTCTCACTGTGTACTGTGACATGGAGACTGACGGAGGAGGATGGCTAGTAAGTATGGCCACTAAGTTTTACTTTCCTAGCAGACTACAGCTAAGGCATACATTAGACAGGTTGGTAAAACAGGCAATATGAGGGAGAGTTTCCAAGAAAAAATATGTTCTACCAGCAAGATTATTTTAACTTGCATTTCCACTTAGGTCCACAAGGGGTCGCTGCACTATTGTTCTATGTAACATTGTCACCATAACTCTGGATTTATGATTTTTTTAATTTATAAGAACCAGGGCTTAACTCACCAGAGCTTATCCTTTAAGAGGAAATGTAATAAGGAACATACAAGATTAGGATTGTTTTCATAAATGGTCGCATATACATGGGACAGCCTTCCAGGACAACAGGGAGACATTAATTCAGAGATAATATATAAGAATATGGAAGGAGCAGGTTAGATTGGCTAATTGGCCATATTTGCCATGTAACCTGCTCCCTGCGACCAATGATAAACTTAATTCCCCGATCACGGACCATCTATGAGAACAAGGTCACTCAAATAGAGAGCAGAACATTTACCATTGCTTGGAATCTATTAGGCTAACTACTAACCTTTTACATGAAATTAGGTTTTCCAGAGAAGGATGGATGGGTCGGTGGATTTTTTCCGAGACTGGAATTCCTACAAGCGAGGGTTTGGCCATCAGACTAGCGAGTTCTGGCTGGGGAACGATCATATTCACCAACTTACGTCCACAGGTAATATTCATGTTTCCTACTGCAAGAACCCACTGTGGTTCCAAACCAGCTTTTTACATATAAGAAATAGAGCAGAACATTTATCAGACACCTCAGATGAATAGTTAGCACACTGGCGTAGTTAGAATAATTAATTAAATAGTATGTGTTATTTCATTCAATGGGCAAACTCCATCATCTTATAATCTGCTGGCCACCTAATCCTTCTCGAACTGCAGTGCAGCAAGGAAGGAAGGAAGCCATGAGATAGAGGTACGAGGTGCCGGAGCCCCAATTTCAGGGTTAAACCATTGTAAAACAGTTTAATCCTGAAGGTAAGAAGGATTCTTGTAACTCCTGCACCCATAGCAACTTAAAAACGTTAATTTGTTATGGAGGAAGGAATGTTCCTTTAATTATGGTTTCATGGGTTCGTTTTTGTTTTACATTTAACATTAACCCTATGTATAAACGGGGCTGGGAGGGAATGGGATATTCCTTATAATTTAATGAGAGAGTTGTGACAATTTAAAATAGCAGTTGATTTGTAGAATTGTTTGAAGATGGTAATTTTGGTCTAAGTATTCCAAATCAGTCTTTGATACCCAACGTCACTGCTATGAAAATATCCATAAATCTAATTTCAGACTTCGTGTCACTTTCCTTCCTCTAAAATTAAACAGAATATAACTCCTCCTGGCAGACACCCAAACAGATACATAAACAAACCTCGACCGTGTCCGTCAGTATGTGATTGCACTTAGTGCTTTATTCCATGTTCACCTTCTATGGATTCTTTATAAAACATGTTGTTTTGCCCAGCGCTGCACGTAATAAATAATAATTCACTTTTCTGATAGGAACATACGACCTCCGCTTCGATTTCATGGATTTTGAAAACAACAGAACTTACGCCACATACAGCAACTTCAAAATCGCAGGGGAGAATCTGAATTACACTCTGAGTTTGGGGTCATTCATTGGAGGGACCGCAGGTATGACAGACACAGGTTGACTGTGTATTGTGACCAAAGGCATAACTAGAAACCACCAGGCCCTGGTGCAAATGCCCGGTGGGCTGCGATGTCCATGGGCCAAGGCCGGCAGCGGAGGTCACAGGATTTCCCCGGCCGGTCCATGAAGGGCCAGCACTATCTGAGAGCCGAATCCGCTGTTTTCCATGACAGGCCGGTGGGGAGATCAAAGATCTCCCTGACCAGCCCACATGCAGTGTGATGCAGCCACCGGCTGGGGAGGAAGACAGTCAGGAGAGGAACCCGGAGGAGCTCTGGCTTGCAGCTCCGCCGGGTTCCTCTCGTGAGATCCGGAGTGTTGACACTCAGAGCACCCTCACTCACACACACCCACTGCACCCTCAGACACACAGCTTCCTCACACGCAAATAGCACCCTCACTCAAACACAGCACCCTCACACACACTGCACCCATCACTTATACACAGCACACACACACTGCACACCTTACCCACACAGCACCCTCACACACACACTGCACCCCTCTTGCACACACACTACACGCCTCACACACACACTGCACATACTCTTTCCTGGCATTTCTTTCTCCTGGTATCCCATATATGGAGACACCAGAGACAAATTTCTAGCAAACACAGTGCAAGCGTGTTATTAAGTTTGCTTGCGCTGTGCAGAACAAATACAGGACCTTTTTCTAATGCTAGAGCTTTTCAGAAGAGCTCTGCGCATGGTCAGCATTGAACCAACATGCTCACTTTGTGATGGGGAGTGCTTGTCATTTGTGATGACAAAACACAACCTATCTAGCACTGACCCCCCTTCAGTAAGCCGCTGTAATAAAAAAATGCCTGCGCCAAATTTTCTTACCAGTCCGGCCCTGCTGCCCCATCCCCTCCATGTGTCTCATTCCCCCCACAGCCCTTCCGTGTGTCTTTACCACCCCCCAACCCATCCATGTATATCATTCTCACCCCAGTCCCTTCATGTGTCTCATTCTCGCCCAAGCCCCTCCATGTGTCTCATTCTCATATCTCTTGGAAGTGATGTGGCATCAGCTGTCCCAGTACATCTGTCAGATATAGAAATCTAACGGACGTACTGCACATGTGCTCGACTGCTATGGCCCTGAGCAGTGAAAAAACAGATTAAGAAAGCAGGAAGGAAGCAGTTTCTCGTAATAACATGCCATCATACAGTGACTGAGAATCAGACAGGGTAATACTATGTAGCTGTCTGTCTGGGGGTGTCATGGGTAACACTGCTCCCTAGCAGCTGTCTGTCTGTCCAGTGGCGGATCCAGAGCATGATCTAGGGAGGGGCACTTGTAGATTATTTAAAGAAATATCAATGAAAATCTAGCAGTGAAGCGCTTAGTGTCAATACAGTGCAAGTTCTATCTATAAGACTTGTGCAGTGAATTCAACAATAAACATGCATGTATACCTTTTATAGGTGTCTATAGTAGAGTCTTATTAAAGTGTATCGTTCCTTTAAAACATAAAATGAAAACACATCATAGTATAGACTGTATGAAAAATGAAATTACAAAGATAAAGACAAGTCACCACTCACAATTTAATGAGCTAAAAGGTATAGCTCACCCATCACACTTCCCTTTTGGGTCCGTTGAGGCGCATCCATTCCCCTTTAGGAGAGCAGTTTGATGTCTCTTTATCCTAAATTGTGAAAGAGAATAGATATGGTGCACATTGCAAATATTCCTTTAAATGGTGAGGTATATAAGGGTAAATCAAAATTTCATAAACCCTGAGCTTCCTCCTTGATTAGGCTCAAATCAGATGTTAGCGCATGTGGGTTAATGACCTCACATTCCCTTTCTTCTTCTTTCTACTAGCAGTGGAAAAAATATTATTGCCTTTAAGTGTGTAAATTTCAGGAGAGTATAGGACCTTTGATTGACTCAATGTGTGTGTTTTTATTTTGTATTTCCATTGTTATTTGATTGTAATAAAATATATAAATTGTTATACTTATACACTTAAGGCAATATTTGTGTGTGTGTGTGTGTGTGTGTAGTGTGTGTGTGTATGGGGGGGGCAAGTGTTTCAGGCAGTGTGTGTGTGCTGGGGCAGTGATCAGGCAGTGTGTGTAGGCCTATGGGGCAGTGTAGTGTATGGGGCAGGTTTCGGGCAGCAGTGTGTAGTGTGCGCGTCTGTGGGGCAGGTGTGCGGGCTGGGCAGCGATCAGGGGCAGTGTGTGAAGTGTGTGTGTATTGGGGCAGTGATTGTGGGGCAGTGTGTATACAGGTTGGATTGTGGCAGTGTGTAGTGTGTTTATGGGGCAGTACTCTAGGGGCAGTAGTGTGTGTATGGGGGCAGTGATTGTGGGGCAGTGTGTGTAGTGTGTCTATGGGGCAGTGTTTGTGGGGCAGTGTGTGTAGTGTGTGTATGGGGGCAGTGATTGTGGGGCGGTGTGTGTGGGGGCAGTGTTTGTGGGGCAGTGTGTGAAGTGTGTGTATGGGGCAGTGTGTGAAGTGTGTGTATGGGGGCAGTGTTTGTGGGGCAGTGTGTGTATGGGGGACAGTGTTTGTGGGGCAGTGTGTGTATTTAATTAAAATAAATATATTGATGTCAACCCTCCCTTATTACCTTTACTGGGAGGAGGGGGACATTTCTAAGTCCCTGGTGGTCCGGTGGGTAATCCCTGGTGGTCCCAGTGGTAGGAGTGAACTCTAGCCCACGCTCCAGGGCTAGAGTTCACTCTTGCGAGATTTGGAGCGTTGCCGTGATAATCGCGGCAACGCTCCATGCTCGCGAGAGGAGGACCCGGAGGAGCTGTAGGCCGAGCTCCCGGGTCCTCTCTCCCTCTGATCTCTGATATTTCCTGTGGTCTGTAAAGGCACATTTCAGGGCTGGCGCTTGGACAATGCCAGCCCTGCATTAGCAGGCAGGGGAGAATCTCGGGGGGGGGCAATTGCCCCGTTGCCCCCCCCCGGATCCGCCACCGCATCTTTGTGGGGGGGTGTCATGAGTATAGCCCAGTGTTATAGCTTGTATAGCTGTCTCACCAAAATACTAGTCAAGGGTGAATAAGAATAGCTTTTATTTTCACACTATCACTCAACAGGAGGTTCCCAGGGAGAACGAAAGAACAGTGACATACCCGTCACCTTGGTATCTGTAGCTATATGGATAATTTAATTAGCGACGAGACACCTTGGCACCATTTAACCAAAACAGTAAGAATACAATGTCCTTTGCCCAAACAAACAGTGCCCCTGGAAAGATTTCTTCCGAGTGCCCACTCTATCCAAAAAGCTCTTGGATCGGAGATGGCTTGCCTGACTTAGGTGGAAGTTAAGATTTCAGAGGCCCGCTGCTCTCCCCCTGATTCATTGCAGAGTTCCAGGCCGCTGGGTGGTCACCGAAAACTACAGCACTTTTTGGGGTACATGGCACTCCCTGAAGTCTAAGGTGTTGCTGGATGCCTCACTATTTCCTCTATTACCCTGAGAGACAGCCACTAGAAGCAGTTTTAACCCTCTCTGAAAACTGTAGTGTTTTCACTTATGGGACACTGCGCTCAGACCACTTCAATGAGTGTGGGTGACTCACTGAGATCATTTTGGGAACTGCAGAAATACCTAACAGACTATTTAAATATATGGAGACGGGTGGGGGTCACAGAACGCAGGCATCCTGCTCGTTATATAGGATATCTGTGTATGTTAAACGTTTGAGTACATGTCACTGGAAAGTTTATATATTTAAGGGGCTGCGCTAGTTGTTTACACATCGTCTTCTCCTCCATTTACAGGTGACTCCTTCTATGTTCATAGAAACACACAGTTTTCTACCAAAGATAGAGATAATGACCGTCATAACACGGGTAACTGTGCAAATATTTACAAAGGTGCCTGGTGGTATACTGCATGTCATTCATCAAACCTGAACGCACTGTATCTGCGGGGAAATCACACTAGCAATGCCAATGGGGTAAACTGGAAGTCAGATCGTGGTCACAAATACTCATATAAGATATCAGAGATGAAGATCCGACCTCAGTCTAACTAACTGCTTACTGGAAGTCACTGCATCCATGGAGGAAACAATGTATTAGATTCTGCTCCATATCAAATCTTGACTGTAATCAGGCAGAAGGTCTGTGAATTTAA